>CM028384.1:87934371-88036113 GCA_013146195.2 Codonopsis lanceolata
GCCGAGTCAAGAAAGAACAAATCGATGTTAGTTAAGTGTGACTAAGCGTAGGGAGAGCTACCGCCGATCTCGATGAAGAAGTTGTCCGTCAAGCTAAAGAGACTTAAGACTATAAGAGCCTCCCTCAGCCTGAGGTCGCTGGACGAAGCCATCATCCCTTACTTCTTTTCATGGTATGTAGATAATGGCCGAGCGGGCCGTGGCTCGACCCTTACTCACGATGCTCGCGCTTTCATGACTTGTCCAATACATCAAGGATGAATGGAGACTCACCAAGGTCGACGCTCAAGCTAGGCGCGAACCTTGGGTCCCACCGAATCCCCTGACGTGAATGTCCGCCGCTGCCAAGAAGAGTCTGGACTTAACTTTGAAAGACAAATGAGTGCCTACGCACAGAGGCCATTACAGACGAGGTCGCTCGTAAAGAGTTGAATGCTCAATACGAGATGCAATATAGGGTTGCGACCAAAAATCTTCCTCCAATCGACATATTTAGGAACTTTCACGCCCAAATTTTACGTACTACTACTTTTGATCCCCTTGTAACCTCTTTAATTTTTAATACTTAATTTTGTTCTTTGATTGTCGCTCATTCGTCTATTTGTGATTTGCATTTAGTGGATGCCCCAATGAAAATAATGAAGCAAACATAATTGCCAGCATATTATTTAAGCTCTAGGCCTCAGCACATATTTAATCCCCACAAGTTTGATTCGCCTGCTTTTAGCATGGCCCCTATCGCCTCGAGGCAGCATCCCAAGATTGCCTATCTAAGATGGCCCAACTCGGGCAAGTGACCATCTAATCAAAAGCTTGGCCATGTCCTATATTGCACGAAGCCACTTAGTATATCAATTGGGCATGAGGTATTAACTAACAATGCTGCTCTGGCCACTATAGAACCGAGGTAGTTAGTCACACTCAGAGGCGCATTCCTCCACTTGAAGTAGTTCCCAAGTGCGCCATATCTTACTCGCCGAAAGAATAAGATATGTTTATCGATTAAGTGGGTATAGTTGGACCTGCATGGCCCTAAATTTCAAGCCATAGTCGATTTTGTCAAGATCCGAAAGCAATTCATAAATGATGAATAAATAATTTGAATTAACAAATCTAAAAGAACTTGCCTTTTTATTAATAAAATGATGATGTTGAGGGTCCTGCCCATTTGTGTATTGAGAACTGGCTTAATGGTAGTACTTTTTCAAGGGATCCGCGTGCCAAGGATGCTTCAAGTCTTTGTCTTATTGTGTACGTAGTGTGTATGTGTATTCTCTGACTATCCCAGTGACTTGAAAAGTCCCTTCCTAGTTAGGTAAGGCTTTCCTCTTTCTGCTCGGTGACCGGTGACCTCATTTTTCTGAGTACCCAATCCCCGATCATAAATGCTCTTCCCCGGACTCGCTTGTCGTGGTGAGCCTTTGCCCGCTGCTTGTAATTGACCATCCTTAGTCGCGCATCCAACCTTTTTTCTTCGAGCAGGTCTAGGTCTATTACCCGGGCAAGTTAATTGTTTTGCTTGCTATAATGGGAAACTATGTAGCTTGGCAAGGTCATTTCTACGGGAATCATAACTTCGGATCCATAAGTAAGCGCGAACGGAGTTTCCCCTGTTGGACCCCGAACGGTAGTCCTGATCGCCCATAAAGTAGATGGTAGCTATTCTGCCCATTTTCATGGTCGCCTCCTCTTGAGCGCGTGCAGGACTTGTTTGTTCCCGGCCTCTGCTTGGTCGTTGCCCTGTGGGTAAGCTACGGATGATTGCCAATGCTTGACACCTAGACGAGCACACTCTGCCGTGAATTTGTCCAAGAATTATGTATCGTGGTCGGAGATGATTGCCCGCGGTAAGTTGAATTTGTACCATACTTGATCGTGGATGAATTTGATGATATTAGCCTTGAAATGGTGGCCAGTGGCTTTGCCTCGATCCACTTTGAAATAGTCGATGGTGACCACTACATACTTGTACTTATATTGTGCTAGGGGAAACGGACCGATCAAATCGATTCCCCACATATCGAAAGGCCAGCCAACGACCACCGAGGATTGCATAGTGGAGGGCAACCTTGGAATGTCCGCGTACCTCTGGCACTTGCCACATTCTTGGACATACCTCTCTGCATCCCTCCTTAGGGTGATCTAGTAATACTGTAGTGCAGGATTTTCTTACTAGGGCTCAGGTGCCCGGATGGCCGCCGCATTCCCCTTCATGGACCTCGAACAAGACACCCTCGGTTAACTCTAGGGGGACACAGAGAAGCATAGGTCTAACATTAGATCGCTTGTATATGATTCCCACAACTACCGAGTAGCGGCAAGCCTGGCTCCTAACTGTTGTAGCTTTGAGCTTGTCTGCGGGTATGATTCATTGCTCGATGTAGTTCTTGTAGTCATCAATCCAGCTCCTGCTTGCTGGCTCAATATCCATTTTTGTTGGTCTGTCGATGGCGGAATGTCCAGGTGCTCGATCATGACCGATGGATTTAGTAGTGCTAGGTTTGCCTCAGCGATCTTAGATAGATAATCTGCCCGTATGTTGTCTGCTCGATCAACTCTGATGATCTCCCAGAACATAAAGTTTTTCAAGATTTCCTTTACAAGCTCATAGTATTTTACAAGGGAGGGGTGATGCACCATATACTTCCCCTGGACTTGGTTCACCACTAGCTGTGAACCGAGTACACCGTGACCGCTTCTACGCCCATATCTGTCGCGAGCTCAAGACTAGCGATTATTGCTTCGTATTCGACCACGTTGTTGGAGGTGGGGAACTTGAATCGGAGAGCCAATTTGAACTATGTAACCTGGCCGTGAGCTATGAGAAGGATGCCAGCTCCGCTCCTGACTTTGCTCGTTGTTCCATCTACATAAAGGTCCCAACAGTAGGCCGGTTGAGGCCTTGGAAGCTCCTCGTGCCCGGGCGCTGTTGGTTGTTGAACTTCAGATTCCTCATGTTGAGTGAAGCTTGTCTCGACCAAGAAATCGGCCGAGGCTTGATCTTTGATTGCTTGCTTGGGCTGGTAGTCGTTGTGAAATTCCGTGAGCTTGATTGACCAGTTGAGTAGTCCACCCGATGAATCGGGCTTATGTAAGATTTTGCGTAATGGTGCGTCTGTGTATACTATGATTACATATGCAGAAAAATAAACCCTTAATTTTCGGGCAGCTATGACAAGCGAGTGAACTAACTTTTCTATATTAAAATAACGACCCTCAATAGGACTGAGGGCCTTTGATACATAGTACACATGTTTTTGTATCCTTAACTCCTCCCTAACTAAAACATCGACCACAGCCTGATCTATGGCCACTAGATACACATATAAGGGCTCCCCGGGTACGGGACTGCTATGGAGGGGCGGTTTACCCAAAGATTCCCTAAGCTCACATTCTTCATTCCACTCGACCCCTTTGTTGTCCCGCAGAACCTTGAAGAACGGAAGGCGTTTCTCCGCTGACCGAGAGATGTAGCGACCAAGGGCAATGATCCTACTGTTTAATCGCAAGATGTGCTTAATGCAGTAAGGCTGCTCCATCTCGATCAAGACTTGGATCTTCTCCGGGTTTGCCTCTATCCTGCGCGGATTGACCATGAATCCGAGAAACTTTCCTGCTCGGACTCCAAACATGTACTTGTTCAAATTCAGCTTCATGTTGTGTTTGCGCAGATTGTCTCTTCAGGTCAAGGGTGTGGTCGCGACATCTGGTTTTGATGACCATGTCATCAATGTAAGCCTCCATGTTTCTGCCGAGCTGGGAGCCAAAAACCTTATTGACCATGTGTTGATAAGTGACAACCCGAAGGACATCATTTTGTAGCCGTACAGACCTCCGCCAGCCCGGAATGTTGTTTTTGCCTTATCTTGCTCGCTCATCTTGACTTGGTGGAACCATGGGTACACATACAGGAAGTTGAGCATCTCAAAACCAGCTATGGTGTCGATGAGCACATCAATGCGCGGTAGCGGGTAGCAGTCCTTCAAGCAAGCTTTGTTGAGGTCGGTGAAGTCGACGCACATCAGCCATTTGTCATTGGCCTTTTTGACCATCACCACATTGTCCAACCAGGTCGGATACTGGATTTCCTCGATGATGTTAGCTTTCATGAGTTTTTCGACCTCTGTTTTGATTGATGCACTCTTTTCCGGCGAGTATTGCCTTGGTCGCTGCTGAATTGGTCTAAAAGTTGGGCCTACGTTCAAATCGTCGCATGTAACATTCTCATTGACTCCCTACATGTCTTCGACGGTCCATGAGAACACATTCAGGCTGTTTTTGAGCTAGTCGATCAATTTGTCCTGAGTTTCGGGAGGCATGGCCTTCCCGATCTTGATTTTCTGCTCGGGGTAAACAGGATTAATGATGATCTCTTCCAACTCGTCTTGCGACTTGAACTCTGGCTCGTCTCGTACTTATAGATAAATGTAGAGTGTCCAGCTTGATACCCTGCGTGAGGGAGGCCCAACCTTACGCATAGGGACTGTCAGTGCTAGAGCTTGCCCAGCTTCGTCGATCTCCATGAGATCTGCTGTTCCAGAGGATTCCCTGAATTCAATATTCTTTATAGGGACGGAGTGCTCACTAGTTCGTTACGGGTAAAGAAGATACTAGGCTCCCCTTCCCGTTGCATTATTTGGGCGTTGATAGCTTTAGCGAGAGTAGATATGCTTCCCGAGCTGAGTGTTGGACGAGAGATCCTCTTGAATCATGTTAACCACCCCTTGGATCTGAGGGGTCTGGAGGCCTCTTCCTCTCGGGGGATTTCCCTGACGGTCATTACCGGCATTATTGCCTGCACCCTGATTCCTTTTGAAGCGGTCCAGTTTGCCCGCATTGATTAGTTTCTGAATTTCCCACTTCAACACGCTACATTCCTCTGTTGTGTGACCATTGTCATGATGGTAGTCACAATACTTTGTGTTGTCCCTGGTATGAGCGAATTCAGGGTCAAGCGGGTAGGGCACCAACAAAACATCCCCGACCTGGAACATGATTTCTTCCCGGGTGGTATTCAGCGGGGTGAATTGTAACTCCATGAATCTCTGCCTAGGCGTAGAAGTACGCCTCATGTCTCTGCGTGGGTGGTTATTGCCCTCCAGGCTCTGGTCAGTCGGCATGGCCAAGCTGTCCTAAGTCTTATCTTTTCCTTTGGGTTTGTCACCCTTGGTATTCTTTGTCGAGCAAAACAGATGCAAATTGGCTAGCAGCTCTGCCTTTGACGCATTCGGGTTCATGGTCAGGATGGTTTTGAGCGGGCCTGCTCTCATATTGTTGAGGTAACAAAATATGATTTCTGGATCATTGGTGGATGTCACTTGGTCGAGCATCCTCTCGAATCTTTTCAAGTAGCTGCTATAGGACTCATGATCGCCCTGTTTGATCTTGCCGAGATAAAATCTATTCATGGGCGTGGGGCCCACCGTGCCAAATTCTTCCAAGAATTTTTCTCGGAATACCTCTCAGCTGCCTATAGAACCCCGGGGAACTCTCCCCAACCATGACTGTGTCTTGTCCTGAAGAGCACCCTCAAAAGCTCGCATTTTCAGAGCCTCTATATTTGTGACCATCTGAATTTGTGCTTCAAATGATCTGAGCCAGCCGTTTGCATGCGTCTTCTCGAAGTATTTTTCAAACTGTGGGAAGGTAACTCCTCACGCGGTGGCGCGTTCTTGATCTCTAGAGTGAACGGGTTGCTCTCCAGCAGATTTGTGGCTCCATAATTGGGCTTGGCCACGGCTAAATTGGCCATTTGTTTGGCCATGTCTCTCTTCATGGCCTCCATCTGTTCGAACATACGTTTTTTTGCGTTTATTGTGATCCTGGACGAGCGGGCATGTTCTGACTGCTAACTACGTGCTCCCCTGGAACATTCGATAGTGGGTGGGTAGAAGCTAGGATCATAAGAGGCTTCCACTTCTGGCTCAACTCGCGCCCTATGCCTTGGTCAGTGTGCCTTTGCCTTCGCGTGTTCGCGGGCTCTGCGATGACTGTGGCTCTCTCCCCGGGCATGGTGATCCTATCGATGTTGGTGTCGGTGGGATGGATTCTGGCGGCTATATCTGATTTCCGCCCGATCATCTACCTTCTACTCTCCATTCACTTGCTCTGAGGGTATATGAATAACGAAGGGAATTCGTCTGCCCGGAGCGGGAAATTTTTGGGAGGCCTGGCCACCACCAACAAGTGTTGGATTGCTGAGAGCGGGCAGAACCCAATCCGCAATTGGAACCGGGGCATGACCCAAGGCAAACAGTTGGCGGTTGAGCGCGTATATCTTGTTATAATACTTCGCTTGGACTTAAAGCTGTCAAAACGAGCCTATGGGGCGGGTTTTCCAGTGGGCCTAAAAAACCCGCTATGAAATGGGTCGGGGCGAGAAAGCCCGCGAACATAACGGTCCTAGAAACCCCTAGCCCGCCCCACCCCGCGTAGGGCCGCGGGCAAAACGGGCAAGCCCGCAAAAAATGAGTTTATTTAATTTTTTTATTTATTATCAATTATTTGAATTTAGAATAGATTTGGATTTTTGACAAATAAACCAATTAATTATATACCAATATAAATATAATACCAATATACCAATTAATAATATTTCAATTAATTATATACCAATATACCAATATTAAATTTAAATATACCAATATACCATAGTCCATAACAGTATAGCCCAAAAATCTCTCTCTACATGAATCACATTTGGAACGAGGAAAGAGCTTTCGATCGATAATGGTACTCAATCTTTCTCAAAGACTCGGCTATTTCGCTACTGTGGTAGCCTATTTCGCTACTGTATAGACTGTATAGCATAGTCCATAACAATTGTAGATTAGGCATTAGCAGTGAGGTCTGAGGACTGAGGCTGTAGAGGAGCCGCCGGGATCTGAAAGGCTGGAAGCATGGATGGAAGAGAGAGCGTGAGATCTAGAGAGGAACGGCGGCGGCGATTGGTGAAGTTGGAGGAGCGGAGACGGAGGTGGCGAAGCTGTTATCAGAATGAGCAGAGATGGAGGAGAGAGAGGAAGCCTGAAGACGGCGAAAACGATGTCGGCGAAGACGAAGCGTCGAAGACGGCATGAGAGAGCGTGAGATGAGAGATAAAGAGATAAAGAGCATGAGATGAGAGAGTGTTGAGAGTCAGAGCCGGAGCCAAGGAGGCGGCGCAATCGCCATGCATACTGTGACAACGTGAGCGAGAGAGAGAGAGTGACTAAGTAAGAGTATTTTTTATTTTCAATTTTTAGTGAGATACTATTATTTATATGTATACTAACCCTAAGGTCCCTATCTCTAATTAGATGGAAATGGTCAAAATGGAATTTTGGGAATGGGCTTGGCGTTTAAGTTGGGCTGTTTGCCTGTTTATGGGAAGTTTGGGCTATACTCACTGGCCTGCTAGTGTTGTGCAAAGTGCAATTGCAATGTAAAATTAATAAAGTGCGGGCAGCCCGCCCCCCGCCCCGCAAAGCCAAAGCCCGAAAGCCCATTTTCCAAATTGGTATCTAATACATCAGCCCAACCCACCCCTAATGGGTGGCGGGGCGGGCATGCCCGCTGGCTTTTGCCCTATTTGACAGCTCTACTTGGACTTGTAGAGCAACAGCCTGTTGGTCAACGGTCTGTCCGGGTAAACTCAATTGGCTTCCCTAACCGTTTTCTCGCTGGCGATTCATCTAGACCTTGAGGTCTTGAGCATGAGCATCCCTTTGCTTGTTGATGACTTGGCGAGCATCTCGCTGGCTCGCTTAATTCTGGCTAGCATGTTGAGACAATTACTCCTCAACATATGGAACATCCTCACCGTTAGCCGCATGCCAGGCTGCAACCTTCTGGTTTCTCGTTTGCACCCCTTGGGGTGCCCTTGGTTGCAGATCACCTGGCAGTGGGTTATTGTGCCCAACTAGCTGGCTACCAGTCTGGTGGTTACTAGCAGTGGTGTGATGTTTGCTACCCTTGCCAGTCATTGCACTAACATAGATTATCGAAAAAAAACTTATTGGAAAACTTAGAGAAAACTTAAAAACTTCGAGTTTCCAGGCAATGAAACCAAACTGATGTGACAAAAATGCAGCTTGGGTCGTCCGTGTGATGGGTAGGATATCTGGGCTTGATCTGCTTCCTTAAACCTACTTAAGATCACGAAAAACACCTTAGTGGGAGTGCAAGGTTTGGCCTCACGAAACCACTCCAATGTGAGAGTAAGTATCATGTGAGAAAGCCAAAAGAGAATTTGACAGAGGTTCGAGGCTCAAGAAAGAATGTGTACCTTAAATATGGTTTATGTAGGGGTATTTATAGGCCCCGAGTGTCATTGAATCGGTCTAGGATTCAGCTTCCATAATTACCTAGCCATTATAGGAGGAAATCCCTAAATTGTAGGTGTGATAGGCAGTTGGCTGCGTAAATTTAGGAGCAGAATAAGGAAATCTTTGACTTGTCTTGGAGAGCAAGTTTCCGAGGCTCCCTGCTCTATACGCGCCTAAGCAAGCAAGACTCTGCCCGGCTGTATGATGTAAACTGGTTAGAGACAAATATAGATCCCGGGCCGAGCCCCTGGTCGGGCACATCAGTGGCCCCTAGCTCCTTGTCACCTTGAAACTTAACATGAAGAGATAAGGGAAATGGATGTCTTCAGAGGAAGAGTATATTGGATTCTTGAGAAGGTATGCCCCCAAAATTTAGTGAATTGAAACTTTTGAAGTTGGCTTAACTTATTATGTATTGTTGGAAATGCTTATTTGAAATGCTATTGCAGAAAAGAGTAATGGTTTTTCTCGAGGAGTCTCAAATACAAAGGAGTAGTGCTATTTGAATTGTGGAGAGGTTGGGTTCAATTGGTTGGCTAATAACAAACTAAATTTAAATCTTCCTAGGTTAAAGAAACTTGTCGAGTGGTCTTTGTGTATTGAACCTGATTTGTTTGGTGAAGGTGCTAGGTAGGGATAGAAAAGAATGATTTGTGAGAGATTTGATGAGTTAATGAAGAAGATTTGGTTTAAAGGATTGAAACAATGATCGATATATACAACAATAAATTTGGTTACAAAATTGCTTCAAATGCCTTTATAATTTGTGTACATAAATAGTAATACTTCTACACCTTTATTGTCACTAGCTTTTAACACCCGTGATTTACGAAGAATCTAATATACTTGCTAAGATTTGAAACAAAATATTTCTTAATTACCTTTCTTAATGAGTCCATCATCTCTTTTTATTTTTCTTATTGGGGAAAGTTTCGAAGAAGTCTTCTATCTTATTACTCTTTTCTTTTTGAAATATTGCTTTTATCATTATTCTATGATTAAATGTTATATTAATGGATAAGTCTCGCTCTAATATGAATAATTCAGATAAACATACAATATTCTAATATAGTAAAGTTAAAGGAAAATCTATTTTACTACAATTTTTGTTTATCCTATGCAACAATATAAAATTAATTAAATGATTGTTGTTATGACACAATTACCCTTCAAGTAATATTTGTCTTTGTAAATTATTTTTTTTTTGTAGCTTTTTTGATCTTTCTAAATAAATTATACTACTCCATCCGTTTTCAAATAATTGTCTTCTTTTCCTTTTTTTGTCTGTTCCAAAATAATTGTTCTCTTTCAAAATTTTCATTTTTAAGAAAACCCTTTTACAATTTTATCTTTACTTTTTCTACCTACTTTAATTATAACCACCTGTTCAAGGACATTTAAGGAAACTACACATTGCACAAATATTTATAATATAGTCAATTACTTTTTCTTAAACCATGTGCCGGGTCAAAGAGAACTATTATTTGAAAATAGAGGGAGTACTATCTAATTGTCAACACTAATAAAATAAATTGTAAGTTATCCATTATTTTTCCTTCAAAATAAATTTGGTTGTAAAGAAATTATGTGCTTCCATAGTGTCATCTTCCTTTGAAATGTTAAAAAAAATACTTTGATAAATACTAAAATAAAATTATTAATTTCATTTTCTTCAAGAAAAAAATTAAAAGTATTTGAAATTAAAACTATTAGTTTTATTATTTTATTTTATCTTGAGTAAATTGAGTTGATCAAGTTTTAGTTTGTTAAGTAAATTTGAAATTCATTTTACACCTGTCCGTCTCTGCAACAACTTCATAATATAATAAATTAATTTAATTAAACTGTTTCTTTTATATTGTATTAAGTATTAATATATTAATTTCAGTATTTACCATATTTTAGATTTTTTGTTCAAAAGATTTTAATTATAACGAGTTTGGAAAATTCTCTTGATGATAAGCAGCTTTTGCAACAAAAAAATAATCTTAAAACCGTGTATCGCACATGTATAACCTAGTTCTATCACTAAATAAGTATCCCTCAAAATTAATTAACGGTCACCTTGTTTATAATTATCATTTAATTTTAATTAATCAATATAAATTTTGATTTTGTATCTGAATTAAATTGTCATTATTTCCATAGTCATCAATTCATTCAATTTAAGTAAATTAACTCATTTATTATTACCATTAATGAACCTAAGGCGCGCTACGGATCACTTAGTGCATCGTGTTGCATCAATTTAAGAATTGCAATGCATCAATTTATATATAATGAAATCAATTTATGCATCCCAATGCTTCAATTTAAATCGTTTAATCCAAATTATGCATTACAATGCACCAAGTTAAGCATCGAAGATTCATCGTTTTCAAGCATTTCATCGAACAATTTGCATGTATATATATAACAATACAAACACAAAAGTAAATCTATTTTGAACCAACGAGCTCTAGTTCAACTGGTACTGCTCACTTCTCTTAACGGAGAGGTTGGGTGTTCGAGTCTCACTAGAGACACCCTGGACTCTACAACTCTCAGTAGAGAGGTCGGGTATTCAAGCCTCTTCGGAGGCATCGTTGTTGTTAAAGCCTTATCCAAAAGGCCCCATTTAGCTACTCACTTATCTTAACGGAGAGGTTGAGTATTCAAGCCCTACCAGAGGCACCCTGGGACTTAACTACTCTCAACCGAGAGGTCGGGTGTTCAAAGCCTCACTAGAGGCACCATTTGTTCGAGCCACAACAAAGGCATCATATATATATAATTGTAGCCTTTCAAGGCATTAAAAATAATAATAAAAAATTAAGGGTTGGGGTACGTTCTATGTCCCCTCCAACCTTTAAAAAAAAATCTATTTTGAATCACACACACAAACACAATGAAGAATAATAACAATAACAACAACAACTACAATAACAACGAGGATGAAGAAGGAAGAGAGTGGGAAGTTAGGTTGCTGAAGACACACTTATGTAGTTACCAATGTTCTTCTTCACTACCCAACTTCCCACTCTATATCATCTTCATCAATAACCACCATACTTTTCTTGTCGTCTTTGGGTGGACGAACTTGACGACGAGGATAAGAAGAAAAAAATTACATTGTTTCTATGATTGGCATTACTGGAACAATTTAATGAAAGTTGACTTTAGCTGTTAAAAAAAAGAGATACTTAAGCGATTAAAAATTTGGGAAAGGGAACCAGCCAGCAATTTTCCCTATATATAACTATATAAGGCTTGTAAATCTATTGGATCGAACCCATAAAATTTTGGGTGATAGTTGGCCGGTCCCATTTGTAATATTTTTAAAGCATTAAGATCCTCTATTCTTTATTTTAATAGGTAAATGACACTTTTTAAGGCAAAAGAAAGAGTATACCCTTAATGAAATTCGATCAACAATTCCAATTCTAAGCATCACAATTCTAATTTGTGCATCACAAATCCAATTTGTGGGCTGTGAATTCAATTTGTGCATCGCGAATTAAATTTCTGCATCGTGAAATCCATTTGTGCATCAAGATTTACTTTTGTATTCTAATTCAAATTGGTGCATCACAATTCCATATAGTTGCATCCCGAATCAAAATCTATGCATTGCAATTCTAAATCAACGCAATGCAATTTATCAAATTTGTGAACCATAGATCCAATTATAAATCAAGCAAGTAGATATGAAACTCAATTGAAAGAGTAGTTCTCCTGTGAGACCATCTTACATATTTTAATTTATTGATGTGTTCAAAATGGGCCATCCAAATCCTCAATAAAGTAGAAGATAGAAGACATCTCTAAGAAAAATGATTCCGTTTCTCTCCCCCCCCCTCTCTTGGAAACATCTCTCAGTAAGTTCTAAGTTTTATTTTCTTCTTTTCTTGAACAACAACAATTACAAGTATAATTTTTATGACAATTGTTGATTCAAGCATGCGTGACTAAGGTTCATTTTCTGATTCAAGGGTCACTTTAATTTCAATTACGTTTGTTGTGAGGCTATATGTTAAATTGTTTCTTGCTTAATTTCAAGTACTCATAGATTCATTACATATTTCATGGAAATGATCTATTGATTGATCTAACAATTCGACTCAATAGATAATTTTCTACTGCTATCCATGAGTTGGTGCTATCATGAATGATTGGAATTTAGAGCAATAGGTCGAATAGGTCGAATTAGTTGTGCTATCTCGATTATCATAGTTAATTTAGCCTAAATGAATCTATAAGACTAGTTTTGGTAATTGCAACTATCTCGATTATCAGAATTAGTTTCAACTGTTTTCAAAGTGCGTAATGCTATTTTTAATTGATATGTAACGATATTGTGCCCAATTGATTAACGATAAGTTTTGACTGGATGTTGGGTTTGGTCAATTATATTAGGAAAACACAAGAATTGTTACGGCTATCCTAACAAGTCTTTGGTTGAATGCTTGAATTGCAATTATTTATATTTTAAGACTATGATCGATAACGTAATTGAATGTCTCGACCCTTGAATCAAAGTTTTCTCATACTGTTATTTCTTTAATTTAATCACTAGTTTTGTACTTACTCATGTTTCACTTTTATAATTTTCTTTGTCAAATTAGTTAATTGTAGAAATTTAGTCGTTAGATAAATTAATCCAAAAATTCCCCCCTTTCAATTTTTTCTATTATTCACTCAAAAGAAATTAATTATGTTCCCTGTGGATTCGACTCTGCTTGCCTTATACTAGTATATGAAATTTTTTTTTTGGAGGTTTGACGACCCACCAGTCCCCCTTTTTTTAACCAAAAAGAAAATTTCGTAAAACATTTACCAAACTGCCCTGTAACACGATGATTCGTTCGTTGGACCTTGGGGGTAGCTTGAGCTGTAATGGACATCGTTGTTTGAATGCTTCTTCCAAAAATCTTTTCGTGAAATCTTCTTTCATTTCAAATGCGATCTCCTTCCATCAAAATGATTTCTTCCTTAATCTTTTTTGTTTTGTTATTATATATAAATTGTTTAGAAATCACAATTATTTAGGCAATGAAACGGGGATCGACATGCGATTGTTTTGTATATTCAATCAATGAATCAATCGTAATGCATTTTACAGATTTGTTATGTTACCCAATACTAATTCGTTGTAAATTCAATACTAACCCTTTTGTATATGGATGTAATATGTTCAATGAAATACTCGAATAAGAATTTGCATAATTTTTACTTTGCGATGTATTGTTTTAGAATCGCGATGCATCGCTATGAAATGAAATTAATATTTATACGTTTGAAATCATGCATCGCGATACATCGATTTGGAAACGCGATACATCGCTATTAAATGAAAATAATAGTTACACAAATTGGAATCATGCATCGCAATTCACAAGCATACATTGCGATTCACAAATCATGCATAGCGATGTACACATTCAAATATCAAAATATGCAAAATCATGCATCGTGATGCATGAACTGATGCTTTTGCGCACGCATGTTTGGTTCAAAAATGCATGAACTAATGTTTTTGTGCGCGCATATTTGGTTCATTAAGGGTATAATCGTTATTTTATGTGAATAGTATTTTTTTACCGGTTAAAAATAGTGTTGAAATTTTGAGTGGTTGAAAATGCTAGAAAGGAGACAGACCTCATTTTTTTAATCTGAATTTGTTCGTGAGCGAAAGACCCTTTAAGTTAGCCCAAAGAGATAATATGGGAGATAGTGACATTTGTTAGAGGCCCAGAAGATTATCAGACCAAATAGAGGCCCAAAGGGAGGGGTAAAAAACGATGAGGATTAAAAATGCCATGTCAAAACAAAACCCAGTGTAAAGTAAACACAAAAACCACCGTCTGCTGTGAAAATTGTTCAGTATACTCTCCTCTCTCGATTTTCACAGAAGTAGAACAGTCTACTCATCTATCTTTCATATCAATAGCGGCGGCTAGAGAAGCAAAGGCTCAGATCGTCTTTGCTCTCATCGAAATAAAAAAAAATTCGGTAATTTTTTCCAGTTCAATCTGATTTTTATGCTATCCGATCTACTTTAGCTATTATATATGGTCTTCTACTGTAATGCATCCCATTGGATTTCTCAGATCTATTGCTTTAGTTGGCCAATCTTTCTTTATGGTTTACAATTTCTTAATCAGGGTTTTGGTTGCCCTTTAAGCTGAATTGAAAAATTGTGTGCTGATAAATTTCAAGTTTGATATGGAGCATTGTTTTTTTCGGGAGTTATCGGAAGGAGAGGGTTTAAGTGGGGGTGGGAGATATTGTTTCCAAAATTTGAATGTTGGTGCAGCTTGATTGATGGAAGCCTTATCCATATGATATATGTTCTGATTGTGATATGATTGCCTGTAGTATTGTGGAGGATAGCATGCGAAATAAATCTGAATTGCTGTATGCGCTGTATCTACACCAAAACTGATTGTGTTTTATCTTAGGTTTCTTTCCCATCTAATTTCATAAGACTCCTTGCATCTTCAATTGAATTTCGGCTTCTGTTTCTTTGTTTCTCCTCGGGTTGGGAGTTGGGAGGAAGGGTTAACTGGCTGAATGTGTGTGGAGGAACTGGATTTTTGCTTCTTTTACGAATTAGTTTGGGACAGTAAAATTGGGGTTCTGTTATTTATTGATTATTCTACCATTTCAGAGGTTTTCTCTCCCTCAAAATATTCTATTGAATGTTTGATTTGATTTGCAGTTATATTTTAGAAACTTTTTTGGGTTTTTGATGTCCCAAGTTCTAATCAACATGTCTAGGCTTAAATTGAGGATTGATGGCATCCAAATTGCAAGCATTGCAATCGAAGGCATGCCAAGCTTCACAATATGTGGCCAAGCATGGCACGTCCTACTACAAGCAGATGTTGGAGAAGAATAAGCACTACATCCAGGAGCCAGCGACTATTGAGAAATGCAACGAATTGTCTAAGCAGTTGCTCTACACCCGCCTTGCTAGGTTATTTACTTTTTACCTTGTCTGATATTAATGGGATTCCTTGTACTTGGTTGGCATTTTAGACTTGCAGCTGATGGATAAATTTTTGTAGGTTATGCATGCATTCATGCAAGCATTGCTACATAGCAAAATCTGGATACAAAAGTGCATAGACGCAATTTTGTATCCAGATTTTACCATAACATGCAAGTGCATAGGTGAATATTTACCAGCAGATATTTATGTGAGGCCACTTATAAAGCAGTAGCTTCTCTGCTTAAAGGCATGATATATGTAATTCTTTGGTGCATTGACAGGATTTAGGATTTTAGTTCAAGCCTATTTCCTATAGAGTCATTCCCTGTGGTAAGCTTCTTGATCCATACTCACTACTCAGATTTCTTGGCGAGGGAGAAATACATGCCCATGTCTCAACTTTTAGCTAGGGCATACTAGGCGTACTGCTGTAATTGATAGATATCGACTGTTTTGTGGATCCCACCTTTTGAGTATTGTGAACAAAAGTGGCTAGGCATTTTCATGGTTAATAAACAAAAAGAAAAGTTTTGGGATGTTGATACTGCTATTCAGTGCTGTTTCAATATTTAAGCTGATCAAACTGTGTGATTGGTGCTGTGGCCATTTTATCCCCTTTCATTGACCAATCGTAGTCGTGTAAGGAATTGTTGCAGCTGTTTTATGTCATTAAATGTCAGAGTTCAATGGTTATGATGGATGTATATTCGGTAATTTAGAGTCCTCTACCACTTGGTTAGGTGCTATTTCTTGTGTAACTGTTAAGTTAGTCCATTACTTTGTTTTTTAGTTGGTAAAAGAGTGAGATAGTTCTCAATCTATAAGTCAGGTGTCCTTAAGATCCTCCAATTAGCAATATTAGTTGGAAGGTTAAACCTGAGCGTAAATTTCCGTGCTAAAGATTTACTTCTTGCTTAAACTTCATGTTTTCCCTAATTTTTTTCTAAGATTTAGTGCAAGAAGCTGTTATGCTTATATCATTTCCTATCCCAGTGTGTAATTTAAAAAATTGGCCCAGCTGGGGTTGTGTTAATTTGAGGCTGTTGAGATATTGCTTTTGGCCAGCATGTCCATGTGTCATGGAAAAAGATTGGCATCTATAGTCTATGTCGATTTAGCTGCCATCAGTGTTTGGACTGTGAGGTAGTTTTGGAGTCATAGTTATGCATTGAATAAGTATGAGGATTGGAACCAAGGACCTCAAGGTCATTGCTAGAGTGCCCTTGCCATCTCTCCCACCCCTTATGGTCACTCTTACCTATCAAAAAAATTAAAAAATAAAAGGATTTATTTATACAATTAGGGCTCGTTTGTTGTGGCTGATGACTTATGATTTATGACTTATGACTTATGGCTGATAGCTTAAGCTGGTGGTTGAATGACTTTTGGCTGATTGCATGATAGCTGTTGAAAAGCTGCTTATGAGTGGTTATAATTATTTGTTAAAAAAAAACTTGAAAATTAGTATTCATATTTTTTATGTATATTTCATAAAATGATGAAATGAGGACAATCAAATATTTATTAATGAATAGTTGTCTTCATGATTAATAAAAAACCAAAAAAGCTTAAAATTTTGGCGTTTTGGCTTTTGGCTTTTCAATGCATAAATGGTGTTGTACTTTACTTATTGGCTTTTGGCTTATAAGCTGAAACAAACACTTTAAACATGACTTTTCAAAAGCCAAAAGTCACTCCAAATAAGCTGTAACAAACGAGCACTTAATAGGTTGTATTCTTTTGAGGTGAATTAATTTCACTGTCCAACTACTCGATAAAAATCACCCTTTTATTTTTGATCCAATGGATAGTATAATCGTAACCATCAATGGTTAGTGAGAGAAAGTAATTGTGAAAACCTTCTTCTATAAACAAATTTTAAAACATGTTAAGTGAGCATAGAAGTAAGTTCGCACTTGATATCAAAAAAGACAAATTGTATTTTTGGTGTTTTTAGTATCTTCCAATCTCACATACATCCATGCCGGATCTCTTTCATTACTTGAGGAGCCTGGGACTGACATTTCTAATTGAGAGGGAAAAAAGAGTGCACAAAAAGAATTTACAAGTAGGGAGTAAAAGAAACAAAGAAGAAAACAGAAAAATACTTAAAAGTATTCAAAAGAAAAAAAAATCGAACAAAAAAAAAGGTAAACAGTAACTCGCATACAGATAAAAAACTTATAAAAAAAGGTAAAGCACGTGTATTGGTCGAAGACAAGAACTGTTTGAAGACTTGACTAGGTCTAAGAAATTTAGATGTTGTTGCAGTGGTCGATTGGCCTAGAATTCACATTAGATGGTGAAGAAAGTTGAAGCCCAAGTCACTGACGAAGTTGAATTCCAAGTTAAGTTGCTAAGTCGGAGTCAATGAAGGCGATTGACACAAATGTGGAAGTCAAAATGGTTGACAGGTTGATTTATGGTTTTCTTGGTATTTTCTTTATTAAAAAACCCTATAAACTACATCGATCCAACTGGACTTCTCGACTGCTCGCCATAGTCAACTTTTTCTCACCTTTCAAATAGGTGATAAAGGTGACAGCCCAGGATTGCTTTTGTCACAAGACTCACAACGCCTCGCCTGGGCACCATACCCTCGCCATGTCTCGCACCTCAGGCCGGGTAACCGAGGCACTCGCCATTAATAACTGTGCTTGGGGTACACGCTGCATTTAGGATCAATGTGAAAGAAGTTTGAGAGTGGATGGTGAACATTTAAATAGAAATACTTTATGCTTTATTGAAAGTAGAGTGTAGCCTCTTTGAATCATGAGAAAATATTGGCTGCTTTTTTCTGACCCCAAGGGGTGGGAGAGATGGCAAGGGCACTCAAGCAAAGAGCTTGAGGTCCTTGGTTCCAATCCCCATACCAACAAGGGGTTACACTTGTCTATCAAAAAAAAACTTATTCATTTATGCTCTTTTACAGTATTCCAAAACGCACCGAGTCATTCTGGAAGGAAGTGGATTATGTGAAGCATATATGGAAGAACAGACAGGATTTGAAGGTTGAGGATGCTGGAATCGCCGTATTGTTCGGTCTAGAGTGCTATGCATGGTATTGTTCTGGTGAGATTGTGGGAAGGGGATTCTCATTCACTGGTTACAATGTCTAAGTGCAACCACTGGGTTAGACTTCTACATGCAAGATTTTGTTTTCTGCAATTTTTTTGAAAAGCTGAGGAATCAGTGGTTAAATTTGAATGCATCAAATAATCCAACAGTGGAACGAATGATGAAACTTTGTAGCTGTTCTGGTGTTCTTGTAGGAAGCTACTGCTACTTTGGATGACTAATATAGTTTTGCTTTGAATTTAATCAATACTTGTCTGTCGATTTAGTGTGCTTCATTTTGGTCATAACAGTTCCAAGAGCTTATATTGCCATATATTGTGCAAATCCAAGCTGGGATTATAATTGGTGACGTATTAATGAGATTGTCATTGCTGAGTTTTGCTCATATTCTGATATAGCCAAGAAAGCAAGACTAGTATATTATGCTTCTATGTTGAGCCGTATCCATCGATTATTTCTCTGTTGTGATGCATAAGACATTGTTTAGTATATCTCCTGGAGTCCTTTAACAATATGGAAATTCTAACTCAAGCAATAACTACAAAAATGAAGATCAATGTCCCTTGAACAACTTGCGGTGCCAATTCTAAGACACTTGTCCAGTATTTAGAATTGGATATATCAGCAAATCAATGTTTTCAGTTTAGATTTCAATTCATCAACGGTTTGTGGTAGTTCCTGGGCGGCTGATCGAAGCTGCCTCTGCTCAGTTTCCACTTACATCGGGGGCATTGATTAAAATTTACAGTCTTTGGTTATTGGTTCAGAATCATACCAATTAGGTTATTGATTCAGATTCTTACCAAGTCAACTGAGTTGATTCAGGTTTGTACCATGTCACGTCACGCCACGCATGATGACTTTTATCATATTGGTTATCAACGTTACTTCCATATACTATTATTCACTCTTACGTCGGTCATCAACCTTACCTGACTTCAACATTGTTCGATGATTTTGTTGTCCATTTGGACAAGTACTTATGGAGCTAGGTTGGCACTTGTCGAATAATGTCAGGTCCCTTTGTACACTGGCTCCTGATATTCTTCTAAGAGCATCCTCAATGTTGTATATTCTTGTACAATTTCTTAAATGGATTCTACTGCTACCTATATATTTTTATCTTTTTACTCGCTTAAGAATATATCTTTCCATTGTATAATCTTTTTACACAAAAAATATTAAATTTAACACCATACCAATAAATACAAAACTCTCACCCACCCCCATCCCCACCCCCCACATACAAAATAATAATGTCAGGCGGTCAGCCCCCCCTCCCCCCCACACTCAGCTCCATTTCCAACACCAACTTCCTATTTCGGAAGTGAAACTCACTTCTCTCTCCTAATTGGCTCCTAGGTGGTCGCTCAATCCAATTCTCAAGGCATAAGAAGTTGGATTAATTCTACAAAATGGGGATGCCCTAACTACTCCTTTTATTTTAAATTATCGTCCTTTTGACTGGATTGTTTAATAAAAAATATTCTTTCCATCCATAAATAATCGTCCTATTTGATCAAGCGTACAGTTTAAGAAAAAACAATTGACTTGATTATTTGTATTGATTTAATATGTAGTTTCCTTTAAAGCTTATGTGTATATGGCCCATAATGAAAGTAGAATGAAAAAGTAATTATAAAGTGGTAAATATGATGTTCTAAAAAGGTAAGTTTTAAACTGGACAATTATTTTGAAACAGATAAAAAAGAAAAGGAGAACGGTAATTTAACTATTGAGGGAATAATTAATTTTATTATAAATATTGGTGAAATGTGAGGACGATAATTTAGCGATGGAGGTAATAATTAATTTTATTATAAATATTTATGAAATATGTGGTTGAGGAGGGCGATAATTTGAAAACAAAATTATGTAAATCACGACACGATAAACAAATTGAAAGAAAATATCTCATCTCAAAAAAAAGGGAAAGAAAGATTAATGGCCAATCAGAAGGGCGGAAACACGTCAAACTCCAAAAGGTTTGGATGTAATGTGTTACGAGGGAAGAGGACGGACAGGGAAGACGACGAGCCGACAGACCATAAGAAAGGGGGAAACCGGAACAGGTCAACTAAAAGGTCCAACACATCTCTCTCTCTCTCTCCCGTTGAGTGGACGCCATAGCCAAGAGGTAGACAATGCTTCGGACACGTGTAAGGACATCATTTGCCTGCTTCTTCATCGTCTTCTTCCTAATCATGATTGCAGAATGCTCCAGCAATTCTCAGACCGGATGCAGCAAAAAGTGCGTCGCCGAAAATTGTAGCAGTAAGCTTCTATCTCTTAAAATTTGTTTATTCTAAATCTACAATACAGAAATTGCAAGAAATTTATTTATTCTAAATCTACCATAACACAGAAATTGATTAAAAATGTTGTTGGCATGATTTTGTTGCTTTAGTGATCGATTGATTTGTTTGTTTGAATGTGTAGCGATTGGAATCAGATACGGAAAGTACTGTGGGGTAGGGTGGACAGGATGTCCCGGTGAAAAACCGTGTGATGATCTCGATGCTTGTTGCCAGATTCACGATGATTGTGTCGAGAATAAAGGTAATTAATGCAACGAATGAACCGTTAATTGCCTTTTAATTATCATGTTTTCTGGTCAATCGTTAATTTGATATGTAGGTATCCTCAAGCATGTTATTTTTTTATATTTTTTGTCCCATTTACGATGTTAATGCCTTTTGTACTGGCTTAGTGATATATGCATGTTGCCCTACCTTTGTTAGGTATGTCTTAGATAGGACACTAATTTACTCCGAGTACCCCAAATTCCACACCTCCATCTGAGAGCTATCTTCAGGATTCGTGTTGTTCTCAAATTCCTTTACCAAACCTGCATTGATATTTTCGTATATGGTACTTTGAATTTTTATGGGTTAAAACTGTTCATCTCTAACTCTGATGTAATATTGCTTGTGAGCTCAGACTAAAATATGTATCCTTTGTCTGATATCAAATTTGGTGCCAGAGATGGAAATATAGAAATATATATGTTTATATATGTATACATATAAATGGAATCTCAAACGAAGAAGTGGACGCAGTGAAGGAAGCAATGATTGGAAAGGACACCAATGGTCGTAACTAGGCTTGCCATGGCCATGAGTAAGGAATTTTGACCTCGCAATAGGTAGAGCATACTTGTTGAATTAGCTGGTATAATGGTCTTAAGCTTTTGTCTGTTCTTCATCATTTATCCAACCTTTGGACAGCTATTGGAATTCCGCTTGCACACTTGTTAAATCAGGATAATGTCTGCTGCCATATACCTGGTTCTAAGAGAAAATAATTATTTAATCAAACTCCTTGCACAGCTTACTATTGGGCTACCAACTATTGGCTTTTTGTAGGGTGGAACCTCAAGAATTGTTAACTTAGTTTTCTGGAAGGGGGAAAAGTTTCATATGGATACTTCTTAACCTTTCGCTTGCACAAGGGAAAGACTTGGGTGTAATGATAGGAAATAACAACAATCATGGTGAGCAATCTTTAGTAAGATTGTTTGCTTGTTACACAAGTTGTTGTTGGCTCGCCTCCTTTTTGCTCTCCGTAGGATAGAAGTATCTGAAGCCCTGTCAAACACCCACTTTTGTGGAGTTTATGTTCAATTAGCTAAATTTTTCGGTTTTGAGGTCTACGGTATAAGAATTGAGTGTGGACAATGATATTTGAGATCTTTGTGTCAAAACCTTGAGAAAAAAAATTAGATTTGCTTTTGCTCATTAAGGCGAAGATGGGAAGTGAAACGATGTTTGGCTAAGTTCTTGTATATTACAACCTGGGAGGGAGAAACTGCTAATTCTCCTTCTCTGACCTTACTGGCCTAAACAAATTAAGTTTTTACAGCCCCTAAATAATTCGTACAAGCTGCATTTGTCACAGAAAAATTGACCTTCCTGCATCGCTCAGCTTAAGTTTTGACAAAAGTGGAATTTATTTAGGTCAGAAGTATTTTAATTTTCAATTGATATTACAGAAGGCAAATGAGAATACAGATTCTGACTCCTGATATGAAATGAAAAAAAGTATCTTCAGCTACATTCTTCTACTTGGCATGCATTTTTTCAAATCTTTGTTGTTTGTTTATGAATTCTTTGACTGAGATGAATTGCTGCTCCTTGTTTGATAATGGACTAGCGCGAGCTAATATTTTGCAGGGATGACAAATGTGAAATGTCACGAGAAGTTCAAACGCTGTATTAAGAAAGTACAAAAGTCAGGAAAGCTGGGGTTTTCTAGGGATTGTCCATATGATACAGCTGTGCCTACAATGGAACAGGGTATGGACATGGCCATCTTATTTAGTCAATTCGGTAACTCTAAGCTTGAACTATAGCTTGAGTTATGTTACTTATGTAGTAACCATGGAAACCAAGTGTATTCTAGTCATTCTTTTCATTAACCTGTTAACCACAAGGACTGAAATAGGTATTCGAAAATTTGAGCAGTTTGTCAAGGTGTTCCGGAATCGGGATCCCCATTAAGTTGATTCCCGATTATTCATTCTGTTAAAACTTCACCTATTTTGTACTCCCTCCGTTTTCAAAATATTAGTAATATCTTATAAAAGTGAATAAAAATGACTTAGTTGTTAACTGGGTCACCTATATTGTACTCCCTCCGTTTTCAAAATATTGTCTGGGTTGATCCGGCATATCGTTTAAGAAAAACGAATTGACTGAATTATAAATATTGGTGAAATGCGTGGTTTTTTTAATGTCTTTGAGTATGTGGTCATAATTAAAATATGTAAAAAAAAAAAAAGTAAAGTGATAAGTGTTTTCATAAAATGAAAAATTTTGAAAGAGAATAATTATTTAAGAACGAACGAGAACGAAAATGAAAAAGTAAGACAATAATTTGAAGTACAGTGTATTGACAGGCAGCGCGTACTAGTGAGACAAAGCACTTGGAGTGTTTTTGTTGAAACGTAGAGTGCACTCCAATAAAAATTACCTGTGCAGTACCGTGGTTGAAAGTTAGTTTGCGAATAGCATAGTCCTCTAAAAATAATGAAGAAAGGTAACATTAACAATTAACAATCCTTAAAATATTTCTTCTAAATTAATTGGGTTTTTAATGAATTAGATGTTGGATGGGGAAGTAAGTTCACCGGTTGGGGATAATAAGTGTCGAATTTGTTGAAAACCGCAACAAAGTAAACCAAAAGAGTAGTTTCATATGAGATCGCCTTAATATGTAAAACAATCTTATGGATCATAATATGTAAGACAAGGTCACTCTCTTACGCTGAATCCACCAATGCATGATGAGTCGAATCAAGAGGTTCGTCTTACAGAAAATATATGTAAAATTGTCTTTTCTAACTAAAATTGGTCAATTAATTAGATGTTGAATAAGCAAGTACTTCAAGATGAGTAGGTCTCTTGAGAAATTGTCTTACAGATCTAATTGGTATGACAAAGTTTTATTATCTCATAGCTTAACTTGTCAACATATGGTGGATCGGGTCAAAAATATATGTATTACAAAAAATACTTGAACAATAGTTTTCTTATTTTTTTTTGCCATTCAAGAATTAGATATAAATGAAATCGAACAGTTGGCAGCTTGATCGTTCACAAAAAGCTCGACCGTATCAAGAACCTATGTGGGTGGATTGGTGGTACGTGTCACGTTGATCTGACTTGGATATCCGAGCTTTGTTATCTCCTCATCCTCTTTGTACTCCTGAAATCACTAAACATCACCGTAAGATGGTTGCGATTGGCCCAATCAATAACGTTTGGTGTGAGAATAAGTATGGATCATAGTGGTCCTCGAACTTTCGCACGTGGGGAAATATCAAAAATGATAGCAAGAACACAAGTAAATATGGGGAGAGCACGGATGCAAGGGTCTTGGGAGTAATGGGAGAGTCATGTCAGAAAAAGTACTTTAGCATTAATGATGATCGACAGGGGCACGGAGACAAAGAGACTTTTCATTAATAAGGATGGGATTGCCCGTGTGGGGATCTCTTTGTGACTTTGACCTTGGGTGACCTTCCCTAGTTCCTGAACGGCAACCAACTAACTGTTGCGGTCATGCCTCGACCATGATTGACCAATTGGCAAGCTTTCAGGGACCAAATGGAACCAACCCCGCCTGCCCGAGAACCATGGCCAGCGAGCATCTTCAATTTTGGTCATGTCAGACCATGCTTTATTAATCGATGAGCCTATAAAAAAACCGAGTTAGCGGGCATTAATAGTGTCCTGCAAAAAATATAAAGCTCACCATGAGTCTCTTGCCGCGACTTAGTTGCGGCCAAATGGGACCTCCTGGATTCGGTCCCTTCACACAAAGGTGGCGAGGCAAATCAGGCCAAAAACAATAACAGTTGAAAATAGAGGTTTTCATATATTATTACATCAGCAATGAAAATTAATTGGTACAGTAATCAGAATTGTGTAAAAGCCGCTGAAACTTGTCGAGGGCCCAATAATGCGCCACTTGTTTTGTCTCATGACTCTCATGTATTCACGAAAACAGAAAGTTCTTAAACCAAAAAAAAAAGGGAAAAGAAAACAGAAAGTTCTTAAAAATGGGTAAAAGACGAGTAGCCATCTCAATGGAGCCCACATGTGCATATGCGAGTCCCGCGTTAAGTGTTGGCATTGGGTCCGGTCAACCAGCGCACAAATCTAACACGTCTCGCATCCACGACGTTCGTACCACCTTCCATTCGGTTCGGATCAACGAAATTGAATTATCTACAGTTCAGAGAGAATTGTAAGATGAGCCTTTGGGTGAGGATGTGCTTCAACTTCCACTTTTAATAAACTGATGGCGATGTCCCTCTCCACACATATATAAATCAACTATAGTGTTAGCTTTATTTACAACTTTGCCTTTCTCTCGTCGCTTTTTGGAAAAAGTAAACTTGTAAGAAAAGAAAAAAATTGTGTAGATTCACAAACTTAACAATATTTTATTACAGTACAAAACTTTTAAATTATAATTTTGTTGAAAAATTACAATAAACATGAAAAATATTGTGCAATTTTTGGCTCGATTTTCTTAATGACTCGCTTGTAAAGTGGGAAAATTAATAGTAAAATTGCATTAAACTCTAGAAACACATCAATACCATCCCTAAACTTGATTTATTTGTCCAAGATAAGTGGAGATGAAGATGATGGACTCTATCATACAATCTTACTCTTCATATAGTAAAGTAGTTTGTTTTCATCTTGATAATAACCAAAGTTTTGTATTTAATAAACTTGTTTGTGTAGATTCCGTACAAAACTTTTAAATTATAATTTTGTTGAAAAATTACAATAAACATGAAAAATATTGTGCAATTTTTGGCTCGATTTTCTTAATGACTCGCTTGTAAAGTGGGAAAATTAATAGTAAAATTGCATTAAACTCTAGAAACACATCAAAATCATATATTTATTTGTCTAAATAGACTAGAGGGCGCGTGGATAGAGTCTCTATATCATACAATCTTACTCTTCAATAGAAAGTAGTTTGTATCTATAATAACCAAAGTTTTGTAAATTTTTCCGTCGGTGACAAATTCAAGTTTAGTATTTTCTACATTGTAAAAAGTTAAATATTCATTTGCTGACGGTGTAGAATCTTTTTTACATTAGCGATCTTTTGGATCAGACATGTGCCAATCACAATTTGTCTCGATTTTTTTTAAAGTTTTGGTTGACTACATGTCATGATCCAAATGCCACTTATGTAAAAAACAGAGATATTAATCGGGTCAGTCATATCGATTTCAGTCTAGCCTTATCGGTTTCGGTCCCTAATAAATTATTGTTTGATTGATCCATTTTAAATGAGCCGCTGAAAATGCAAACATAACCCTCTCAGTTTCAGTTTAAAAGGGTCGCTAACATGTTACACATGAACAAATTAAAGATGACTTGTATTTAAATTTAAAATTCGAAATTAAATAATCAACACAAATCCAACAAAAAAGTCATACAACGACATTACCTAAGTAATAAAATTCAATACGCAAATCATTGAAACTTCATTATTTTCTTTAATTCAATCATTCAAATTGTTTAATTAATAGCTATAATACTTGTATTATTAGATTAAGTCCATTCAAATGAGTTTCTTTTGTTTTTACTCAAGATATTTTAGTAATTTCTTAAGATGAAGTGAGACTGTCTTGTTAGATTTTGCTGGAATATATGTAAACAACATAAAAACTTACTCTTTTCATACATCAGATTAGCTACCTTACTTAGTTATTTGCCTTGGAGGGGATGCATTGACGTCTTAAAAATCCAGTAGAGATGTTAGTCGGGCCAACCTTGTTGATTTGGTATAGCCTTGTAGTTTTAGTCACTAATAGATTGCGGTTTAAACTGTTCATAATTACAAAAATACATAATTCAAACCAATATACTTACAACATAATTGGAGGGTAAAGATGAAATATTATGAAAGTTGTAAGCATAATATTTGA
This sequence comes from Codonopsis lanceolata, assembly GCA_013146195.2. Lineage (NCBI taxonomy): Eukaryota > Viridiplantae > Streptophyta > Magnoliopsida > Asterales > Campanulaceae > Codonopsis > Codonopsis lanceolata. Next base: position 87,961,187 of record CM028384.1, read on the forward strand.
AAGTTGACTCTTTATGTGAAACATCTCAAAATAGTATAGTGGACTCTTTGCATGGAACCGCGGGGGGGTGGGGGTACTAAAGGACTAGATCTCCTATAAGACCCTCATATTCTAATTTGTAAAACATAGCCTTACTAACAACTTAGCTCACTAATACATATAGTGGATCAAATAACGAAGATCAACTAGATTTTGTGTCCGTGCCTATGACACGGCGTCAGTATTCAAAATAACCAATTTAAAATAAACACTTCTCGATAATCAATTAAAACCATATGATCATCCAATAGTGGAAAAAAAAATTAAAAGTTAGTTTTGTAATTTTTTTTAGGGAAGCAGGGGCGGTACCCTGCTAGATTTTATTAATAGAAATAAAATTACAAACTTGAGAAGATAACCAGCCTTGCCCTCATAGGAGGGAGGATGGATGAGCCTGACCTCGAAAAAAATACTAACAACAAATAAAAAACTAAGAAATTTGAATATGAGGTAAACTTTCGGCATCCATAATGATATCTCAGTGAATCGAGCGAGAGATATCTTATAAAGAAAAAAAGTGGCAACTTAAACTTCTTCTGGAAGCTTTTGCTTCACAATAATGACTGAGTTTGAAACGCGGGATGCAATAACTTTGTCTAGTATTTACATTTAACCAAAGAACTATACTCTACTACTATATGTCATTTAGCTGGTAGGTGTACATAAGCTGTTTGTAAAGTTTAAATAGAAGGGAAAGACAAAGTAGAAAATCAAGAATAAGATATTTACTAAACACAGAAAAATTAAACAAACAAAAGATAAGAAGAAACTTATTTTTGGTTTAAGAAATTGTAAATCAAAGTTTTCAAATCAACTATTACTATATAATTATTTTACTTTCTTCCTTTCTTCAACCCTTTGGTTTCAGCACCTCCACTTAATTTTATTCTTTCTTATTCATTTTTTCTACCATTACTACCCCCTTGAATTCTTCTTTGTATCATTGTCTTTCCCTTCTATTTACTGGTCAATTGCAATTAAGAAATACTTAATTTAATTATAAAAACTTAGGTAAAACGGTCTTACAATAATTTTTTATAAGACAAATCCTCTTTACCCGATCCACCGTGTGTTGGTGGGTTGAGCTGCGAGAGAGTGAGGCTCCGTCTTACTAATTAAGATCCGCAAAACCATTTTACAAGAGACTTACTCTAATTTAAGTTGAAGGGAGTACATAATCAACAAAATAAATAAACAAATTAAAACAAAAAAAGAAAGGAAATAACTTACCGTTAAAGATTTACAGATATCTCCTATATTGTCACCAGGATTCACGAAATCTAGCAATATTTATTGAATGTATTAAAGAAACTAATATATGAAGGCAAATGTCAGAATTAATTAGGGTGATAATGAGAGTTAATCTTGACTAGTAGTTATATTTGGTAAAAATGAATCCTGACCAGTAGTTAACTTTTCATAATATTTAACTCTGACCAGTAGTTAACTACTGAACTTTATTATAATATAGATTTACAGATATCTCCTATATTGTTACCAGGATTCACGAAATATAGCAATGTCTTTTGAATGTATTAAATAAACTAATATAGGAAGGCAAATGTCTGAATTAATTAGGGAATCGATTAGGGCGATAATGAGAGTTAATCCTGGTCAGTGGTTATGTTTGATAAAAATGAATCATGACCAGTAATTAACTTTTCAGAAGATTTAATCATGACCAATAGTTATGTTTGTTAAAAATGAATACTGACTAATAGTTAACTACTAAGCTTTATTATAATATAGACAATGTTAGAATTAATTAGGGAACCAATTAGGACGATAATGAGAGTTAATCTTGACCGGTGGTTATATTTGGTAAAAATGAATCCTGACTGGTAGTTAACTTTTTCAGAATATTTAATCATGACCAGTAATTATGTTTGCTAAAAATGAATCCTGACCAGTTAACTACTAAACTTTATTATAATATAGATAATTAGGACGATAATGAGACTTAATCATGAGTTTTATTATAATATAGACAATTAGGACGATAATGAGAGTCAATCATAGCAAGTGGTTAAGTTTGGTAAAAATGAATTCTGGCTAATAGTTAATTTTTTAGAAGATTTAATCCGATAGTTATATTTACTAAAAATGAATCATAACCCGTAATTAACCACTAGCTTTATTACGAGGAATAATATAGATGTTTGAATTTGATTTACCACTTTAATACAATCAATAAAAAGAAAACTATTGTCAGATAGCATTTGTAGTTAATGACTTTCATTAGTCAAATGACGAAATTAGTAAATTTGGAGTATTTTATTTTTACAATTTTGTTTTGTTATCCTGTGACTTGGTCAAATGGGTAGATTAGTCAAATGTCGCATCTTTATTTCTCCGTTTCTTCCACTTCACATTCCCAATACATATTTTCCTCCCTCCACAAGCGAATCTGATCCTCCTCCCAATAATGATTCAAGGAACCAACAATTGAATTTACCCTCTCGATTTCACTTTCAATCTTTACAAGTTTCCTCGAATTCCTTTTTCTAAGCAAACCTTAATCTGCTCATTCACATCAACACAAGTGTTCGATTGAATCAATTCAATCAAAATTTTCCTAAATCATCCTTTTCAGAGCAAACAATGCTCCACCGGAGCTTCAAGCCCGCCAAATGGTAATTTATAGCTGTTTTTGTGCGTGCGTGTGTATACGCTGTTACATATGTTCGTAGATATGGTGGTTGATTTGAGTGGAAATCTTTTTGTTTCCTTTTGAATGATGTAGCAAGACGTCGTTGAAGCTAGCGACGTCTCGGATAAAACTCATGAAGAATAAGAAGGGAGTACAAATCAATCAGATGAAGAGAGAATTGTCTCAATTGCTCGAAACCGGCCAAGACCGGACTGCGCGAATTCGAGTACTGAGTTTGATCTAGAATGTTATTGATTCATTTTTGTGTTATTTTTACTATAATTGACATGAATTCAATTGATTATTGCATATTCTTATACCTTTTTCCTTGATTGAAATTAGATCATCGATATGATATAATGATATTGTAAAAATTTACTTTCTGAGTTGACCAAACATTACTAAGATTGATCATGACCAGCTAGTGATTACATAGTTATCAATTTTTCGGCTCAACATACTGCTCACAGTACTTGAGGCAAAATGTAAGTTTCTTCCAAGAAGACTTTCATTTACATGCGAAGGTTGTATAAGATTTTACAAGCCTTTTGATATTATAACTGGTTGGAGTAGTTGAAGTTAGATAACTAGTACATCTCTTAATGAGTAATTTGATGTGCAGATTTTGTTCTGGGGTTGCACATATGAGATGATTGTGACTTAATTTTGATATTGCAGTTCAGAAATTTCTGTTTCTAGTTTGATACCGTAATTTCTAGAGGCCCTTCATTCTTGAAGTTGTTGGCAATTCGAAGTTGATTGAAATGTGTGATATGCAAAATTATCTGAGGGCGATGGATATATAATCCACACTTGTTTTTCACCTGTCAATATGTTGCTCCTCTTCTCTTGGATAGTTGACAACTTTTGTGGGAAAGCCTTCTACACCTGTTAGTCTGCAACTAAGACTCAAGTCCTTATGCCAACCCAGGTTTGATTTATGCCAATCGGAAAAAGTTTTTTTGTCAGCCGCTATCTGTCTGGGTGAATTTCTAAGTCTGACAAATTTGATAGCTCATTATTGAAATTTGGCTTATACATGATTTGATCTAATTCATACCCCCCCTAGGCCATAAATTACAGATATATGCCTGCCGAATGGTTTTGTAGGCTCTACTTGCAAGTGCAGCAGATATGTCTTGTCTTCAGATGTTTGACTTAAGTGACCAAGGGATATCAGTTTCCTGATGATTTAGATTTGTGTACTAGTATGATGTGGCTTGGCATGCTGTCATTTATCCTTATATTTTCATCCCCACTCTATTTCAGGTTGAACATGTAATCAGGGAAGAGAAGATGGTGGCAGCATATGATCTCATAGAGATATATTGTGAACTTATTGCAGCACGCTTGCCTATCATTGAATCACAGAAGTATGTAATTATGAATTACATGTAATATTAAATGATTTCAACAGTTTTTATGTTCTGTACTTTCCATCTGGTTATTTCTTCTGAGTCCATTTAAGGAAAATGGCCTCGTTTACCTGCTACCTTGCTGTCGTTAGTAGAATACAAACTCAGTTTCTTTCTTTTGGTAGAGGTTTATCAAACTTGAAATGCCTCTAGCTATAAGAGTTTAGGAAGATTTTTATTGGGAATGGCCTTCAATACTTGGAAAAGTGTCCCCACTAAATTGGGAGATTTCTAAATGTAAAATATTTCCAACTTAATGTACCTACAGACAAGAGAAGAGCGTTTCAGCTAAATTAAGTGTCCCCACTCTAAATGTAAAATATTTCAGCAATATCTCCAGCAATCTCTCTAACTCTTGGCATAAATTAGAGATTATTTTGAAAATTAAGGCAAAGTGACTGATGGAGGAGTGAACCCACTGGAAAACAATTTTGGACAATTATTTTTCTCTTTTATTATCCTTAGCTGATATGTGCTTGATATTTTTGTAGGAATTGTCCCATAGATTTGAAGGAAGCAGTCACCAGTGTGATATTTGCATCTCCAAGATGTTCAGACATACCAGAGCTTCAAGATGTCCGGAAACATTTTACCACAAAATATGGAAAGGAGTTCATTTCTGCAGCTATTGAGCTGCGGCCGGATTGTGGTGTAGGCCGCATGGTAAGTTTTCCCTGCTTGCCCGTTTGTCCTTTTGGTTATTCTAATTCATCATTTTAAAAAATCACTTTTTGAAGTTCGCACGTATAGTATCCTATCATGATATTCTTCTATCTTGTTTCAGTTGATTGAGAAGTTATCTGCCGTAGCACCTGACGTGCAGACAAAGACTAAAGTATTGAATGCGATCGCAGAGGAATATAACATCAAGTGGGATCCGAAGGCATTTGAAGAAAAAGAATCAAAGCCTCCTGACGACTTACTGGTGAGACTAAGTTTCTTTTCTTTTTAGCGTTAATGTTTCATGTGGTCTGCCATCATAATTGAATTTTGGTAAAGTCAAATTGAAAAAGCCTCTAAAACTTGGTCTATGTTGTAAGAATTTTTTTTTTTAAATTGATTTTGTTATTTGAGCAGAACGGACCAAATACATTTGAGAAGGCCAGTATGATGCATGCTGATCCTCCTAAGTTCCAGGCTGCCCCAAATGTTCAGGTTCCGTATAGCCATGAACAAGAACGTAATGAGTCTGTCAACTATTCTCAGCAGAATTCGAGATCCTCTTTTGGTACTAGTAACTATGCTTCTACAGATACTGGTGACATTCAAACATCATCTGCTGCTTCTCATTCTGATGCGAGGCCTCCAGGTATAAAAATTAGCCATCAAATAACTAAATTTACCCCCTCCGTCTGGATCCCCGAGAAAAGAGTTCTGATTTTGGTGTGCGTTTGATTTTAGTTGCTACAGATAAATCTAAAACACAAATATTTCCTCAGAACCTTTGGACTTGCCAAATTTGGGTATAGTTATGTGAAACAGAATAACAACCACTTTGTAGCTCAATGTTTTCAATTGTCCGTCATGTGTTGCTGATTGTAGGAAGGGGTGCTCAGAGGACAGAAATCAGGCAGTCATTTCCCAGAGATGGCAACGATAGTTTGTATGGTAGGCAGAATTGGAATATGGAATTCACGGATGCTACTGCTGCAGCGCAAGCAGCTGCAGAGTCTGCAGAACGAGCAAGTATGGCTGCTAGAGCTGCTGCAGAGCTTTCTAGGCAAGGAAAGAGTACTGGGCAGTACTCAACTGATTCAAGGAATTCAAATTTTAGAGAGGAAGGGCCTGGAAGATACGATGCTTCAGATTTTTCAGATGAACATTATGGTTCGGTTAACAACTCCTTCAGGGACAGAAACCCCAAGGTGCAGGAGCGGAAAATAGACAGAAGTGAATATGCTCCTGCAGAGAAAGCTGCTGAAAGGTTTTATGAAGATGGTAATGGAAGAAGATCTAGCCGAGCAGCATCCTTGAGACCCAGGAAAGATTCAGTTGATGATGATGATGACAATGACAATGCAGTGAACACAGTGCAAAAGGTGTATGGATATACTCAACAATCTTCATTTCAAGAAATTTCTGCTAAAGCTGAGAAAGGTACTTCCTCTCCTGAAATGAGTATCCCTGAACAGGCTAGAACAGGATCCAAGGTTGAATTAGATAATCGTGGGCAAGATAGTTTCAAATCAGACAATTTTAGATATGATGGAGAAAAAATGAATAGAAATCAATCAAGCACCAGCTCCTCTCATTCTCATTCAATCAATTCGAATGATGAATATAATGTTCCTAAGCCTGACCGACCAAAGTTTGGGAATGACAGTGTTGAGGATCCCTCTGTTGGTGTTGACCATCGAAGCAATTATAGAGAAACTATAAAGACGAGCATGTATGATGATGTTGCTGATGACATAGCTTTTGATGAAGGTGAAAGTGATGACGACCGCCCTACGTTTGATATAGGACCCCAGTTTGATGAAGTGGATGTTAAATCATTTTTTCCTTCGCCAGGTAGGGAATCACCAATTCATTCCCTAGAACATACAGACACATGGAGCCCCAAAACAATTACGAGAGAATCAGTTGAGAAATCTGGTTTTCAAAGACAGATATTTTCAGGAAGTCAATCCTTTTCTGAGCATTCCGAACATTCAGCGAAATCCTTAAATCCTTCAGAACCAGATAACCCAGTTTCTGCTGCATTTGATCTTTCTGATGGTCCATATTCCGATAATGAAGATGAACCAGATAGAACAACACAATTACATTCCTCATCTGTTGATTTAATTGACAACAAAATGAATGGGCAAAGAGCAAGATCAGATTTGGAGTCTCCAAAAATTGGAAAATCTCGATTTGAGTTGACTGATTTATTGGAAACTGTGTCATCTCATAGTCCTGTGGAGGAAGAGAAAGCCATGCAGTCTCAGCAATCTTCAAAGCTTTCATTTCGAAACGAGTTCCAGGATGACGTTCAAGTGCCACAATCATCTGATTCAGAAAGCGGGCAGGAGTTGAATTTAGGAGCATTGCCAGGTGGCTTTCGTAACAAGGGTTATAAATATCCTCCTTATACTAGGAATCCATCAGGTAATGCATCATCTTTGTCCAAGAAATCAATCGATGAGGGTTCTTCAAATCTGGAGCCCACGCCAACCCCCATTGTCACGAGCTCTTTCAATTCAATTGTGAGCAGAGCGGAACATAAAGATTCAAGGCATCCAAGTGCAGGTTCAGATTTTAACTATTCAAGCTTGAAAGTCACAGAAGAGGAAAACAGAAAATCTCGTTTTGAACCCCCTGTCGGGTTCTTGAATCATGATAACAGTGATTCTGAGGATGACATTCCAAAAGAAAATTCCACCAGCAAAGTCCGTTTAGGAACGGGGTTATCTCGAAGAACAAAAGCTGCTCCTTCAAGTTCAGAAACAAGTTCTTTTTCAAGGGTTGGAGTTGAACCTGATGCCAGGCCAGTAAATTCTGCTTCTGAAGCTGGGAGGAAACCAACTAGGCATTCCTCCGGTGATGAAACTCCACGTGAGCCTCGGTCCCAGTCGAGTAGTTTTAAGCAAGAAATGTCCAAGCCAATGCCTGATTCTAAGATCTCGAGGCGTGAGGATAGTTTAAAGTCACGGGCAGCAGAACAACCATCCAGTGGGCAATCAAATGCAGGCCCTCGAACTCATTCAGCGAGTTCCAGAGAGGAAGCTCCTAGGGCAAAGCCAGAGTCTAGGAGCTCAAAACGAGAGGAAAGTTTGAAGTCACAGGCAGCGGAACAACCATCCAGCCCTCGTAGAAATACGGTAGAACCATCAAAGACTTCAACTGGAGAGAATTCTGTTAAGAAAGCAAGTCATGTTCATCCAAAGCTTCCTGATTACGATGATATAGCTGCCCGGCTTCAAGCTTTGAGGATGAATCGCTGACCATTGACTTTGCATAGCTGCTTGATAAGATTGTTTTTGTGTGAGTGGATAGGATTGTAGAGTTCTGTGATGTACATTTTGTATGTTACTCTTTACTTATAGGAATATATTTATTGGAAAATAGATGTATATTTGATACTTATGGAGTTATGGGATAGTTTGATATATGATATTCATTGGTTTGTTAGGTTTATTGTTAGTCCATAAATGGTAATTCCTCTATCTCTAAATTATTGTCTGTGTTTTGACTTTTTTGGGTCAAATTCTGTGTTTTTTGAATGCAATAACGACTATTTTATGATGGAGGAGATGGATAAATGTATTCGAATAGAAATTTAAGGGGCGATCACTGTCTCCATATCTCTTTTTGGTGCTTTGCATGCAGTATATCCTGGAGAGCAGTGTGTAGTGTACCCGCGTGAAGCTGAGCCTCTCAAGGAGTATATTGCTCCTCTACCTATTTCTCAAAATTTCAACCTCTCGGTCTGTTTGTTCTATCTCTAAGTTCATGGATCCTCAAAACGGTTGCTGACGGCCGAGATTTCATGAGTCAATAACTTTTGATAAATGATTTCAGGAAGCCATATTACGTAAAAGATAAGTCTCGTGTAATTTAACGGCGGAGAATAAATTTCGATGGAAGTAAGTAGAAAAACAGTTGTGGAAGAGAGAGGAGCTTATTATTATTTAGGGATAAGTGTACCATTAGTCCCTGATCTTTGGCCGAAGCCATCATCAGTCCCCCAACTTCAAAAAGTTTCACCACTGACCCAAGTAGACCTTTTTTGCTCATCGGAGGTCCCTAGTCCTAACGCCGTTTGTTTATTTCCGTTAACTGAACATGTGCCACTCACATGTACAAAATAAGGGGGTTATGTATAACATAATCAAAATAAGGGGGCAAAGTGAATATAAACTAATTTTTTCCCTAATCTGTTCTCTGTTATTTCTTATTCACCATCTTCGTTTTTTCAGCTCATCAAGCTCGCGAGAGTGGTGGCGGCGGAAGCAGCAATGGAGAATTGGGTGGTGGCGGTGGTGGGTCAATTAGTGGTGGATTTAGTGAGGAAGAAAGAGGGAAGATGGAAGAAGGTGAAAGGATTTAGGTGGAAGCAGTGGCTCCAAGAAACACAACAGGCTCTCTCTACCACCCTCTCCCCCCCGCGTAAACCTTCCCACATCAAATCCTCCCCCAGGTAATCTCCATATGGTTAGCCCTACAGCTTCTTCCTCATTCGTCGTCTCTCTCTCTCGTTGCAGCGGCGTGCTGAAGGGTCACTTTCCGGTCTACGTCGGAGAAGAGATGGAGCAATTCATCGTCGGTGCACAACTCTTAAATCACCTGATCTTCATAAAACTCCTCAATAAATCGCTCGGAGTGCGGTTTACGAGCAAAAAAGGAGTTTTACATATCCCTGCCATGTCCTCATCTTGAGCGAGTACTTGAAGCTTTGCGAATGGCGAAGAGTCTCGCGGCGTTCAAGATCTTCTCTTTGTCGATGAATTTCACTAGGAAAAAAAAAACTGCCGAAGATGTTAATTAGAGTCGTTGTTTTTTGTCTCACTTTTTCGATAGTGAGATTAGAGCAGATCTTGATCTTACTATTAGATTGGTCTCTGTTTGATTGTATATATACTTGGTTGGTTATCAACGAAATCAAGGAGTTAAATTTAGTGTTTAAACACAAAATTGAAACTTAAAATTTGTAATTAATAATTTTTCTAATTAATTAAAAAAATTAATTAATCTATAATTTTACAATGAATATAATTATTTTAAACAATCAGATTGTCAATTGTCAAAGAGTAATTCCTAATTCCTTAAATGAATCACATTACCCCTATATTTTGATGATGTTATACATTGCCCCCTTATTTTATGCATGTGAGTGGCACATGCTCACTTAACGGAAATAAACAAACGACGTTAGGGCTAGGGACCTCTAATGAGCAAAAAAGACCTACTTTGGTCAATAGTGAAACTTTTTGAAGTTGGGGGACTGATGATGGCTTCGGCCAAAGTTCACGGACTAATGGTACACTTATCCCTATTATTTATTAGTTATTTAGCCCGTGTTTCGTATGGGTACAATGTGTGGTATATATATTTTTTGTAATAATAATATAACTTTTGGACATTATAATTAGATTGTTAATCTCTTCCATAGTTATAATTTTTTTTCTATTGTTACTAATATTAAACGATTTTTTTACCTAAATACTGTTAAAATTAATATAAGTTTCTAGCTAACTTGAGATACATATTTTGTATTAATAATAATAGTAATTTTTTTGATCTAAAGATTTTTAAAATTAACATTTAACTTGATAATAATATTAGAAGTCATTTTGTTAAAAACTTTTAAAATCATAATTCATTTTTAAATAATGTGAGATACTTATTTTATATTTTTATTGATAATGAAAGTTTTAAGTCTTTTATCTAAAGACTTTAAAACCAACACCACATTCTAACCATGTTGTATATATTCTATTAGTAATAATAATAGTAGATAAACTACTTTTTAACCAACATTCATTTCTAAATAATGTGGATACATATTTTCTATTAGTAATAATAAAAGATGTCTTTGTCTAATAACTTTTATAACCAATACTCATTTCTAAATAATGTGAGATACATTTCTTTGTAATCAATGTAAAATACATCATCTAAAAACTTTTTAAACCAATATCATTTTTATAACCAATGTGAAATACTTCTCTTCTATTGCTAATAATTGTAGACTTTTAAAATCAATACCACTCTCTAACTAATGTATAATACATATCTTCATTTGGTAATAATAGTAGAAGTCTTTTATTTTAAAAAAATTACAACCAACATCTCTTCCTAAATAATGTGGGATACATCTCTTCTATTATATTGATGATAAAAGTAAAAGTCTTTTATCTAAAGACTTTTAAAATCAACATCATTTTTTAACAAATGTAGGATATCTCTTCTATTAGTAATAATAGTAAAAGTCTTTTATTTAAAATTAAAATCAAAATCAACATCACTTTCTAACCAATGAGATATATATATATATATATATTTACATTGGTGATACATCTTTTTTATTGATAATAATAGTAGAATACTTTGTAACCAATGTGAAATACATGCATCTATTCTATTTGTAACAAAAATCTTCAATCTAAAAACTTTTTAAACCTACATTTCTTTTTAAACAATGTGAGCTACATATCTTTTATTAATAATAAAAGTAAAAGTATTTACTATAAGACTTTTAAAACTAACATTTTTTTCTAAACAATGTAAGATACACAATTTTCATATTCTAACAATGTGAGATATATACTTCTTTTCTATTTCTATTGATAATAAAAGTTTAAGACTTTTAAAACAAACATCACTTTCTAATCATGTGGTATACATCTTTTCTATTGGTAATAATAGTATTTTTAAAACCAACATTAATTTCTAACAAATGTGAGATACATTATTTTATAATAATAATAATAATAATAATAGCCTTTTATATAATAACTTTTGAAATCAACATCTCTTTCTAAATAATGTGGGATACATCTCTTCTATTGGTTATAATATAAAAATAATAAAAATAGTAGTATTTTATCTAAATAGTTTTGAAACCAACATCTCTTTGTAAACAATGTGTAATGCATCTCTTGTATTTATAATAACATAAAAATTCATTTATCTATGAATTTTATAACCAATATATGTTTCTAAATAATGTGGATCTCTTTGTAACCAATGCGATGTACATTATCTAAAAACATTTTAAACCAATATCACTTTTCTAACTAATGTGAAATACATATTTTTTCTATGGATATTAAGTCTTTTATAAAAAAGACTTTTAATACATACATCGTTTTCTAACCAATGTGTAATACATCTCATTATTTGGTAATAGTAATTTATCTATAAAAAAAATCTAAAACCAACATCTCTTTCTATATAATAAGATATACATATTCTCTTCTCTTTTATTAATGATAAAAGTAGAAGTCTTTTTATTTAAAGACTTTTAAAATCAACATCAATTTTTAACTAATGTAAGATTTATCTCTTTTATTGGTAATAATAGTAATTAAAAACCAACATCAATTTATAACAAATATATGATATATATCTTCTATTGCTAATAATAGTAAGTCTTTCATATAATCTAAAATAATTAAAAATCAACATCATTTTTTAACCAATGTGAGATATACATTTTCTATTGGTAATAATGGTAGAAGTATTTTATCAAAAAACTTTGAAAACCAACATCACTTTCTAACCAATGTATGATACATCTTTTCAATTAGTAATTAATAATAATATTTTTAATACAAACATCAATTTCTAACCAATGTGTGATACATCTCTTCTATTGGTAATAATAGTAGAATATTTTGTAACCATGTGAGATACATCTCTTGTAAAAGTGAAAGTCTTTAGTCTAAAGACTTTAAAATCTAACATTTTCTTTTTAAACAATGTGTTATACATCTCTTTTATTGGTAATAATATAAAATAATTTAAACTCAACATCATTTTCTAATCAATGTGAGATATACATCTTCTATTGGTAATAATGGTAAAAGTCTTTTATGGTTGTGCCACCTCACCACCTTTGGATAAATCTTCATACTAAAGTATCCATGTGGAAGCTTTAAAAAATTTTGGTTTTCTAGTGACTTTGAAAATCAACATCACTTTCCAACCAATGTATGATGCATTTCTTCTATTGGTACTTAATAATAGTATTTTTAAAACCAACATCAATTTCTAACCAATGTGGGATACATCTCTTCTATTGTTGAAAAATTAGTGTTTTTAGTGAAAGAAATTATGCAACTTGAGGCACAAATTTCTTTACGTGTCATTTGTTTGTTGGCGAAGGTAATTGCGCAAATGTGTTCTACTCGGTGAGAGCATCAAAATGATATATTTATTTGTCCAAATCGAGTTTTGGATAAGATATCAAGACTTAAAGTCAAAACAAAAGCTGGTATGTTTGCCCGCCATTAGGGGCGGGTTGGGTCGATGTATTTGATACCAATTTGGAAAACGAAGCTGGCTTCTTTGCCGCAGCGGCTTTATTGGGGGCGATAACTATCACAATCACATTATTTATGGAATCTGGACTGGACACTCAGTTAGTGAGTGAGCAGGCCCAGGCCCATATTAGTTTGCGTTAGGGAGTTAACTGGGTTAGGTCTCCGTCTCTCATAGTCAGTCTCATTCTCATTCTTCAGAAATTCTCAGTTTCTCACTTTCTCCAGTGACTCCATCTCCAGCGGGCAGCGAGTCAACGAGTACTTCATCTCTTCCGGCTTCTTCTCTCTTCCGTCTTTGCTCCTCCATCTTCGTCGCCTCCGTCTCAACTCCTCCAGCTTCACCGCCGCCGATCTCTTCTCCATCTCAGATCTCAAGCTCTCTCTCCCATCCGACCATCCTGCTCCAAATCCTGGTGGCTCCTCCAGTCCTCACCCACCGACACGACGACATCAATCTCTCATTTCTTCGTCCATGTGAGTCTGTGACTGTCCCTCTACGTCTCTCTTTCTCTCGCTCTTGGAGACTCAGTCTCACATCTCTCTCTCAAAAATCCAGCCACCGCTGGTGGCATACAGATCTGGCATGGCATCACTGCCTCTTCCCCACCTCTCGCCCACTTCCCTTACCGTGTCACCGGTCGTCCCCAACTCCTTCCACCGCCCTTAGAAATCTGTTTTGATTTGAAATTTGAATTTGTAATTTTTTCGATTTGTTTTCAAGAATGGATGTTTGTTTTTATATAATATTCAGTTTTGTTTTGGAATGAAATATGTTTGACTCTTTGGATTCCATGTTTAGGTTGTTTTTTTGATATAATATTGAAATTTGGCGGGCAAGTCTGTTTTGCCCGCGGCCCTACACGGGGTGGGCTGGGCCAAGATTTTTAGGGACCGTTATGCTTGCGGGCTTTCCCGCCCGGCCCGTATTGTAGCGGGCTTTCTAGGCCTGCGGGCAAACCCGCCCCGCATGTCCGTTTTGACAGCTTTAATCAAGACTTAAAGTGTAATACTTGTTAAAAAAATTAGTGTTTTTATTAAGAGAAATTGTGCAACTTGAGGCACGATTTTCTTTACATGTCATTTGTTTGTTGGCGAAGATAATTGCGCAAATGTATTCTACTTGGTGAGAACATCGAAATGGTATATTTATTTGTCCAAATCGAGTTTTGGATGAATAAAATATCAAGACTTAAAGTATAATACTTATTAAAAAATTAGTGTTTTTAGTGAAAGAAATTGTGTAACTTGAGGCACAAATTTCTTTACGTGTCATTTGTTTGTTGACAAAAGTAAATGTACAAATGTGTTCTACTCGGTAAGAATATTGAAATGATATATTTATTTGTCCAAATTAAGTTTTGGATGAATAAGATATCAAAGCTTAAAGTATGATGTTAAAAGTGAGTCATTAGAAGTAATATTTAACCTTGAGGAGTTTTATTTCACATTGGTTAGAAGTAATGTTAGTTGTAAAAGTTTTTAAATATAAGTCTTCTACTATTGACATTAGAAGAAGTTATATATACTAATACTAATACCCCTTATCATATTGATTATTATTATGTATTATCATATTGTGCTACCTCACTACCTTTGGATAAATCTTCATTATAAAGCATCCATGTGGAAGCTTTAAAAACTTTTGGTTTTCTGGTGACTTTGAAAATCAACATCGCTTTCCAAATAATGTATGATGCATTTCTTCTATTGGTACTTAATAATAGTATTTTTAAAATCAACATCAATTTCTAACTAATGTGTGATACATCTCTTCTATTGTTGAAAAATTAGTGTTTTTAGTGAAAGAAATTGTGCAACTTGAGGCACGAATTTCTTTACGTATAATTTGTTTGTTAGCGAAGACAATTGCGCAAATGTGTTTTACTCGGTGAGAACATCAAAATGATATATTTATTTGTCCAAATCGAGTTTTGGATAATAAGATATCAAGACTTAAAGTATAATACTTATTTTAAAAAAAATTATTGTTTTTATTGAGAAAAATTGTGCAACTTGAGCCTAGAAACTCTGTCAAATTCTCTCTTGACATTCACACTCGATACTTACTCTCACGCCAGAAGGGTTTCGCGAGGCCCTGTCTGGCGCTTCCACTCAGGTTTTCTGTGTTCTTAATCAGGTTCAAGGAAGCAGATTTAAGCCCAGATATCCAACCCATCATACGGACGACCCAAGCTGTGATTTTGTCACATCAGTTTGGTTCCGTTGCCGGGAAGTTTCAGCACTTTCTTCAAGTTTTTATGGTGTAAGTTTTCAGAAATCTTCTTATTGCAATGGCTGGTAAAAGTAGCAAGCATCATGCCACCATCAGTAACCACTAGGCCGAAAGCCATCAGGCTGGAAACAATAATCCACCACCGCTGGTTGATTTTCCACCAAGGGCACCCCAAGGGGTGCAAACGAGAAATCAAAAGGTGGCTACTTGGCACGCGGTTCATGGCAATGATGTGCCATATGTCGAGGAGCAGCTGTCCCAGCACGCCAGCCAAAGCCATGCTAGTCAACGCGACGCTAGGCAAGTTATCAACGAGAAGCGCGATGCTCGTGCGGTAGATCTCAAAGTGCAGCTAAATCGCCAGCGGGAGAATGGCCAGGATAGCCACATGAATTTGCCCGAGCAAAACCCCGACCAGCAAGCTGCCGCTCTGCAAGTCCAAGCAAAGTATTATAATAAGATGTACACACTCAACCAGCAAATGCTCGCCTTGGGCCACGCCCCGGTTCCAGTTGCAGATTTGGTGTTACCCGCTCTCAGCAATCCAGCACTTAAGGGCGATGGCCATGCTTCCCAACATTTGCCTGCTCCGAGCAGACGGATCTCATCCATCATTCGCATACCTTCGAAGAAAGCTGAGGCAATGAAACGGGCAGATGATCAGGCAGAGAGCAGATATAGCCGTCAAAATCTTTCCCACAGACATCATCGCCGGCAGGAGTACCATGCTCAGGAAGAGAGTCATAGCCACTGTAGGGCCCGTGAACACGCAGAGGTAGATGCTCACCGCCCAAGGCATAGAGTGTACATTGAGCAGGAGGCCGAAGCTTCTTATGAACCAACTTTTTACCCACCAATGCGTAGTCAACAGTCCGATCCTGCTCGTTCGTCCACACTCACTATGGACGCAGAAAAACGGCTGTCCGAATGAATGAAGGCCATGAAGCGAGACATGGACAAGCAGATGGCTAATCGAGCCATGGCCAAGCCCGGCTATGGGGCCACTAAGCCACTAGAGGGTAGCCCATTCATTCCAGAGATTGAGAATGCTCCATCCGCGCAAGGGGTTATCTTCTCGCAATTTGAGAAGTACTTTGGGAAGACGCGGGCAAACGATTGGCTCAGATCATTCGAGGCACAGATTCGAATGGTCACCGATGTGGAAGCCTTGAAGATGCGGGTATTTGAGGGAGCTCTTCAGGGAAAGGCACAATCATGGTTGGGCAGAGTCCCCCGCAGATCGATTGACAGCTGGGCAACGCTCCGGGAAACGTTCTTGGAGGAGCTCGGCATTGCGGGCCCAACCCCCAAAAATCGTTTTGACCTTGGCAAAATTAAACAAGGTCACAACGAATCCTATGGTAGCTACTTGAAGAGATTCGAGGAGATGCTCGATCAGGTGACCGCCACCAGTGACCCTGAGATCACGTTCTGCTACCTTAACAACATGAAGGCAGGACCACTAAAAACAATGCTCGCCATGAATCCGGGGGCTTCGAAAGCAGAGCTGCTAGCAAGTTCCTGCTTGACTGAGAGTGTCAAGGGCGACAAAGCC
The DNA here is from genome assembly GCA_013146195.2 of Codonopsis lanceolata. Lineage (NCBI taxonomy): Eukaryota > Viridiplantae > Streptophyta > Magnoliopsida > Asterales > Campanulaceae > Codonopsis > Codonopsis lanceolata. Next base: position 87,978,048 of record CM028384.1, read on the forward strand.
AAAAACAAAGACAAGGCTTAGGACATCTTGGCCACGCCAGCAGACCAGAGCTCGAAGGGCAACAACCGCCCGCGCAGAGACAGGAATAGATCATCTACCCCTGGACAGAGATTCAGGGAGGCACAGTTCACCCCGCTAAACACTACGCAGGAAGAGATTATGTTCCAAATTGGAGATGCGCTGCCAGTCCCTTATCCGCTTGACCCTGAGCTCGCCACACCGTGGACAACACGGCATCGTGATTACCATCATGGTAACGGCCATACCACTGAGGAATGCTTTATGTTGAAGCGGGAGATACAAAAGCAGATCAACGCGGGCAAATTGGACTGCTTCAAAAGGGATTAAGGCGCGAGAAATAATGCCAATAATGACCAACAAAGAAGACCCCCAAGAGGAAGAGGCGGCCAGGCCCCTCAGATTCGAGGGGTGATCAATGTGATTCAGGAGGAGCTCCCATCTAACACACAGCTCGGGAAGCACATCTATTCCTTGTCTAAGGATGTCAACACATCAGTGATACTGTAGACACCCCAATTTCGTACCCCTGGTGTGTAATTTTGACATGCGATATCAAGACCTGTTAAAACTTAACAAATGTTAAGTTACAGGGTTTAAAAATGCAAAAGACAAAGCAGGATGCGCAAAACAATAAAATGCAGGGACTAAAAGTGTCAAAAGTGGCTGAAGATTGGAGGGCTGGCACTGCCACCTCAAGCCCTTGGTGCGGCGCCCAAAATACTTGGTTCCGGCGCCCAAATTGCTACAGTGGCGCCCAAAAGTGCTACCGTGTGCCCAAACTTAACGCATTGTACAAATTATTGAGCACGCGATACAAGCAAAAGCAGCACAAGGAAGAAAAATTAAACTCCCACGGAGTCCCTCTCTCAGCCTATAAATAGAGGCCCCGGGGTTCGCTTTCAGCACAATAAAAAACACACAAAAACTCTCTGCGTTGTTGTTACGCCGTGAGAATAGTGAGCGATCGTGAGATAGTGAGCGCCCCCTCCTATAAAGCCTCGAAACTCTGCCAAAACTCCTCCAAACGCAAAACCAACCAGTTAAAGTGATGCTTAGCCCCTCAGCTAGGTTTCCACCTTATTTCCCCGGTCCAAAAATCTCGGAATGAGCAGTTGCTCTGCCCGAGTAAAAAGGCCAAATCTGCCGAAACAAGTAGTTGTTTCCGCCTCGATTTCCGCCAAGAAGAAGCACGCAAAGAAAATCGCGCGTTGCTCGCCTGCTTGATGGCCCGCCTTCGAAAGCAAGCCTTCGCCGAACCGAAGCGGCGGCAGAAAGCAAAAAAGACTCCCTCTCTCGAGAAGGACAGAGCGAGCACACCACGCTCTAAAAGGTGAGCCTTTAAGAGCGTTATTTTTATAAAAAAAACTATTTTCCATCCGGCCCAATGTAAAGATATAAGTCGTTGTGCTGCCCGGATTTATTTAGAAAATAGCATTAAAAAGAGCGATTATTATGACAAAATATTTTTAAATATATTTGTAAATTATTGGAAGGAGGTGGTTGCAAGTCCGTAAATAATGTAAATATGAATGTATTTGTTTTCTTCTCTCTCTCTCTCTCTCTCTCTCTTTAATGCTTTATTTATTTGCCAGATAAATATAAAAAAAAGCATACTTTAGCCAAAAATTGTTTTTGAGACTGAATGGGCGAGTTGGGTGCCTAGCATCTTCCCAACTCGTAACTTAACCTCCGAACCCACTTTTTGCATTCTCTGGTTTTATTTTTGGTTTTTTCTTTATTTTCTCCTTAAAATAAAGATGGCGACTCTGTCAAAGCATTTTGGATTACAGTGAGGCCTCGCAACATCCTTTCTTATTATTTTCCATTTTCCCCAAGAAAAGGGAGAATGAGAATGAAAGAGTGATGTATTCCTATATCCTGGTATCCCCTAAAAAATGATAACTTAATTTAGAAAACCCAAAGCACTCATAGTGATCCGAAATAGGCCTTAAGGCAAATTTTATAAAGTCTGTAGTGGGGTCCGTAACATCCTTTCTTACACTTTCCATTTTCCCCTACACAAGGGAAGATGCGAATGAAAGGGTGATGTATTCCTGCATCCTGTAATCCCTTAAAAAATGGATAACCTGATACAGAAAACTCAAAGCTCCCATAACGGACCAAAAATCACTGAAGTGACCCGAGGCGTATTCAGCGCGCTTCTTGACAACACCATTTTCGCATTTTTAATTTCGTCCTCCCCTAGACAAGGGAGGGTGGAATGGAAAGCGTGGTGTCCGCACCGCACACCGTACACCCCTATCCAAGGGCGCGTAGGGCGCGGGCGAGATCCGGGGCACCCACAGATACAGCGGGCAGGAGAGTAGAGTATCTGCTTTACCCGCTGAGCCGGGCAAGTACTCTTTGGCGCCGAGCAACCAGGTTATTTCTGTCACGTGAACAAGCTCGCAAGTTCATAGGGTCTTCTTCAACACCTTTGGAGCGTGTAGGGACATCATGTACTACTCCTGCTTCAAAAGATTGGAATTGCCAGACACCAGGCTCAAGCCTTATCTGGGGAAGCTTGAGGGGTTCACCAACCATCAAGTAAACGCCAAATGTACTATCGAGCTGGAGGTATTCATGGGCGATGGAGCACAAACCCGGATAGAGATGATCACATTCATAGTGATCGATCTAAAATTCGCGTACAACTGCATTCTGGGTGCCCTAGCAATGACCAAGTTCCAGATGGTCACCTCCATTCCCCACCAGAAGGCTAAATTCTACACCGAGGATGGAGTAGGCATCCTCAACAGCAAGCCCCGGGCAATGTGGGAGTATGTTCGAGATTCCCAGCGGAAGAAGAAGCTAGAAACTAATCGTGGACATTCCCGACCAGACTGTAACAGCTCCCGAAAAAAAGGTTCCCACCGACACTACCTCAACCTCCATCCCCATAAACAACATCGAGCTCGGGGAAACTTCTGAAGCGGCTGATCCCATGGAAACAGAGGATCCCGAGCAAACCCCGGCACCAGTGCCCTCCAGGCGCAAGACTAGACGCCCCGAACCACAAGACATTGAGATGGATACTCTGCAAATTCGCGACGAGCCCAACATTCAGCCAGAGGGCGAGCTGGAAGAGATCATCATCAATCCCGCCTACCCCGAACAGAAAATTAAAATCGGGAAGGCCATGCCTCCCGAAGCTCGGGAAAGGTTGATCAAGCTGCTGAAGAACAGCCTGAATGTGTTCGTCTGGACTGTCGAGGACATGCAAGGTATCAGTGAGAGTGTTGCACGCCATGACTTGAACATCGATCCGACTTTTCGACCCATTCACCAGCGGCCAAGGCAGTACTCCCCTGAGAAAAGTGCAGCCATCAAAGCAGAGGTCGAGAAGCTTCTGAAAGCGGATATAATCGAAGAGATCTAGTATCCGACCTCATTCTTTATTTTAATTGCTTTGTTAAAATTCTTAAGAGAAGTAAATTCGACGTTTCCTGTGGCTACGATCCCTATTACCCTATACTCGTTATTTAGAAAAATAGAAAAAAAATTTTAACGGTTTGACACCCGTAAAAGAGCTCAGATCAAAAGATGTTGGTGGAAGGTACGTGGTACGTCACACTCAGAGCTGGCAGGGTATACAACAGCTAAATATCTTCTCCTATTCATTGCAATGGAATGTAATAGGAAATGGGGATGGGGATGGGGAAAGAATGAAAGATGCTGGTTGAAAGAAGCTAGCATGTCAACGTCAGGGCCGGCCTTATCAAAAAAAGGTAACATCTTCTCCTATTCGTTGTAATGGAATGAATATAATAGGAAATGGGGATGGGGAAAGATTCGAAAGAATGAAAGAATTGAAGCTAGCTAGTATGTCAAAAAGTAACATACTAAAACAAGTATCAACCTAAGAAATCCCGGACATCTAGCTCAAATCATGGGAATTTTAACCACCATGTGAGGATAATCAATTGTAAACCTTTTTGACACCTCATAGCAAAAGTCATGTGGAGAAATCTGGATATATATATCCGTTGTTGCTTCCAAGAGCTAAGTCCCACCTTGGTTCTTAGTTCTTACACCAAAAACAAATATCCAGGTACTCTCTCTCTCTCTCTCTCTCTCTCTCTCTCTCTCTCTCTCTCTCTCTCTCACTCACACACACACGCACACATGATTCACATGAACACATGCACAAGAATGAAAAGCCTATTATTTCTATGTGTATGTGCTGATCATATCTGTGTTAATGTAGAAGGTAAAGTAGCTAGTCGGAGAGTGCAATGGAACACAAGGGGTTATTGAAGAGCACGGAGTTGTATCAGGTAGTCTGTCATAGTCTCTTTCTTGTTTATGTAGTCCATATATATTTCTTTTGCTGTTGTTTTGATTTTCTTTAATTGGTGCTCTACATAAAAATGCAGTATATCCTGGAGACCAGTGTGTATCCACGTGAAGCTGAGCCTCTCAAGGAGATAAGGGCTGCTACTGCAAGCCACCCATCGTAAATTGCTCTTTTACCTTTTCTCAAATTTACAACCTCTCAGTTTCTTTGTTCTAGCTAGAAGATCATGGATCCTCAAACGGTCTCTAATGGCCGAGATTTCTCTAGTGTCATGAATCAAACAATGGAAATAACTTTTGGAAAATGATTTCAGGAAGTCTTTTTATGTAAAAGATATTTCGTTCTCTTTCCTCGGAAAATTGGTACGAAACTGCCTTTTCACAAGTCATTTCCTTGAAATAAAGGGGCAGAGAATAAATTTCAATTGAAGTAAGTAGAAATAACAGAAGTGGGAGAGAGAGGACCTTCTTTTTTTCTTTTTCCGAAAAATTACTTTTGGAACATAACTCCAGATGCAGTTTCCTATAGGATTCCATTTGTTGACTCATTACTCTCAAACTAGCTAGCAAACATCAGAAGCGAAACAAATGGAGCCTTCTAAGAAAATAACTAGCTTGTTGGTTTTTAGGGCTCTGATGGCTACAGCACCAGATGCAGGTCAGATGATCGCGATGCTCTTGAAGCTATTAGACGCGAGAAAGACCATTGAGGTTGGAGTTTTCACCGGATACTCTCTGCTCCTCACTGCTCTTACAATTCCTGATGATGGCAAGGTTTGTTCTATGACTATATTATCCATCACCAGGCCCGGTTTTGGAGGGGTTCAGAGTGATCGATCGAACAGGGCCCCCAATATAAGAGGACCCAATTTTATATATGTGTAGGCTAATTTTATAGATATACTAAAATAATGTAACAATTGTGAACAAGTTGTTTTTTGACTCAATGGATTGGGTAATTGTATATGTGATGAGTGTAACCTTGAAGTCCAAGGTTCAAGCTCCTTCATTGTCATTTTTGTATATTTTTTTATTTTGGGTCTACGGTCAATTATTATTAGTATTATTTTATATGCATATTATATCATATACTCCCCCGAGTTAGTTAAATAGTCTCATATATTATTTTGATAGGTTTTATGTAAATAATCAACTTTTAAAAAACATGCTTACAATTTCACAATATTTCATCTTTATCTTCCACTTGTATTGTAAGTATAATTGTTGTGGTTAAGTTTTTTTTATTATTATTATCAACTTCAAATATACTTATATATGTTTTAATTACTCTGGAACCTAATGAATAAAGAGTTACTATATAAAGATAAATAATTTGTATTTGGTTTTAGTAGAGTTATTCAACCTTAATTTTATTTTGTGTTCGCTAAATTTACTTATTAAAAAAATTAGTTGACCATCAAATTTTTTATCTGGGTCATAAAAAATAACAATTAATTGGGCATATAATATCAATATTTCAAGCAAAAATCAAATTTTATTGTTATGTTACTATCAGTTTTAATTATTTCTTATATTTATTCAATTCTTTGCTTTGTTAGTTGATTGTTTTTTAACTTGAATTTATAGTGCACAATACATGTTATCAAAAAAAATATTCATCTATAAGTCAAAACATAAATAACGAGCTTTTCGAATCATTTAATACTTGTTTTCTTATATGTTTGGGTATTATCCATTTTCAATACTTCAAATGATGAAAAGTCAAATAAATTGTTCATCTAAAATTCATATGCTTACATTTTTTTCAAGGGCCCCTTTTTTCTCTTTTCGATCTGGACCCCCAAAAGTTCAGGACCGCCCTGTCCATCACCACTCACCACCAAATTTTTATTTATTTTTTATTATGTATTGTCTTTAACTGCATGTTTATGATTCTGAAATTACATTATTACAGATTATAGCCATAGATATGAATCGTCAGGCATATGAGATAGGGTTGCCAATCATAAAAAAGGCCTGTGTTGAGCACAAGATTGACTATATTGAGTCTGCAGCACTACATGCTCTCGATAAACTCTTGGAAAATGTAAGATTTTGCCTGGTTGCCTTTCAAATGTGATTTTATCTTAATAGACTACTCTCAAAGAGAGTTGCAATTAAAGGCAAACGTACCACTTATTGGTTGCTAACTTTCTGTCATTTTGCTCAATCTGATTTCTTCATATCTCCAAAAAATTGATTTATGCTTATGCAGTATGATAACGAAGGAAGTATTGACTTCGCTTTCGTTGACGCGGATAAGATCAATTACAAGAACTACCATGAGAGAATGATGAAATTGTTGAAGGTGGGTGGGATAGTTGTGTATGATAACACGCTTTGGAGTGGGACGGTTGTGATGCCCGAGGAATTAGTACCAGAGTACATGCAAGATGGAGCACATGCAATAATCGAGCTAAACAAATCACTGGCAGCTGATCCTCGCGTTCAGATTTGCCAGGCTCCTTTGGGTGACGGTATCACCATCTGCAAGCGTCTCTACTGAAGCATTGTTCGCATTACAGTGAGTTGATTTCATTTCCAGAACATGATCCTTGGCGGTTAACGAAGGACAATCTTGAGCGTTTATTTCACCATATTAGACTTAGATAATCAAATAAAGATTATTTCAGAAAGAACGAAGAACATCCTACATGAGATGGCATTGCAAACCCATCCTCTTTGTTATCTTGTCAGATTTCTAATTTCTTTGTAGCAAATATTTCTGTAACCAGTAACGCGAATGTGATAGCTGCATCACCAATTCACAAACCCCCCCCCATCCTCTTTGTTATCTTGTCAGATTTATGCAAGTATTGTTTCAACAAACATTTAATTCATGCCTTTTGCTAAGTTTTTGTATGTAGCTTCATATGCTCCAATTTCTTTTAAAGTTTATTTTGATATACTATCAGCAGCGTAAAAAAAATGTTTACACAAGCATCTAAAAAATATAAAGACCCAAAGGGCTACGAGAGATGGCAAGGGCACTCAAGCAATGACCTTAAAGTTTTTGGTTTCAATCCTCGTATCAACAAGGGATCACACTTACCACATTTAATATATATATTAAATAAAATGATTTAAAAATTTAATTGTGTACCAGGTGACACACGTTGTAGTTATCCATGGATAATAGGCTAACCTATATGATTATCCATAATATTCATTTTGTCACCCCTAGTTGCAGTAGTTGAAATTTTATATGATGACCAAATCTTAAAAAAGTGTATCAAAGTATTTTAAAATAAATTTGATTAATTAAAAAAAAAACTTTGATTATCCGCAACGCTAATCAAACATCATTTTATTGTTTCTAAAAGTTATTTTATATATTCTTTCAGTTTTGGGTAAAAAGTACTTATTTGAATGTCAAACTTTTTATAAAAAAAAAATAACATTTTTAGTAGGGCATTAGTTATAAAATGATCATTTTATGCCTTAATTTTTAAAAAGTGAATTTTTTAAATAAAATATCATAAAATGAAACAGTAAACTCTTTACGTAGAAGGAGAGAGTATTATATAAATCTCATGTATGGCACACATCTTACTTGTATTACAAAAGCAAATATTCGAAACGGAGATCGAGACACCACCTTATGGCTTATACCACTAAAATTTAAAAAATGGGGGGTGGGGGGTGTCATCGAACTTAGCAATATTGGAACCTATGTACCAACCGAAATTGCCTTTCATTTTACTAGTCTTCTTTGTTAAAAGTGAGTTACATGTGTGTGTGTGTGTTTTCAAGAGTATCATCATTATGTATCATTTTGCTTCATTCATATGTTTTATTCAAGGACCGAAACATCAAGTAGCCACCAACCAACAAAAGGCTCACCTCCAAATTCCAACAAAAATGGTCCTTAAGATGAACACCAAAAATTTCAAATTTCAATCATATATAATTTTCAGAAAAATCCTCGGGTAATCTCATACCTGAGGATTTAAAACTAATCGCCGAGTTACTATGTGTAGAGCGCTAGAAGTAATTAAATTTACCAAAGAGATTTTTTAGCTACACAATGACTCAAAAATCAAAATTGAGACTTATTACTTCACCAACAAGAACCTCATCCAAAGATACCAATCCCATTAGAGCATCTTCATTGTACCAAAATCCAAATTCTTAACTCAATTCTTATTAAGAATTTCCAAAAAAATTTATCCATTGTGCACTTCTTATTCTCCATGTAGGAGAGAGAGTCAAGGCAACTTCCAAAATAGGAAGTTGGATTTTGCATAGAAAAATGGGAAAAGTGGCAGGGGTGGCTGTTGGGGGAAGGGGGGGGGGCGGCTCAGTGGGTGATCACTGACATTTTTATTTTTTGTGTGTGTGGGGGTGGGGGGGGGGGGTTGGGGGGGGGGGGGTAGGTTTTGTATTTAATATATAGTATGGTGTTAAACTTAATATTTTTTTGTGTTAGATGATGTGTAAGAATATTATACAATGGGAAGATATATTCTTAAGTGAGTAAGAAGATAAAAATGTAAAGATGGCAGTGGGACTCAGTTAAGAAGTTGTATAAGAAGTTGATGTAAATTTTAACATTGAGGATGCTCTTAGTATAATGCAAATCATTGTCGATGATACCCATGCCATGGTGCAGAGTGATAAGAGCATCACCAATATAACTATGGATTTAATTCTACGTGGCCGTGGGTAATTCACACCCTTAATTATATGTCATTTTTTCTCTCTTCATTCATATTCAATCAAAATGGATCTCTCAAATTCATGCATGGATTTAATCTTATGTGGCACGCATTTCACCACTAATAATAATGGACAAAAAAAATAAAAAATAAAGGAAAAAAAGAACAACCAATAAAAAGAGTTTTTAAAAAGAATAATAATGACTAGGATGTATCCACACCCTCAAGTAGAATGTGAAAATTTGATATTGTTATCTACAATATGAACGAATTTGCTTACCACATCATATTCACACTTATCATACACGTTGAGATGCTCTAAAGTGTAAAGTGTACACAAAAGTGCAAAACACTGTCGATGATACCCAGGCCATGGTGCAAAGTGTTAAAGAGTTAAAAGTGCAAAATCCTGGCTTTCATGATTCTTTCTTTACATATATAACAATGGCTTTCAAAGGAGCAAGGCAGAGTTAGTTCAGCAAACAAAACCTGAGACTTCAATTATCTCTTTATCTCTCTCAAAAGCTTTCTCTCCTTTTCTTCAACATTTCTCTTCATATCTCCAATAGTAACTGTAAATATATATATCAGTGTCATTTTGTTGGTGTAAAAGGTAGAAAGAACTCAGAAAGAAAGAGCAATGGAATTCAAGGGGTTATTGAAGAGTACCGAGTTGTATCAGGTACGGCACTATCTCCTAGTCTCCCTCTTGTTTGCATAGTCCATGTTTTTCCATTGTTTCAATCTTTTTTGGCTGGTGCTTTGCATAACAATACAGTACATTCTGGAGACAAGTGTGTACCCTCGTGAACCGGAGCTTCTCAAAGAACTAAGGGCTGCAACTCTAAGCCACCAAGAGTACGTAAATTGCTCTTCTACAGTTCTACCTGAAGTTTTCTCGAAAGAACAACTTTGTTTGTTTGTGCTAGCTTTAGAATAATGGATCATAAAATGTTTGCAGAAGGCCGAAAATGCTTTAGTATTTCAATATATGTCGAGTGTCATGAGTCAAACCACGGATAATTACTTTTGAAAGGTGGATTTCAGTAGTGTCATTTCACATACGTGTATAGATCATTTTCTTGAATTTGGTGATTGAATGAAAAACTAGCCAGAAAAATGAGTGCCTTCCGAGTCATTTGTATGGAAACATGGAGGAGAATAGCTTTCAATAGCGGTAAGAGATAGAGAGGAGCTTCATTTTCTCTGGAAGTCGCTTGCCTTAGGAAAAAGGGGAAATTTTGCTTTGATTCGTCAGATGTTTTACTTTTACAGTCAAGTGTCAACTCATTTATTGAAACTACCGTGCACCAAATGATTTGGAAGATGACTATGTTGTTTGATATCCAGTTACTTGATGGGCACAGCACCGGATGGAGGTCAGATGGTTGCCATGCTCTTGAAGCTATTAGATGCCAGAAAGACAATCGAGGTTGGAGTTTTCACTGGATACTCCTTGCTCCTCACTGCTCTTACAATTCCTGATGACGGCAAGGTTTGTTCGTTTTTTTTTTTTTTTGGCTTTTTAAATTTCATCGTTTGATTGTCCTCAACTTTTTGATTCAATCTGCAAGTAAATTATTGCAGATTATAGCCATAGATGTGGATCGCGAGGCATATGAGATAGGGTTGCCAATCATAAAAAAATCTGGGATTGAGCACAAGATTGAGTATATCGAGTCTGCAGCACTGCCAGTTCTTGATAAACTATTAGAAAATGTAAGGTTTTGCCATCCGAGACTACTGCCTGGTTGCCTTTCATATAGTAGTACTTAATTTGTGTGTTTCTGGATGCGTTGGAGTGCAGGGTGATAATGAAGCAAGTTTTGACTTTGCTTTCGTGGATGCGGACAAGCCAAACTACAAGAACTATCACGAAAGAATGATGAAGTTGTTGAAGGTTGGGGGAATCGTTGTGTATGATAACACGCTTTGGGGTGGATCGGTTGTGATGCCAGAGGAATTAATTCCAGCGGATGAAGTAGCTGGAATGCATGCATTTATAGAGCTAAACAAGTTACTGGCTTCCGATACTCGTGTTCAGATTTGTCATACTCCTTTGGGTGATGGTATGACTATCTGCAGGCGCCTCTACTGAAGAAGCTCCATCCCTAGCTACATACTTTCAATTCAATCTAATAAGTTCAATTGGACTGTGTTTGAAACATGATTCCCAAGTCTCGTTCTGATTCCCTGCCTGCTCCTCTTCGTGTTTTGTGGGGATGGGCATGGGGGTTCACTAATAAAAACATCTGATTTTCAACTATTAATTGTTTTTGATAAGCATAGCTCATGAAATAGTGAAATACTCCACAGTTTTGCATTATTCCTACTTAATCCCATAAGTGGAAAGTATTTGCAATCTCGATCCCTAGACAAAAACTTAGGAAAGACGATGTTACATATATTTTTTGTAAGACGAATCATCCTTACCCGATTTACGGTGTATTGGTGGATTGAGTTGTGAGAGAGCGAAACTCTTATCTTACGAATTAAGATCCGTAAGATCATGTTACATTAGACTTGCTCATTATTTTATCTTTATTTGGGGAACCTCACTTGCGACTCTATGTCAGTAATGGCTGATTGGCGGTCCAAGGAATAGAAACAGAGAAGCACTAATGGTGAAGCACAAGCGCACATTCATCTGAATTCAAATGAAAACCAAATTTTGACTAACAAGAAACCTAACTATTATCCGCTCTTTTTTTATTTTTAGAGAAAGAAATCAAGAATCCACTATTTTATTTTAAGATGTTTCACTCGATGAGCCTACTTTCAAAAATTATGATTACAATTAAAATATCATTTCATATTCACCCTCCACTTGTAAGCATATTAGTGTATTTAAGTATTTTTGTAATTATAGCTGACCCTAATGACATTAATAATAATATATTCATTTATTATTACACTTTTCAAACTTTTTGAGCGGAACTGATAATTAAATGTAACAATAGCATGTCTTTAAGGATATTTTAATTTTGTTTAAACTTATGTTTTTAAAAACCTACAGTATTTTCTAGTGTATACTGCCTATGCAACATTATAGATGAGGACTAAGTTAAAAACACATTTTAGACAAATTCGAAAGATTAAATGGGGAACCCACGTCGTCCTCACCTAGTCACCTTACACCTCAAACCTACATACCTAATAAGAATGGCTGAACCGATGACTACATATCCACAATCTAGGTACGTTTGAGTAAATGAAAATTTGGGGGAAAAAAGGATGTCTATGCTCTATACCCCAACTGGCATTGGATAAGAATTTTTATTTATTTATTATTTATTTTGTGGGGGAGGGCTACCAATAAAAACATATGATTTTCAAGTAATTATTTTTGATAAATATATCTCAGGAAATACAATTTCACAGTATTCCTAATACCAGAAGTGAAAAGTACTTGCAAGCAAACCAATTGTACAAAACTCCCACGAAATCTGCATCAACTGCTGCTGTATCAATAAGACTCCCTCAAAATATATAGGAAACTGTAGTTTCTAAACAAATTTAAAACTAGTTCTAGGCGACTCAAGAAACTACAACAACAAAGACTATGTTTAGGGTTTTTTCTCAAGAGATTTTATTTTCTTTGCAGCAAATGTTTCTGCAACCAGTAAAGGGAATGCAATAGTTGCATCACAGTGCACCTGATTCGAACCAACAACACATGATGAAAGTTGAATTAGAACCAGTAGCAAAGAAAGCTGTAGCCACAAAACAGTAGATAGACAACCTAAATATTCAAATCTGAAAACAAGTGTTTGTATTTTCTGATTTAAATCAAAGATGAAGATATAAAACAAGTACCTTAACAGATTTGGCAGAACCTTTTATTTTCCCCCATGATACAGCTTCATCAGGCCGGGCTCCAGAATCACTCCCATCAAACTCCTGTGCTGTGTTGATAAAGACGGCATAATCTGCACCATTACGCATCATATTGGCATTGGCAATGTGATGCTTGGGCAAGCCACCTCCAAGGATGACCATCCCTGTCTTCCTAAGATTTGCATGCACTGCCTCACCATTAATGGCTCGGATATCTGCTTTTTTAGGATTAAAAACTATCAATAAACTTCTTTTGCTGCTTTTAGTTGTAACTCATCAGAGGCAATAAGAAATTATATATTACCTTGCACTATGTCAATGACTAGACCAGGGTTGCGGAAAGAATGGAAATATAACATATCCCCGAGGGATCCATCTGTCAAGCCAGGGCAGAAGACGGGAATATTGTTCTAAAACAAAGTACATTAAAGTATATAAATTAAACACCACAAAACAGGCATGTGAGGCTCTAACATTTATTCATTATACAATTTGTTGAAAAGTAACAATAATTGTACTCCCCCACTCCCTCCCAAAATGAGTGTCAACTCAACTAAACACAGCTCAAAATTTGTCCCAAACACTTGGGATTGGCTGCATGAATCCTTTTTATCCATTCGATCTGGTCCAAAGCAAGGTCATCACTCAGACCACACTCATTCATATCTTTCTTTATTATGGACGTTCATCTTTGTTTTGGTCTTCTCCTTCCCCTACTTCAAGTCTGCTTGATGTTGAAACACTTGCGCTTCCTTACTGTTGCACTAAGAGGTCTAAGTTGTATGTGTTCAAACCATTGTAGGCCATTCTCTCATTTTATCTACTATTGAGGCGACTTTTATTGTTTTACGAATTTGTTCATCAAGAATTCCATCTTTTCTAGTTTTACCACATATCCATCTTAATAATCGCATTTTAGATACACTCATCTTGTTAACATGTTCTTTCTTAATTGCCCAACATTCGGTTCCATAAAGTAGTGCACGGTCTAATGATTATCCTATAAAACTTTCCTTTCAACTTAACCGGTATACGTCAATTACAAAATAATACTCCGGATGTACTTCCCCATTCCACCCAGCCTAACATTATTCTACGACTAGCATCGTTTCTTACCTCCGTCTCGCACTCCCCAATAGGAGCGTCATTTTAAGTTTTTCACTAAATTTTAAGAAAGTTGACTTGTAAGCAATTCTACCACATATAAGTAAATACGCATAGGCCTCGATTAGTACATGAAAATGGAGGAATAGATTTCATAGAATTAATAGATAGTGTTTGGTGTTGCCAGCATTATATTTGGAATAGGAATGAGTTACTGCTGAATCTTGAAATAGATTACTAAAATTTAAGGAACCACGATCCTAATGGAGAAGGTGGTATTTGGATTCCTAATAGTTGGAATCCGTGTAAAGGAACAATTATATCCTTCCACTAGGTCAAGTATTTGTTTTATATTTATAATCTCGTTTGGTCTTTCTTTTTTGTCATTGTAATATAGGAGAATAAAATAGTAATTATTTTAGCTAAGTAATAATACGTACTTTTCTCAAATAGTTTCAAATGTTTAAGCTACTTTATTTGAACTAGTTTCATTACAACATTTGCTAGTTTAATTTAAATTAACGAACTTTTCTTGCTTTATTGATGATGTATAATCTAAATTTTTCACCTAAATTGAAAGGAAAAAAATGAACTTGTTGTCTTGTGGAGCCATAACAAAGTTAATGTAATTTTTATCATCAAAGTTATTAACAAACACTTATCTACTTTGGGTTAATGTTGTTAATTGCCTTAATTTTAACATTGAATTCCAAGTTGTTTTGTTTCTTACCAAACAATATAATAGAAATTTGTACTACATTAGTAATCACATTACTTATGTTACCATACATTTTAGAAATCATTTTCCCATCTATTTCTATGGAATCAAGTTACTAGTAATGGATTCCGCGGGATTGATACTATTTCCTTGTACCAATCGAGGCCTTATTGTTCAAATTATCGATTCCAAAGGTGAAATCTAGTAAATTCATTAAAAACTAGCAATCACATTGAAACAATATCTATTTTAAAATGGCACTCGTTAGGGATGAACAAATAATAGCTACTCTAGCAAGGAAATTTGAGTGCTGGAGAACGATTCATGCAGCCGACCTCAAGTGATTGGGACTAGCTGAATTAAGTTGAGTAGAGTTGAGTTGGCAAGGAATGTATGAACATGCACTAAAGAGGATTAAAGCTTGTGATTACCTTATATGCCCAATAAAGATATGAGCTCTTGTCATTGATCTCCTTCCCCAAGCGGGCAATTACTTTTGAAGGCGTCCAGGATACATTCTATAAGACAAACAGAAACATAGTGACATAACTCGTTAGCATGAATAGTTGAAAGAAAATATGGTCAACTCAAGAAAACATTAAAATTCGTGGTTAGAGAGGAGAAGAGAATGACAAGAGTTAGAAAAACTACTAAGAGAAAGAAAACCAGGTTCTCAGCACCCAAGATATTCATGCTAGTTTAAGAATTAGATATACCAATCAACGTGACAGTGATTATAGAGGTTCAAAATCATTTTAATAAGAGAAGGGGTCCGACTTTCTTTTCTTTCAAAATGAAATTCCTATCATCCTTACTTCAAACCCTTAAATATATCATCCACAACTTCTTCCACTACTCCAGAGAATAATTACACACAAGTACTTGTCAAAAATTGCATTTAAGTAAAAAGAAATCAAGCAAAAATTAAGAAATAAGAGAATTTTAATACACCTTCCACAGTTGAACTTGTTAAAGTCAAGAGAAAGTATTAGGCTTTTCTTTAGGATGGAACACTAACCACACAGATGGTATCACGTCTTGTACTCTTGTTACAAGTACAAACTCCTCATCTTTGTTTAAAACTTGGAATTTACAATGCTACTAAAGGCGGCTAATGACTCCAACAAATCCAGAACTATATAAGTTGCAAGATCAACAATGATTAATTTAAGCTAAAAATTGCTAATTTGGAAGTTAACGAATTGAGATACGCAAAATATAAGGAGTCTTCAGAAAGCTTATAACGGGGCGAAAAGCTTAAAGACTGTAGCCATAGCAATTGGTCAAGTAAACAATTCAAAATCATTCTATATCCCATCTAACTTATTTTAATAAAAGAAAGCTTCCAACTCTTGAAAGCGAAGGATATACAAGGACTAAGGCGTCTTTACGGAGAAGACTTATTTAGGCCTCTGCCTTCGGAGCCATTCAGAGAGCCTTACATCCATGAAGTGAGAAAAACATAGAAAGATAAGTAAAGCTAGATCAAAACATTGCTGGATCCATTCATCCCAGGGATAGCGAAGCTAAATAACCGTATAAGATGTATCCAAACCCTACTTCAGAGCTAATACGCACTGGTGTCATTGGAAAAGATTCCAACAGCTGTAAAACTCTCACCTAACAACTGTAAAATAAGCATCCCTTACTAAAACCCAATAGGATATCATATCTTCCTGCAGTGAGTTACCAAGGAGAAGGACATCCTGCTTCATATGCTCTCGAAAGGTCTTGGAACCTTCACTTAATGCATATACCTTCCATAAAAAGTCTAAGAATCCACAGCTCCCTACTTATCAAAGGGGACCTACCTTATTCTTCAATCTAATCTCATTTTCGGATAAGCCCTTTCAACTTCCGGGAAAGTATCAATGACCTGACGGACTGTGATCATAGCCCACAAGAAGCCTCAGCCTTTCACTTCAGAAAGATTCTAGGTTCAGGCTGCTTTTGGCCAGTATTGCTGCCCTGGGCCATGGTCTTATGACTCTTATCTTAGCCTTCCTTATCATAGTAAGAAAGAATTGCCTTCAAGGTGGAAAACTCTGATTCTATTCAGAGGAGAAGGTAGAAGATGGACGCTGGCCTAGGAATCTTCTTTTTAGAAAGATAAGAATGAGACTGACTAAGCTTGTATCGACGGAGGTGGTCTAGAATGGAACTCTTAAAAAGCATTCATTGGAAAGGCACTTTAAGCGACCACGGCTCAAAGTCCCATGAAGGAAGATTAGTAAGTTAGCTGTGGATGAGCAGACAGGGGTCATTGGCGGAAAGGAATAGTTCTTCAATTGAACTGACATTGTAATAAGGTAGTAGTGGTCCTAGGAAATCTATCTTTTTCTTATCTTATACCTATAAAAGTAAAAGAAGAAATAGGTTTGCTAACCCAGCCCGAAGGCTTAGAACCCAAGTTGGACTCGCTATGATGGAAAGATCGTGACAGCTTGCCTTGCTCTCATAAGAAAAACTAAGATATTACGTACAGATTTCTTCCTGATCCTAAAGTTTACTTGAATCATAGAAAATCTTTCCTCTTTTCATAGTTCAGACTTTAGTCCATCTAGGTCCTTAACCCTTTCCCTCTTCAAAAGACAAAGTCGACCAAGATCAAGGGGCAGTCCTATTCATTCTATATGAGCTCAACGAATCTTCATCTTGTCTCGGTCCAGGTATTAGAGTTAATTGGTTGTCTAAACAAAGGAAAGACCCATTACATAAAAGTAAAAATCAAAAGGAAAAGAGAGACTTTTCTTAAGAAAATAGAAGGCGACTGACTTCTCCCTACTCTTATCCAAAAGACGGACTGGTACTGAAGTCTAAGTTATTGAAGGCAGCGCTCCAGCGAACCGACTTCGTAGAAGCTAGTCCGGAAAGCCAGGCGAAGGTTACGTAGTTGGAAAAAACTGGTTAAAATTACACTATGCCCAGATGTTTGTTGAATATTTGCCCAGGTTCGGCTAAGGGAAAATAAAAGGAATTTTGCATTCTATCTCGGACGAAGCTATCTTAAAAAAGAGTCCATTCAGTAGATGCTAATAGCCTAATACTTCCATTTCTCACCCTTATTCCTTAGTAGATTTTGTTAATAGTCTCTCCTTAGTTTAGTTTACCGTGTATACTCCTAGTGTACAAGGACGCGTCACCTTTTTTGACGCTTCTAATATATAATACTCTTACTTATCAAAAAAAAAAAAAAAAAAAGAGTCCATTCTATCTCCTGAATGCAAGGATCTCTCCTAGGCTAAGAAAAAGGGAGAGAAGGAGCTAGAAAAAGAATCCACGGTAGGGAAGAGAAAGCCGAAGTTCTTCCGCTCATACTCACTGCAGTCATCCTCGTGCAGCATTCAATCCATCTCAGGCATCACTCTCCGCTATTTTTTTCTACCTTAGGACCATGGAAGCCACTTCCTCTTCCTACTTCGTTCGTCAAAGCCTATATGACATCAACCTTCAGCTAGCAAAATCTTTTAAGGGAAAAGAAAAGAATAAGAGTGTGGAGGACCTTAACACAAGGGCATAAAGAGAAGTCCACACCTTAGTAGGTCAATGAGGATATGATAAAAGCTAGAAGAATTCAATGCTTAGCTGTATTAATTGTTGGGATTGTCTTTCGACTTTGAAGTACTAGTAGACCAGTAGAATCCGCAATTCCATTTGATCCTCTTCTATGGGCCTGGTATATATCTGACTTAGTTTTTCCTGTCGTTGTGGTAAAAGACCTACCAAGCCAGGAATGGGGCTTGTATAGGGCACGTATGAAGTCTACCATCTGCCAAAGTAAGGAAAGTACTTTTAGACAAGGACAAGTAATTGCGTACATAATTGATCTCGATTGAATAGGCTAATGATGGTGATAGACCTCAAAAGTGGTGGAAGCGCCCCGAACTCAGACCTTAGTCTCACTCTTAAAGAAAGGCAAATGACGAATGGACTAGATTGAAGGAAGAATTCCGGACTGCTTACCTCGAAGGCATTGCACTTTTACCATAAGACAATGGTTCTAGACCCTTAAGCCCATAGCCTCTTTACTTTAGATCGAGAATTTCTTTTCTTTTTCCTTCCTATCATCCGATGGTCATCCCTTTCTGATGGTAAGAGGTAGAATCCCCTTTTTTAGCCCTTTTTGAGTCCTTTTAGAGGTCACTCGTAGAAGAGAAATGCCCCACTGAGCAAGATAGGGCCAATTGGAGATCTTACCTGACCATAAGTCACTTTTCCAGCCATCGATCTCATAAACTCACATTCAAGTGAACTAGTGGAATCACTCAAGAAAGGAGTCCTATCTCATTTTTGTACTAGTGACACTCATTCTATCTATTTCTACTCATCACTCTCCCAGAGAGAATCCAAAACGAAGAAAAATCCAGATTGCCCGAACTAGTGAATTCCACACCAAGCCTTGAAGAAGAAGAAAGCAATAAGAATGTCCCAACAAGGAACTAGAACGAAAGGCTCTTCTTCTGACCAGGTAGCTGAGCCCAGGCTTTTTCAGAAAGAAAATTTGTAATCGTATTGCCGGAGAGCGTGATGCGATCTATCTACTGATAGCTTTCCCTTTAGTTTTTGTTAAAGTCTGTAAAGCATTTCAAGCCGCCTAAGCATAATAATCCATAAGCCTTGTAATGCTCAATTTGGCCGGATTCTACTTGATGTGAGAAACCAATTTGCATCCTAATGCCACACTTTGATTATGAAAGGCAAGAAAAGAAAAAGGAAGTTTGACTATTTCTACATCTTCCATTAGTAAGAGCCCTTGGATACTTCCTAGGGGGATCATTGTATACTTCCTAGGGGGGGTCACTGTCCTTCTTCCTTCTTATTCATGCTTCCCAATTCCACTCACCAAAAATCATATAGGAAGTTGTGAGGAGAGGATCAGTTCATCAATAACCTTAGGTTTGAATCAAATTGTGACTTTGCATCTTTAGAGGAGGACAAGGCTAGAGGAAAGAGTCCCTTCCAATTAGTGATCAATCCATTTAAAATCCCTTGATATTAATAGAGATAGGGACATAATGCACATGGATATACAAAGTATCCCCGGGGCTCTTTGAATGGCAGTCTCAAAATGAGCTCCATCACTCATAGAATGAGGAAGAAGTGGACTCTAGGGCTAGAGATGTTAATCGGTCCAGTCCTAACAATTTTGGTCCCTAATAGGTTCAGTTTCGACAATTAGCGATATTATCCGATCAGAGAAAACCTGACACTTTCGGTTTCCGATCAATAATTAAACTTGTACGTTTTTCTCAATTACGAGGCTTGTACGTTTTTTGGGCATAATTATCCACGTCCCGTATATTATACTAACTATATTAAAGCTGTTAATCGGTCCAACACTAATGGTTTTTGGTATTATACCCGTCCCATATATTACTAACTATGCTAAACTGTATGAAAGACGACTTTCGGTTTAACCCTAACGGTTTTTAGCCCAGCCCCAACGGTTCGGTCCCTAAATGGTCCTGTATAAACGGCCCATCTAGAATTCCAACCCTAGCGGTTTCGGTTCGCGCCTATGGGCCCTATTAACATCTCTATCTAGGGCACTTAATTTAGTCATTTTAGGGGTAGACATTCCATTAGATGAATTTCTTTTTCAACCGCGAAAGACTCGACTACGAGGAGAGGGCTATGTGCCTCTCACGAGGTTCAACTGAAGGAGTGCTCTCGACATTAGCTTAGCACTTCTTCTCATTTGTCCGCGCCACCCTTTTCCGCCCATTCACTCCTTTTCTTTTCTTAGTCCTACCGACTGGCCAAAGAACCTTTCTTAACAATTCTTTTTACGATACTTTTGATAGATGGGATTTCTCTATCGTCAATAACCCTCTCCGCTCCTTTGTTCCTGTACGGCGCTCAGAATGTGCAAAGCTCCCAGGCCAACATCATTCCGCCCATGACCTGACCGGTCCTCACCAAAGGACAAGAAAGTTGCAAGCTTCTTCGGCCAGAATCAATAAGGTCCTCGACAGAGGAAGCAATGTCCTTTCTTTCTCCTGGTCCTTTCCTCCGATGCCCAGGTCCTTCCTCTAACGGCTTCTTGTGGATGCCCATGTATTTTCTCATTAATCTGAGAAATTCATTTCGAGATATAAAGCTTTCCTATTATAACAGAATGTTCAAAAGGATCCACCATTCTTCCCTTTTTTGATATTTGGGTTCCCATGGATTGGATATTTGCTTACCAGCTTCATATTATTCAGATAGGACTCGGTTTCTCTTTTCTTCTTGTTCATATCTCTCATCAAATGGCGCAATTCGAGAATGTCCGTCTATCGGACCCCTGCAAACCACAGTGAAGATTCAAATGTTAGTTATGTATTCATTCGGGCAGGTACTCCCTCCTAATGTGTTGAAGACTATATTCATTCGGGCTAGTACTACGATTCTCAGCATGCCTTTGTGGGGAAAAGACAGATTATGGAAGCAGCCCTTATGGCCAATGAGGTGGTGAATGATAGGTTGAGGAGTGGGATTTCGGGTCTGTTATGCAAATTAGATATCGAGAAGGCTTATGATCATGTTGAGTGAAACTTTCTATTGTATATTCTTTCCAGGATGGGGTTTGGAGAGAATTTTCTATTGCATCTCTACAGTCAGATTCTTAGTTTTGGTGATCGAAGAACCGACAGGTTTTTTTTCAAGTTCGAGGGGTCTTCGGCAAGGGGATTCTCTTTTTCCCTTTCTTGTTCATCTTGATCATGGAGGGTTTGAGTCGCCTTATTGAAAAGGCAGTGGAGGGTGGTTTCATTTTGGAGTTCGGAGTAGGAAGAGAGGACATCTAGGGTTGAATATTTCACACTTATTGTTTATGGACGACTCTTTGGTTTTTTGTGAAGCTAAGAGGACTCAACTGGGTTATATACGTTTAGTGTTGTATTCTTTCGGGCGATGTCCGAGTTGAAAATTAATATTTCTAAGTGCGAGATTATCCCGGTAGGGGAGGTGGTGGACATAGGGCATTAGTCTCTTTTTTTGGGTGCAAGTCTGCTTGTTTGCCAACAACATATTTGGGTCTTCCGTTGGGGGCACATTTTAAATGTATCACTTCTTGGAATTCTGTGATTGAAAGGTTTGAAAGAAAGTTGGCGGGTTGGAAGAGGTCGTTATTGTCGAAGGGTGGTCGTTTGACTCTGATTAAATGTGCATCATCCAATCTTCCCACTTGTTATCCTTGTTGGTGGTTCCTAATTCGGTGGCAAAGAGACTAGAAAAATTAGAAAGGGACTTTCTTTGGGATGGGGGAATGGAGGAGAGGAAGTATCACTTAGTGAATTGGATTACAGTGTGTTCCAGGGTTCGGAGCGGAGGCTTGGGAATTAAAAATTTAAGGAATTTCAATTGGGCCTTGTTAGGGAAATGGCAGTGGAGATATATGGTGGAGAGAGATGCGCTTTGGAGGAGGATTGTGGTAGGTAAGTATGGTGAAGGGAATTATTTATGGTACCCTAGGGCAGTTTCTTGCTCTCATGGGGTGGGTGTTTGGAAAGGGATTTTGAGGAGGTGGGCCTCCTTCATGCGTCATATTGAATTTGAGGTTGGCAAGGGAGATAAGGTGAGATTTTGGAAAGATATTTGGTGCAGAGATGCAAAATAACAGGATAGTTTCCCAAAACTGTTTGACCTTGCTATTGATCGGGACGAGTTGGTGAACTCGATAGTGGCCAATCATAACGATATAGACTCGTGGAGTCCCATGTTCAGGAGGGAGCTGCAAGATTGGGAGTTTGAAGATATTAGCCAGATGTTTGAGTTGTTATATGATTACAAAAGAAGTCCGGGGTCGGAAGATAGAGTGGTTTGGACAGAGTCGAAGTACAGAAACTTTTTAGAAAGATCCTATTATTCCTGCCTAGATGGAAGGGTTAGTTCTAACTTTCCTTGGAAGGAGATTTGGGGGACGATGGTTCCAGGAAAAGTGGCTTTCTTCGCCTGGGAAGCCGCGAGGGAGGCCATTTTGACGGAGGATAATTTGAGAGCTCGAGGAAGGATTGTTGTGAATAGGTGCTATATGTGCAAACATGAGGAAGAGACGGTGAATCATCTTCTTCTTCATTGTCCGATAGCGAGGGAGCTATGGCAGATTGTTTTTAGATTGTTTTTAGTTCGGCTGGGATCTCGTGGGTCATGCCAAGGTTGGGCTGTGTACAAGCGCAGAAGGAAAAACAAATGTTGGGTTACAGCTCCTCTCGCGATCTGGTGGAATATTTGGTTAGAAAGGAACAGGAGGATTTTTGATAATATAGTCTCAAGAGGAATGTTTTGCAGTCTATTGGTCTATGG
This sequence comes from Codonopsis lanceolata, assembly GCA_013146195.2. Taxonomy (NCBI): domain Eukaryota; kingdom Viridiplantae; phylum Streptophyta; class Magnoliopsida; order Asterales; family Campanulaceae; genus Codonopsis; species Codonopsis lanceolata. The sequence goes on from CM028384.1 coordinate 88,000,968, forward strand.
TGCTTAAAGTTGAATCCTTCCAAGAGGAACTTTTGTTAATATTACGGATAGTTTAGTCGGTATATAATTGTTGGTTTCTTGTATATTTCCCGTGTACAAGGATGCGTCTCCAGATTAGACGCTTTTCTTTTAATACACTTTATTTATCAAAAAAATATCAACAGGTCTTCCATCTTGTAAATAAGGGAGATCTTGTCGAGGCAATATTTTAGGAATGAGACCTTATTTTCATGTCTTCTGGCTACTTTCCCACCTACTTTGATTTGACGTTTCTGTGAAATATATACACGAGTCTTTCTTATCACTAGAACGCCCCTTTTCTGGATCCATCTCATATCAATAAGTCGACCCTTACTAAAGTGTGCGGCACCTAATGGAATCATAGTACACTCTCAGATGCTTGGCTGTACATGAAGATTGAACCGAACCAAGAACAGTAGGCTCTGGCAGTTGGTGGTTCTGAAACTGTAGGGGGAATGACAGTAGGAAAAGGGGAATCATTAGAGTGTTCCGACAAAGCAAACAGCGAAGCGGTCGTCTAGAGAAAGTTTCTAGTCCAATTTTGATGGGGTTTGGATGAGTAGAACCACACACAGTAGAAGCAGCTGGTTTGGTTAGTGAAGTTGCTTTAATTGAATCGTTGCTTAGCGCAGTGAACTCATTGCCGCTTAGCTCATAGCACCTGTACTAGCTTCCTCCACTTTTAGCTCAGTGAACAGGTAGTTATTCTGAACCAATTGCCTCTTAGCAACATAGCCTAGAAAAGAAGTTCAATACAACCTGAACTGACTACTAGTAACCTTAAGGAGAGCGAAGCGAACTTAGGCTTAAGTAAGGTGGGACTGCAAGGTTAAAAAGAAGCCTTAGATGAACCGGGCCCAGACTCAATATTCATGCCATGCTCTCTTTGGTTTGGACTCCATCTTAACACCATGACTTGCGTACTTGCGCATCCACGCCATATCGGAAAGTACAGACATGAACCAAGAACTCTTGCGCAGTCCTTATTTCACCCAGGGATGGGGATAGAAAAAAAGCAGCAAAAGCGGTGACTACTTAAATAAGGTAGAGCTGCTGAAAGCCAAAGTGCTTCTTTCTCGGTTCCTTCGAAACCACAGGACTCTCTTTATGCAAAAGAAAAAAAAAAGAGATAGAAAGTCAATGGCTATGACAGAACTATAGCAATGACTACGCTATTTTCCATTAGCATTAAGAAAGTAATTCACCGTACGTAGGAGTATTACAATGGAAATATTGAACCAAGGCGGAGACCACTCTGGCCACAGAAAACCATATCAAGGGTTCCCCTGGTACATATATATGAATCTATGGCAGAACCGGAAAGAGAAAGATCACATATAAGGAGTCTTCAGAAAGCTTATAACAATTCAAACAATGACACATGTAGAAAATACCTTAACACGCTGCTCTTCCAACATCTGGTCAAAAATTGGAAGGATCCAATCCTCAAATTTGCAGTAGTTATCATTAGGAACCAACAGGTTACCAATACGATTAAGTCCTTTTGAGCGCAAGGCAGCACCAGGTAAAGAAAATTCACCTCTATATGTGGGTGCGAGGCATTTTATGATATCTTCCTCTATTCCACCAGCTGTTGTGACAATCACTTCGACCTATATATGCATAACAAGACTTTCAAATCATAATAATGAGGATGATTTAATTAAACTAAACAAAAATAGGAAAATAAAAATAGTAGGTCAGTATACAACTCCATAGCAAATTTCTTAGTTATTAATTTAACGCAATCAATACTTATGTTGTCTCTCCAATTAGTCAGGTGGCTGGTAATTGAAATGACCTTCCACCCTAAGAGTGCAAAAGTACACATTTGTACAGTGGGCAATTCAAAGAACTTGAAAATAGGTCTCATGTTTCTCAGCGTGTCAAGACCACAGTTCTGGTATAAAAAGTGACCTTGAAACCAGTTTGAAGCGGAAGTTATTACCCAGATATAGTACAACTCTAAACATTCGTGAGTTCAGTTTTGGTCTGTCATGTTGTAAATATAAAATGAACTAGTTCCAGCATTTTTGCTCAATAACCAGAAGAATATAGGTTAAACTTCATCTTAAAGGAAAGACACTTGTAAACAACTCACCATGTGATGCTCAACTAGATAGCGGATTGTGTCACGAACACCAGATGAAACAAGATTTGAAGTGAAACCTAGAAACACTTTGCACCTCACGGATTCCCTGAATGCAGGGTCTCTTTCCTCTTGACCACAATCTTCGGTTACTTGCTCGTGGGAAAGCCTCCAATCTAGCTTCAGCCCATTAATTGAACCCAATATCAATAAACACACAAACCCTTCCAAAATCAAACAAATAAATCAAAAATAAAAAAAATAAAATGAACATCAATCTCCCCATTAAAAAGGGGTGCTTTGATTTTCTTCGTCAATTTGACCAATTTTCAGATGGATATTTTTACAATGAATCAAAGCCTTTGTTGTTTATTTCATAGCTTGTAAAACACCTAGATTAAAGTTTCGGTGTAGTTTCCAACAATTGTAATTTAATTTTCTATAACTAAATAAGAAAGTGTTAAATATCTATCCAAAAATTAATCAAAATGACCATACAAAAAAAGTCAAAACCTCACTCTTCACTAGGTATGGTGGAAGTATCTGTTTACTGTGGCTGGTAGGAACTCCGTGTGTGTGTGAGAGAGAGAGCATGAAATGTAGCTAGGTTACGATAACCAATTCAATCCAAGATCAAAAGAGAAACACAAACTGAAATTCGAAGGTGTTTGTGTGTGTGTATGTGTGTTTGAGTGGAGGAATTAAACTTCACCATTTGATTAACGACAGAAATAGCATCACCGAGATTAGAAGCTTGGAAACCAGTGGAGACCATGGAGGCGAGAAGTTGAGAATAGTTAACTCCTTGATTAAAATCATAGCCTTCAATCTTATCACTTGATCCTTCAAGACTTTCCGATTCTTTGAATACCACTGCCCTCAATGCCGCCTCTATCACTTGCTCCTTTTTCATGGCTTCCCCCATTCTTTGGAGCAGTCCAGAAATATTCTTCAGTGGGTTCACAATTAACACTAAATTATCAAATTAGTTTGTTCTTAAAAATATTAGACAAAACTACACATTACAATTCAAACAAGTAACAATAGCTCAAAAACCATTAAACCAAACAAATCCCAAACAACAAATCTCCAAACATCACAAATTCACAATTTGCACCCAAGTAAATCTGTAAATTAATATTTATCTAAATAAAAAGGCCCTAGTTTTGTATATATCATCAAGAACTCAAGATTCAAGAAAGTGACAAACCCAAGTACCCAACAAGGCAACAAGTAAATTAATTCTAAGTTTTCAATAAACTAAATAAAAAAGCCCTAATTTCGGCTCCAAAGGTTTTTTACTTGTTTTCCTACCCAAATTCCTCCTTTAAATCAACTATTTTAACCCCAAATTAAAAGCCCTAATTCGGATAAATTAAAGAAAGAAGAGGGAGTTTCAAGTTTGTTGATTACCTCAATCAAGGCTCAATGTTTGATAATTTGAATCTTTGAATCAACTGCAATAGCAACTTGCAAGTACTCTGTACTCCCAAAGTCCCAATCGCTGGCAGCAAGTACTCAGTACTCATCGCCTCGTCGGACGTCGACCTTCGCTCGCAGACCTCGTCAGTCGTCGGTTGTTGCTACTCACTCGCTGCGCTCGCAACTTTGCAAGCCTCACAGTTGCATTCGCCTCTGGTCTCTCTCTCTTTCCCTGACTTGACTCCTCTGCTCTACTTATTTTCCATTTTCTCTCCTTCTCTCTTTGCGTACGGGACTCTGGTTTGGAAATTTTGGGTGGGTCACCGAGTAAAACGACGTCATTTTACAAGCCGGAAATTTTAAAAAATTGAGTGGGTTCATGTGAACCCAAACCTAGTAACGTGTGTTCGTCTCTGATGCTAGATATGTGAATCAGGTTAGACCGTCAAACGGGCCACTAAATTTGCAACACTGATCCTAACCCTGTAGGCCTCGCTTTTAAATGGGTCGCACCTAAGAAAGAAGTATGTACCCGCCTGATAGAAACTCCTCTCACTAAACTTGTTCACAGGTCCAGAAAGCTCCCTTTATCTGATTAGCTTGCACCTGGCTTTCTTAGGGCTGACTTCTTTAAATGCACTAAGATGTTTTTTTTCCTCATGGAAGAGTAAGTACATGAAATTTGTAAGGGAGAGGAAAAATTGGCACTCTGAATATTCTTTGTCTAGCAAATTTGGACCTAAGAATTCAATAGCTTTCACTCTAATCATCAGCTAAAGGTAGCTTTCCCTATTCAACCAGAGGAAAATCCAAAGGTACATATAAGAATGAGGCTGCAGTAGCTAGTCCCAACAAGAATCCAATTTACTAACTATAAGCAAAACAGAACCTAAAGCCACAACCCAAAATATAGAGAAATCGAAGAGATTATCGATGAAGTATAAAGGAAATGAAAGAGAATACTATAATGCATATTCATATTCATATTATTATTAATATGTATTTATTCCTACAAATGCTAAATGAAAGAGAATACTATATTGCTAAACATCAATTCAATTCAACTTTAAAGTGGGTACCCTTCCAACCTCTTACTTGGGCCTTCCTCTAGGGGCTCCCTCAAACAACAAGGATGTTTGGAACCCAATTATCGAGAGGTTTGAACGTAGATTGGCAGGGTGGAAGAAACAATACATATTAAAGGGGGGTAGGCTGACTCTCATTAAAAGTAACCTTTCCAGCTTACCTACATATTTTATGTCTATCTGTGGATTGCCGGTTGTGGTTGGCAAAAAGATTAGAAAAACTGGAAAGAGATTTCTTGTGGGAAGGTCAATCGAAAGAGAAAAAATACCATTTGATCAAGTGAGAGACTGTTTGTTAAAATTTGAGAAATGGAGGGCTTGGGGTTAAGAATCTTAAGGCTTTTAACACAGCTATTATGGGGAAATGGATATGGTGATACTTGGGTGAAAAAGAGTATCTTTGAAGGAAGGTAGTGGTAGGAAAATTTGGGGATGACAGCCACAGGTGGTTCCCAAATGAGGTCTACTCTTCTTACGGTGTTGGAGTTTGGAAAGGCATTAGAAAACGGTGGGAAGTGCTGAAGAGATTTATTTCCTTTGATATCGGTAAGGGGAACTCGGTCAGATTTTGGAGAGATAAGTAGTGTGGCAAGAGAGAGCTGCAGAGAGTTTTTCCTCCTTTGTACAACATTGCAGTTGATAAAGAAGAGCTTATTATGCATTTCGTTGGAGATACTGTGGTGTGGTCTCCCTGATTTAGAAGGAATGTGCAAGACTGGGAAGTAGAGTAGTAGACACCCTGGGACAATTTTTAGAGTTACTTTACCATCAGAAGTTGAACATAAATGCTGAAGATTATGTGGTTTGGGCAGGAAAAAAGAGTAGGAAATTCTCTGTCAAATCCTTCTACCATAGGCTGTCGACGGGGCATGGCACTTTTCCTAGAGGCAATGTTTGGAAGACTAAAGCTCCTTCTAGGGTGGGTTTCTTTTTGTGGGAAGCCGCAAATGAAGCCATTCTTACCGGAGAAAATTTGAGGAGAGAAGGATGATCTATGTTAATAGGTGTTTCATGTGCAAAAGGGAGGAAGAAAGTGTTAATCATCTTCTGTTACACTGTTCAATGGCCAAGGAAATTTGGAATTTCGTTCTCCATATCTTCAAGGTGGACTGGGTGAACCCCATATGTGTTAAAGAAATGTTGATGAGCTGGTCTTTCTATAAGTGAAAGAAGAAACCTTGTAATTTTTGGATGGCTGCGCCGGCAGCAATTTGCTGGACTATTTGGAGAGAACGAAATCCTAGGGCGCTTGAGAATACAGAGAGGAGATGCGAGAAACTTAAAAGAGCAAACAATCCAGCTTTTGTACTTTCGGTGTCACGATGTGGTCTCACAGGGCGATGCCCCTTTGTAGAGCTTGTGGATAACAGTTATGTAGGGAATAGGGATGTGGGTGATCATGGATTCTCTATCTTTGTAGATAGGAGGCGTTACCTTTTTTGGCGCCCTCTATATATTTATATACTCTTTACTTATCAAAAAAAAATTCAATTCAACTTTACAATCACTGGTTCTGGTTGGTATTTTAGCACGGGAAGAAGGACTACGTTCATGATTTCATACTAAATTAACACACACACAGCCAAAACATTTTTCAAAAGGAATCACCATAACAGCAATCCACTTAGAATGTGAATGTCTCATTCTAACATAAATTGATATGAGACAGACTAGCGGTAGCAGAATTTGTATTTCTTCTCAAAACAGAATAGAAATCCTCTTTGATAACATAAATTGATATGAATTCCCAAACCTTGTGATTGAATCTTAAAAGAAATTAGCGTTTAATAAACAACTTACCAGTTACCGGCGAGAGCTAGTGGCGACGGCGAGACGCACAAGAGCCGGAGCCGACGGCGAGACGCACAAGAGCCGGAGCCGACGACAAGTACGAGAGGTATCGCCGTATCGTGCCGTTTGCTCTCCCCTCCCCTCTGCCGTTTCCGTTTGGGTGTCTGTGTGAGTGTCCGAGTCCAGGTCTCTCACTCTCTCAGTGGTCACACGCACGTTACACGTGAGAAAGGATTTTCTTTTTTTAGAAATCTGCAAGCCCACGGGCCAACCAGTAACCCGGCAGGCCAACCCCGGCGACCCTATATGACCAACCCCTGCTGCAGTGCTGCCGAAGAGAAAAAAATAGAGTAAAGTGCATTTTACTTCAAACGTGAAACAAAGGGGGTCATGGCCCCCCTTGACCTTTTTCAAGTTTATCATATAATCCCCTTCAAGATTTCAACATTAATATGTATTAATCATTATTAACGGGAAATTATACCCCCTATATATCCATTTTTTGTTTTTTTTATTAAAATTAAGGATGTTAACTTTGAGGTATTTAGTACTCCCTCCGTTTCTAAATTATTACTCCCTCCGTCCCTAAATTATCATCTTCCTTTTATTTTTCATTCGTCCCAAAATAATGGTCCACTTTGAAACTTACCTTTTTAGAACATCACTTTTACCACTTTACTCTTACTTTTTCACTCTACTTTAATTATGGGTCACATACACATAGGCTTTAAAGGAAACTACACATTAAACCAATATAAATAATCAAGTCAATTGTTTTTTCTTAAACTGTGCGTCGGGTCAACCAGGACGATTATTTAGGGACGAAGGGAGTATTCTCTTTGACCCGACATACCGTTTAAGAAAAAGTAGTTGATTGTATTATAAATATTGGTGTAATATGTGGTTTCCTATCATGCCCTTGTGTATGTGGTCATAATTAAAGTAGATATAAAAAGTACTCCCTCCGTCCCTAATTAATCATCTGGGTTGACCCGACGCACAGTTTAAGAAAAAGTAATTGACTTGATTATTTATATTGGTTTAATGTGTAGTTTCCTTTAATGTCCATGTATATGTGGTCCATAATTAAAATAGAGTGAAAAAGTAAGGGTAAAGTGGTAAAAGTGATGTTCTAAAAAGATAAGTTTCAAAGTGGACAATTATTTTCGGACGGACGAAAAAGGAAAGGAGGACGATGATTTAGGGACGGAGGGAGTAATAGTTAAAGTATTTTCCTAAAAATGAAAATTTTGAAAGAAGACAATTATTTTGAAACTGACAAAATAAAAAGGCGGACATTTTTTTTAAACGGAGGGAGTACTATATATGATATTGATGAGCACAAGATTTCTACGAATTTTTTCGGGAATTTTCTTTTATTTTGTGCTATTTTTGAGTTAATTATGCTTTGGAAATATTATTATTTGTGTCTTTATGCTTAATGTAGGTTTTCATGCATAATCGAGCTTTTATACGGTGTTTAGCACGAAGTTCGACAATTTCAAGCTTTAAAGTTGAATTAGAAAGTATTTGGTCAATGCCCGTTAAGTCCGTCAAGATTCCAATGCAAAAGGTGGCTAACGGAGGCTGACAGAGACAACTGAGGACTAATTTGTAAAGCCTGGGATGGAAGGCGGCGCCAAATTCAGAAATCTCAGGGGCACCAGAGTAACAAATAGAAAGTTCAGGGAAGCCGGTGCAAAAGCTTATTCTGGCTTTTGAGTTGTCGCCCAGCCAGTTGACCACGTGTCGCTCTGCAGCACCATCCCAGCAACCCATCAGCCAAGGCCTGGCCGGCGCTTCTCCTTCATGGACCAAGCCACCCGGCCCACCTTTCCACCCATCCACCCGCCATTCAACCCTCTCCCCTTTCACAGTCCTACCCGTTTAATCACCCGAGTGACCCGCGATATTCAGCCTGGGCTGCCCATGCTCCATGCGTGCCCCATGCCCTATTTCCTTTCCCATTCAGCCCTTGCTTCTTTTTGGATCTTCCCTTTTTGCCCCTGACAACTTGCCTTCCTTTGTGCTTCTTCTTTTTAATTCTCCCAGCAGCATCATTTGAAAAAACCAAGTCCCCATTTCAGGACTTTGTTCCCAAAATGGGGCACCAACCCCATTTTGCCCGATTTTCTCACCAAATCTCCGATGTTTGATCACCATTAAAGGTTTGGAGCTTCAAATCAATGGCCAATGATGCATCTATAAAAGATTTCAACCTCGGATTCGTTCTTCACTTGGTTTAATTCTTTCAACCTATCTTTTGAGATATTGTTGTATTTTCTTGGGTTGATTTATTTTGTAAATGTTGAATTGGTTTATGCTTAAAATATTTATGGAATGCAATTATTTTTCTATGTCCAATGCAGTGTTTTAATTTAATTTATCTCTTTATTTAGTACACAATCATGTTGATTATTATTTTGTGAAAGTAATGTTTTTAATTATCTGGCCAATAATTAAATGATTTTAGAAATATTTAAGATCCGCGAGAGCTACCTTTATATTTCGGACCAATCAATTTAATATTTGGTGTTTTGTGACACACATAGATAGCCATTATGAGACTAGATTTGACATGCGATCGAACCACCTTAGTCATTCGCGAGGTCGGGGAGGTTAGGGTTGACTATAAGATGCGAGAGCCCGTAGTTAACCAATTTTAGTTGTTTCGGCTACCAACATGACTTGTAGAAAAATATAGAGAGTTTCTTTTTGCGAAGTGTTACCCAATCACATATTTTGTCCATACATAGTCATCATCTTTTGCAGAGTTGTATTGATTGCATCAATATTAGTTTCAAATTTCTGCATACGTGCTTCATTATCTTTCGGTTGAAAATTTGGTGCAGGATTTCCAAAATTCTGATTTCCTTGACCATAGCCTTGTTGTTGATGCGGTCGTGGATGTAACGGCTTGTTCCCTTCCCAATTGAAGTTTGGATGATTCCTTCATCCCAGATTGTATGTATTGGAAAAAGGGTCATTACGTTGACGTGGCGGGTATGAATTCATCGAATTTACATGTTCCTGAAAAACAGACATACTCCCACTGGATGGGCAATTATTAGTAGCATGCGAATTATTGCCACAATTAGAACATGGATCATACACACAATTTAAATTGGCAGCAGCCATCATTGCTTCATAAGCTTCTATTTTAGCATTTGCCACTGCTAACGCATTGGTTTCCTCAACATTCGACCTTAACTCATAAATTGTCTTAGCTATGCCTCTCACACTCTTTTGTCTAGAATTTGAACCTAAAATCTTAAATAATTCATAAGCTTGATCTGGAATCGACCCTTTCGTAGTACTATCTACCATAGCCTACTGGTACATTAAGAGTGAGTTATAAAATTGAGTAATTAAAATATCTTGCGAAAAGTTGTGATGGGGACAATCAATTAATAGAGATTTGTAACGGTCTCATGCTTTGTGAAAAGTTTCACCTTGTTCCATTGCAAAACACATAATTTGTCTTCTATGACTAGAAAGTGAAGTATGATGATAGAATTTAGCAATAAATGCATCATATAATTCTCTCTTAGGTGCTAAAGTCATGAATCATTTTTTAGCAGCATCTTTTAAAGTAGGCAAAACACACAAACGGGCCACCCAACTTTGGACCATATTGCAATTCGGCCACCGAAACTTTGGTTCATCTATTTTGGCCACCCTACTTTCATTCTGTTGCAAGCGAGCCCATTTTTTGGATGACGTTAGCCCAAGACGTTAACTTTAGGGGTAAAATGGGAAAAACAATGTTATTCATCTTCATCTCTATTTCTCTCTCACAGATAACATCTTCAATTGCAGATCCGCGATCACCAACAAAGCTTCCACACCTTGCGAATCAACCCTCCGCTCAAATCGAGCAAGCCCCGTATCTTTTCCCCTTCTCCTGGAAAATCTCACCCCTTCGATCAATTGGGCCCACCCCTTCATCCATCCAATCCATCCTCACCTCCATCCGCCTTTCTCCATCAACACCCACCGTGAATCCACGCCTCTATCCTCCCGCCATCCATCCTTCCCAATGACAGTTTGGTGCCCCTATATAAACCAGCTAGCCCTTCATCTATGCTTCTTTCAAACAGATCCTGTCTTCTCACGCCAACCGTCATCCCGTCTTCTTCATTCACCCATCTTCGTCTTCACCGATGAATTACCACATCCATGGTCGGCCCAAAACCCAAGCGATCGTGCATCTCGTATCACCGCCATCTACGATCCGACTTCCCTTCGCCCAAATCCATCATTCTTCTTCTCCTGAATCAACATCTCCCAAATGCTAGCTCCAATTCTAAAGAGGTTTTTCGTTGATTAGTGTTAACTCGTTGATTAGTGTTAACTCTTTGGTGGATGGGTAATTCTTTCTTGTAAAGCAAAGGTTTGACATTTTTAAGTTGTTAACTCTTTTCTTTGAATTCAACAGATATCGTTTTGAATTATTGAATTTTTGGAGTCAATATACGTGTTGGATCCGTGTTGATTATGTGTATTTCGGAATCTTTATTTCGCTTGAGGTCGCAGAGATCGATCCGTTAATGAACATTGAGTGAGAATTGCAAGATTTAATGAATGGGTTTGTAGAGGGGATACCTTCCATTACTGGGCAAAAAAGGGCAAAAAAGGAATTTTATTAAAATTTAACGTCTTGGGTTAACGTCATCCAAAAAATGGGCTCGCTTGCAACAGAATGAAAGTAGGGTGGCCAAAATAGATGAACCAAAGTTTCGGTGGCCGAATTGCAATATGGCCCAAAGTTGGGTGGCCCATTTGTGTGTTTTGCCTTTAAAGTACATTGCAAAAAACGCATCTTAAATTCATCTTCGGTCAGTCCTCCCTTAGGGAAAATTTTAACCAAATGACCAAAATCTTGCATGAATGATACTGCATTTTTTGTAGGTAAAGCATGGAAATTTAGGAACATATTGTAAAAATGTCCCTTACGCTCAAAATCCTTAACTCTATCAGGCAGAATTATGTATGAAGGTGAAAAATCAATATTAGGGCAATTATAATCTCTCATTGTCCTAGGGGCTTGCATCTCGTCCCTTGCGGCCACAACGGCTTTAGCAGGAGCAACTGGATCTGCTCTTTGATCTCTTGAATTATCGGCCATTGGTTTATTCTGTTAGGGATTCCTTTCTAAATTGTTAATGTTATCGTTAAAATCTGCCAGCGTGGAATTCAACGATCGTCGACCGTGCATAAAATGCACAATCAACTACAAACCAGAAATAAATTAAAACAAATAATATAAATATTTTTGTTGTTTTTATTTTTTTTTTTTCTTATAATTTTTAATTTTAAAATAGAAAAGATTAAAAACTTTTTAATTGAAAATCTCCTCGGCAACGGCGCCTAAAACTTGATGTGTTAAAAATTACCTTGCAAGTAAACAAGACTATTGTAGAATAGATATATGAAAGCAAGGGTCGAACCTCAGGGAGAATGAATTAAAATGAATTTAATTTAAACTAGTTAAAAAACAATTAAATAAACAAAGAGGTTTTGCTTTTGGGAAAGATTTAAACTCTAAAATTAAACTAACAAAAATAATCTTGATTAACTATTTGCAGAAGACTGAATTTTATGAAAGTTTTATGGATGAGAATGGTCTAGGTATTGGGAGTCACTTGTATTACCTTTTATGTGTATTGGTCTAAAGATATCTATCAATTATGAGTTCTATCGCTAGGTAAAGGATTGAGACTTACTGGTCGAGGATTGCAACCCTTAGTACTCCGCTTTGGCTGTGCTTTCTTAGTTCGTCCACACAGTAATTAAAGTCCATTAAGTGCCTTAGGAACTAAAGTATGGAGGAACGAACTCTATTGCATTCTCCAACACAATGCGAACCTAGATCTACTTCTTAGCCTACGATTGGGAATCAAAGAGATCTATTTACCAATTAGGTTGGCCAGTGTATAACTTATGCATATAGTCGTGCAATTCATCATACCCAAGAGCCTATACATTCATCAACGCAGCCATTATGCGATAACTTCAATGTAAACCAATTATAATCTAATACGATAAACAATAATTTGATAGAATTAAATTATATTAACACATAAAAATTGATACAAAGTTACCTCCAATACCTAGGGTGGAAAAGTTAGTTCATCACAGATGATGAACACAACTTATGAATGAATTGGGGCATCTTCAATCTTCAACAAATGAAATAATAATGAAATACAAAATGTTTCTGCCTCTTGAGAGTGCTCAAGAGCAGCCTAAAATGACCTAAAAATTGGATTCCCTCAAGCTGAGAGGTTAGGGTTTTATTTATACTAGCTAGGGTTTATGGAAAAGACGAACCGCCTGCACTGAATCGGGATTGAGCGGTCGCTCAACCCTTGCACTAAGTGATCGCTCAGGCCTTCTTTTCAGAATTCGTGCTACTGGAATTTGCGCACTCGCCCCGCCTCCAGCTGAGCGAGCACTCAGCCTTCAGATCAACATTTTGGGCCTTCTTTTATAGCAGATTTGCACTCATGCCCCTGGAAACTTCATATTGCTGCAAAATAGCCCGAAATTCATCATTTTTCCTCATCTTTAGCCCGAAACTCATAAAACATTAAAACTCATATCAATAACTTTAGAAACTCACAGAAAAGCACAATCTAAGTAGGAATATACACACAATAGCTGTGTATAAAACACATCTATCATACAAGCTAAAATCCAAGCTCGCTAACCACTTAAGATCTTAGGTATAAGTCAGGATCCAAGGTCGCATTTCACTTGTTCTTAAATCGAAGTTGCACTGCCCTTGCTTACTTTCGCGAGCAAATTCGAACACCAACCCTTTTCGACGAGCAGAGACATATCGTGCTCGTAAAAAAGGCATAATCGAAATAAAAAAAATAAACACATAACATGGAGATCAAATGGGCTCATTTATTGTGTAAGATCACCATCATACAACCGACCATACAAGCGAGAAACACATTAAACCCTCTGCTCGAGTTTCCACGACCATATCCTCTGCCTACTCTGCCCGTCTGATTCTACCGACGTTGCTCGCCCTGAGTTGAAGCTTTCGCCAATCATGGCAATCTGAATTGGTCATGTGGTCGTGTGAGATTTTTCCTTGTGATTGATCATGATGGTTTGATCTTCAGTTGATTACACCGCGAACAAATGGTGCATCCCTGCGAGGGGCATTTCCCCAATTATCTTCATCTCGCTTGAAGCGATTCAATCCCCCATCATTAATTAACTTTTGAATGGCCTTCTTCAGCGACCAACATTCCTCCATTGTATTCCTATAATCATCATGATAGGCACACCTTCGTGATCGATCTTCGTGTCCATAGTTTCAAAGCTCATACGAGGTGCTCGGGGAAGCTCATCTCGTATCTCATACATTATGTCTTCACGCAATGTATTATGCGAGGTGAGGTCACTTTCCCGAAGGAATTCTCTGGGCGGTCATACCGCGATTTTCTTTTATTATAACATCCCCTTGCATTCTGGCCGCTGCTCTTGCTAGTGTTGTCATTTCCCTCAACATCTGTGTTTTCCTTCTTTTTCTTTTTTTTCGCATTTCTCATGCGCACCATTTCTGAGCCCACATCAACATTTTGCGTTTTGGGCTCCCTCATACACAACTCTGACCTCAGGCCACCTTTTTCTTCGAGCAAGCCTGTTTCGAAACACAAAATGACCTCATGTTCGGACAAGACAGACACTTGCTCGAGCATTTTCGTGAACCTCTCCAAGTAACTAGAAGTAGATTCATGGGCCCCCTGCTTGATTTTAGACAAGTCTGCCCTTGTCTTTGCAATTGCTCCAGAAGTCCCGAAATCGGCCAGGAACTTTGCTCGCAAATCAACCCAATTATTAATCGATCTACGGGGAAGAGCTTCTATCCAGGCCAAAGCCTTTCCTTGCAGCGAGCCCACAAATGCCCGAATCTTCAATGCATCATCAGAGGTCACCAGGATAATATGAGACTCAAAGGACATGAGCCAATTGTGGGTTCCCAGGAAACGGTGTTCCCGCGCCCTTGGATAGGGGTGCGCGTACGTGCGGATGCGGGACATCCACTGCTCTCATTCCACCCTCCCTTGCTTGGGGGAGGACGAAATTAAAAGTGGAGAGGTGTTGTCGAATAGCGCTTGAATGCGCCTTCGGTTGCCTTTAGTGGATTTTTGATCCAATATGGGAGCTTTGAGCTTTCTATGTCAAGTTATCTCTTTTTTAGGGGATACCAGGATATAGGAATGCATCACTCTTCCATTCACATTCTCCCTTTTTTAGGGAAAAGCGGGAAAGTGCAAAGAAGGTGTGTTGCGGTGCCCCCACTATGGATTTTATGAAAATAGTCTTATGGCCTATTTCGGATCACTATGGGTGCTTTGGGTTTTCTACGTCAAGTTATCCCTTTTTTAGGGGATACCAGGACATAGGAATACATCACCTTTCCATTTTCATTCTCCATTTTTTAGGGGAAAACGGAAAGTCCAAGGAAAGATGTCGCGAGGCCCCACTGGATCCAAAATGTTTTAGAGTCGCCATCTTAATTTATTTTGAGGAAGAAATAAAGCAAAACCAAAAAAGAAAACCAGAGATAATAAAAACGGGTCAGGAGGCAAAGTTACGAGTTGGGAAAGTGCTAGGCACCCAACTCGCTCTTTCGGTCTCAAAACAGTTTTTGGCTAAAGTATGATTTTTGTTATATTTATTTAACAGATAAATAAAGCATTAACTGCCTACAAATACATCCATTGTCCACATTATTTACTGAGACTTTGCTCTTTACAAATAATTCTTTACAAATATACTTGAAAATATTTTGTCATAATAATGGCTTTTTTTAGTGTTATTTCCTAACTAAATCCGGGCAGCATAACTGCTTATATATCTACATTGGGTCGAATTGGAAATAACATTTTTACAAATAAAAACTTAAAACTTACCTACTGATGGCCTAGGGTGTGCTCGTTCTGTGCTTCAGGGAAAGAGAGTATTTTTTTTGTTGTGTGTGTTGTGAAGATTCGGGCAGAGTGACTTCTTTCGAAAGTTACTTCTGGCCTCGGGATTTGGGCGGAGTAACTGCTTGTGTTTGGTTGTTTGTTGGCTTGAGGGAGGCGGAAATCGGGTAGAATAAATGCTTATTTCTGACTGATTTGGCCTTTTAAATCGGGCAGAGCAACTGCTCTTTCCACGATTTTTGGACCGGGGAAATAGGGTGGAAACCTAGCTGGGGGGCTAAGGCTCACTTTGACAGGTTGGTTTTGTGTTTAGAGGAGGTTTGGCAGGGTTTTAAGGCTTTGAGGAGATCACTCACTATCTCACTTCGCTCTCTATTTCTTCAGCGTGACGAGGACGCGAAGAGTTTTGCGGATGAATTGTGTGGTCTGAAGGCGAACCCCGAAGCTCTATTTATAGGATGAAGTGAGGAGTCATCGGGAATTAAAATTCGTTCTTCTGTGCATCAGCCGATTGTACACAACGCCGAAGAAATTGCTCTTTACGACAACTGAACAGTACTGTTTGAGCAAACTGGGCGCCACCCATGACATGTTTGGGTGCCACTCCCACTTTGAGTGTGGGTGGCGCTAGTTTAGTGTATTCTTGTTTCAAATTTCGCACTTTGGCCCCTGCATTTCACTCTTTTGCGCATCTTATTTTGTCCTTTTGCATTTTCGACCCTGTAACTTGACATTTGTTAATGTTTTAACAGGTTTTGATATTTTATGTCATGTTACATACCTGGGGTACGAAATTGAAGTGTCTACACCAATCCCTTGCTTTAGTCTTCCCTGTATACTCTTTGACGTTAGGGAAGATAAGGCCTTGTGTCGGAGGGGCATTTTTAATCTATGGGGCCAAAGGGCTAGATGTCGTGCCCAAGAAGTTGCCTTCCAAGGCCTTGCCTTGCTCCCATGCCTGCATGTGTAGCTTCATTTACTTGAACTCCTGTGCGTTTATTGGAACGGGTAGACCACTGGAGGGCTTAAGGTGTCCACCGGGCACAAGAGGGGCCTGTGGGGAACCCATATCTCCCATAGCCTGAGCTATGCCCATGGCCTGCGCCACTTGTGCCTGGGGGCCTCCCGCGGCCTGCTGTACTTGATATGGGACTGCTCTCACCCTGTTTTGTTGGTCGTTATTGGGGGGTGGCAACTCATGCCTTCCCCTAAACTAGGGGGAAGGTGATTGATGTCTGCGAGCATGTGATCCCCTTGGTAATAGGTAACGATCCCGACGGGCATACGATCGACTTGGAGACGAAGAACGGTGTCTGCGAGCATGTGACCTGGCGGGGAGGGTGATCTATGGCGGCAACGAGATTGAGCCGAATCCTCCCCCCACTCAAGGGCCGATGCGAGAATGCACACTGAACAACTCGACCCTGTGTCGACTACGACCCTCGGGGTTTGATTCCCTCACTGGCCTCTAGATACACTAACCGTCTGACTCTGCGCGGGTACAGTTAGAAATGGTTCCAACTCGATGGGTAATGGAGGCTTACCCATTACGATCAACTGCTGGTTTAGTTAATGCATTTGTCCCAAGTACAACGCTCGTTGACGTAGAGTATCTTCCCGAAACTCGTTGGCTAAACCAACATCAGCCACAACACTTCTGGCCAACGATTCTAGACCTCTCCAATGGTTAATTTGATGACGGGTATGATGGGGAAGAGAAGGAGGAGATAAGATGTTGTCAGCTTAAACCTCCATACTAGGAGTAGCCGTGTGCCCATCCTCTGGCAAGTTGACACCATTAATGTCGTTTGCAGCCATCTCAAAAGTTTGAAAAGTCGTCAGAAAAAGAATTAAACTTACAGACAAACGATCCCCGGCAACGGAACCAACTGATGTATCCAAAATGTTCAGAAACACTGAGCTTTAATTATCGGATATCTAGCTTTGAATCTATCATTGTCTTGAGACCCAAAACTTGTCAAAGAGCTTCAAAAACAAATGTAAACTAGGCAGGGGCTTTCCTTGCAAAAACACTCCGGTGTGATAATCATAAAACCAGCAAGTGTGTATAAATTTTGACATAGTTTCAGCCTATAAAAATGAATGTATCTTTTCCTTTTGAAGAAGGAAGGCTTATATAGGACCAACTTTCAAGGCTGGGAGCTGATCATTAAAGGCAGGGGCGTAAAAATGAGGCACGTTCAAGGCCATGTCCGGAACGTGAGGGCGAGTTTCCCGGCATTAACTCCCTACAATCAAGATGGTCATTACCGAGTAACTGAATGGGATGAGCGTGCTCGTATAGACCTTTGTCTGCTCGCTATACTCTTGGCCCTCTGACTTCAGGTAGGAGGCTGCTTGCTCGTTGTGCCTGGACGGCCAGAGATCTGTCACTGCTCGCTTATGAGCTGAGCTCGGGCTTTGATGAGCACGTATTTAGCTCGTGACCGTGGAGACGGCGTGCTGTGCACGTGACCAATGCTTGAGCCTTTTGGGCAGACATCTCAATTTATATATAGTGAAATTTATATATTTGTATGTTGAGTGTATAGTAATATTTTCTTAAATAATCTTTACATTTTTTTGTGTTATTTTTTATATTCAGGATGTAAATATTTAATTGTTTAATGCAGTAGTTTTTATGAATGTAAATATTAAAAATTTAAATGTTTTATGTTTTGTGTAATTTGTACATAATATTTTCTTACATTTTAAAGTTTTAAGTTAGCTCACGTAACGTATTTTTTTTTAAAATTTTATGATGTTAAAAGAATGAGTCTGTATGTAGCTTATTATGTAGTTAAAATACTCTAGTCTTCATGAGTAAATAATAATGTGCATGTTAATTTGTTTATGCATTATAGCATACTTTTATTTGTAATTTTATTAATCTTAGATTTTTTATTTTTTATTTTACATGTTCCTTTTTTTAATGTCTAATTGAAACACTTTTTTTTTAGCTTAATCGGTTAAATTAGTTTTCTTAACATGGTTAGAGTTATATTTTATGTTGTTTATTTTTGACTTGATTTTGTTGTCTTTGGTTGACCCATGTTGACCAGAGTCAACAAACATTGACTTTGAGCTTATTTTTGTATTTTTTTTGTGTTTACGTGTTGTTGACCATTGACCTTTGGGCTTTAGGCTGGGTTATTCAATAAAATAGTCGTTTTAGTTTTAAAATTAATTATTTTACTCTTTCCGTCCTTAAATTATCGTTTTCCTTTCATTTTTTGTCTGTCCCAAAATAGCTGTTCAGTTTGAAACTTACCTTTTAGAACATCACATTTACCACTTTACCCTTACTTTTTTACTAAACTTTAATTATGGACCACATACACATGAACTTTAAAAGAAACTACACATTAAACCAATATAAATAATCTAGTTAATTGTTTTTTCTTAAACTATGCGCCGTATCAACTAGGACGATTATTTAGGGACAGATGGAGTAATTTTTATAATAGCTTGGTAATTTGGTATATAATTTGGTTAAATAAGCTTGATATATAGCTTAGTTACATTATAGTCTATTAGTCTGTAACTAAGCATGTGTATTAAAAATTAGTACTTCTTACAGTTACAGTGTCACATACTCACATTGATATTAAATCAGTGATCATTAATGATTGAAGATTCTTTTAAATAGTCACATTGATGTATGTTAACTGTTAAGTAGTCAACTCTGAATTTGTGTTACAATATATTGGTTTTACATGATTTGGTGCTACTGCATTGACCTTTTCGTTTATGGTTGATTTTATTATTTTATATTTATGGTGCTACTACTAATGACTTTGAATTGTAAATTTTATTACTTTTTAGGTTAAATTGCGGGCCAGTCCACTTTTTAAAGTTTATAATTTATCTAGTCTAGTTTTTTTTTTCAACCGGAAAATGACACTTTTGAGGGCGAAAAGACTACGATAACCTTAATGGGCCTGAGGTGTGTTACGTTTTTGTATCGCAGTTCAAAAATATCGGGTTAAATTTATGAATTGCGGTGCAATTAGATTGTGAAATTAAACTATCGAACCGCGGTACAAAAATTAATGCAATGAAATTTATAAACCGCGATTCAAAAATAAACTAGGAAATTAAACTTTGAACTGCGGTGCAAAAATTAATGCAATGAAATTTTTGAATTGCGATTCAAAAATAGACTAGGAAATTAAATTTTGTACAGCGGTGCAAAAATTAATGCAATGAAATATATGAACCGCGGTTCAAAAATAGACTATGAAATTAAATTTTGAACCGCGGTGCAAAAATATTATCTAATTCATTTTTGCACTGCGATACAAAAGCATAAATAACCAGTTTATGTCCTCCACCTTCTTCTTTCATCTCCTCTATCGTAAGCCATTTTCTTCCTCCTCCTTTTCCGCCTTCGTCCCAACAGAAAAATCCTTCAACCCACAGATTCATTATAGTTTCATATTTCATGAATCAAAAAACTCATTTACCTTTCGGGGGTGTTGCCCTCAAACCCCCACGAAGGGGCGCTGCCCCCTCGACCCCACGACCTGACCAAGCAGGTCGATTCTCGTTTCGTTGCGCACAATCGTGATTTTCAAATCCAAAGTGTATTGTCGAAGCTATTGAAAAAGATGATGATATTTTTGGAACAATATTTCGAAAAAGTAGTCTTTTGTGGTTGAAAAAAAATTTGTGGACTTTTGATGTTAAAAACTTTTAAAAAGGGACCGACAAAAAATTTACCCTACATTTTATGTTTATGGTTGTCGGTTGATTTTATTTTGGTTCGACCCATAAGCTTTTGACATGTTGGGCTAACATTTTGATAGCCCCATCGAATTTCGTGTCGGGCCAACCCAACCCAAAAAAATGGCCCACCAGGTCGGGCCAACCCATTTGACAACTCTACGGGTGCCTAACCCCTTCACAACTCGTAACTTAGCCTCGATCCTTGGAATCTTTGTTTTCCTTTGTTTCCTTTATAAACGGAGGTGGCGACTCTTTTATATCATTTTAAGAGTCCACTCGACCCAAAAATGTATTCTACGCGCTCTAGTTTTAAAACTAACTCGTCTTTCACACGAGGGGGTCGAAACGGGGTTCTCACACCCGTCTCAATCTTCGAACATCCTCATGAGCGACTACTATTGGGATCGACTTCTTTAATTTCCATACATATGTTTATCTTTCTTCTATAGGTTTCCCCTTTTTTTTAAGTTACAAAACATGACTGTTATAAAAACGAGAAAATTCGTGTCTCAAGAATTTCAAGTTTTTATCTTCAATGCGGAAGCGAATCGGTCGAAAATAATAGTACCAAGTATTTGGACGAATAATGACAAGATAATAGAAAATATAATAGAATAAAACAAAAGGGAACAAATGATTTTACGTGGTTTAATCCATTCCAAGGCAAACAACAACTTCACTATAAACGATGAGGAATTACAATAGAGAGTTTTCAATGTACTCACCCTACCTAGGCTAGGGTTACAAGGATTGACTCGATCCCACAGAGTACCACATCTCTCACAGCCCAAAATAGTCACGCACTATTTTGTCTAACACCGCCAAGACCTCGAGACCCTCGACCACGTGTCGTATCGTCCGTCTCCAAATTGTGTCTAATAAACTCGGTCGGAATCTCCTCTTTCTCCCAAGACGCACGCCCCATATTTATATATATGGGTCATGTTCACCAAGATTAGTCCTAAGATATTTAGGATTAAGCTTCCTAATCCAAGTGAAGTAAGAAATCCTAATCCTATTCTAATTTGAGACATAATTATAACAATGTCTTTATCTTTTCTGTTGAAAAATAAGTAGCCTAATCAATATGGAAAGACGGTTGTTTCCTTTCCCATACTTTCCAAATAATATGGATGCTATTTTTATCATATATTCTCTGAATCTCTGGCATGTCAATCTTATGGTAACTGGTAAGGTATCATAATCCAAGTCTACATATTATAAATTCTTAGCGCGCCGTCTACTCTCCCTTAAGCAGAATAACTTTTCAATTATTATAAATTCTTAGCGCGCCATCTACTCTCCCTTAAGCAGAATAACTTTTCAATTCTTGCTCCCGCTGCCTCTACACAACGAGATTGTGAGAATGTCTGATTCTTATAATTTTGGGCAATCTTCGTGTTGGACATGGGAGGAGAATATGAAATTTGAGTTTGCTCTTGTTGATCAGGTTTACGAGAGTGAACCATACCAATGGGACAAGATTGCTTTGACGATTCCTGGAAAAAGTGCGTTGGATGTTGAAAAACATTATAATGATCTTGTGAGCTACATCGCAGATCATATGAAAGCGGGATTGATTGACGTGCCGAGATATGCTGAAGATCACCAGTCTTTCTCAAAGGGAAAATTTGAAAGCAAGTCTACCCAAAAAAGTCCAAGGTAGGAGGAGAAAGAGCACACGTATTATGGACCTTAATTACATAAAGAAAAGTTTGTGCTTCATTGTTAAGTTTTTTTTTTTTTACTAGTGTCAATGCTTGTTTGTATCCGGATAACCAAGTAGACTTATATTCTTACATGGTATTTAACAACTGACAAAACCGATGAATACAGAAGCAAATACTTTTGGTATTTTGCAAGGAAAAAACTTAGGAAAGAGTGGTATTTTATGTAAGACGTACGTGTCTTATTAACGTAACTCACGGTCTTATAATTTAAGATTCGTAAGTAAAAATATCTCAATCCTACATCGGGTAGGTGTGGAAATTGTGTTTGATTTATAAGGTGGTCACACACTACCTCTGGGCACCAACATCATTCATGAATTTTTGGGTCGACTTGTGGTAGGCTTGTGGTGGATTTTACAGTAAGATAGTCTTATAGGAGACTTATTCTTTTTGCAAACGCAGCTAAACCTCCCACGGGTATTCTCCTAGCGGCAACCGTTGGCTTTACATTCACATATTAACTAGATAACGAATGCATGCTCAGCCTGGAAACAAAAAGAGAAAAAAGTTGCCTGATTGATCCTTTATTAATGTTTAATTATTGCTTGACTTTTATTTAATGATTTTGGTACTAGCTAGAAATTTATAATATTGACTTTATTTTTTGTTTTCTTGGTTTCATGATAGGAAGTCTCTTGATGGATTGAATCCGTGTTGTAAAGGAGATTGGAAGAAAATTTCAGAGAAATATCTTTACACGAAGACTGATCTGAACCAAGTTGCTTATCTTTCCCAAGAATTTTTCTTGCATCAGTCCAAGGATAAGACTAAGAAAAAAACGTCAAGCATTTTGGACACAACCACCCCAAGTCAAGCAGAAAATTAATTCTATCGAAAAGATACTGACACCGTCGAATACGAAAATATGAAAATATGAGTATTGGCTAGCTGTTAATTGTTTTTTATTTATCGTTATTATTATATTATTATTAATTACAAGTGACTTGAATGGATGGATGATCCAACTCCTAAGTAATATATTGGTTTTTATTAAAGATCTTTCAACTAGAATATTTTTGAAGATATTCTTTGATGCAATTTAATTTATGTGCTTAATATTTGGAATTTATACAGTAGGCAGTTTATTGATGTTACCCAAAGAAAACCAGAATCAATCTGCTGGCTGATTGGAAAGACTCTCTCTTAAGTCCTACCTTCACAAAATCAAAGTCAGTTTCATTGCATCGGTCGATCGCATTTAGCGAATAGAAATTATTCTTGGTGCAATAATCCTACATTAATTGTTTGACAATAATGTTGCAGTGGGGAGTGCACTCAATTTGTTTTATACAGTTTAATCTGGACTTTAAGTTGACATATCCTCACAATCCTTCTGTAGTACCCGATAATTTTAGCTAAAATATTAATTGACATTAATTAATATTACAGTCGTTTTAGACTTATATAATTAATATTATAATTATTTTATGTTAATTTAATGGTTTAAACTTATTTAGTAACTAATTATTGGCCCACTTGTGACTAGATTTAATTATCATTCCATATTAATATTACTTAATTGAAATTGGTCCATTTAACTTTAGGGTTAGTAAACGGGTTTATATAAATAGGGTATAATGAGTGGGGAGAAAAAAAAAAGGAAGAACTCGACAGCAGGAAGCAGAGCAAAGGCGGCAACAATCGTGAAGGTGTGTGTGTTCTGTGAGTATGGTTCATGTGTGTCAGTGTGTTTAAATACTATGTATATATAATACATTCATATATAGTACAAATAAATAGAAAATATATTCATTTGTGTGTGTGTGTGTTGACCGTGTGTGTGTGTCTGGTCTAAATCAAGTTCCATCATTAGGTTTATATATATCCATTATGCATAAGTATAGTGTGTGCGTGTTAGTGTGTTGACCGTATGTGTGTTGGTCTATTTTTTTATTTTTTTATTTTTTTTTAAATCTAAAATAACTATGATTACTAATGATATATATATTGAAAGACAACATTGTTAGTATGTAAGTTGGCCTTTTGGTAAATGAAATTTTATAATGTTTTAATATGAATATTTTATAGTATCAACAAGTTGTATTTTATAAATAAAATATATATTAATATTTTAATACATTTGGTAAGGTACTTGTTGGAAGTTTTAATTTAAATTAGTATTAAGTGTATATTTAGGATATGCTAATTGTTGAGGATTATGATTTGATATGAACGTAAGAAATTAATTAGTGGAATAATATTAGTTAGTGACTTGTTAGGTTGTAATTTTAGAATTGGGCAAGCGGGCTTAAGACGATCGATTTTGTTGTGGAATCATCTACGTTAAGCATTTCAAGGTAAGATATTATACCTCTTTTAGGTTTCGATATTTTAAATACTACTCGTTAAGTTTCCATTTAATTCCTTGATATTAATGTCTCTTTGAAACGAACGCCGATTTTAAATTGACATTTGAATTTGAACTCCGTCGTTTACACTTCTTTCGAAATCATAAATTTTACTGTTGTTAATTCTCACATAATTATCGAGCTTAATGTGAGATGTTCGTTTGTTATGCAAAGTATGATTTTTGCGATACATAGTTTTGTTGTAATATTGTATTCTTTGAAATTCTATCATGATCACTAAACTGGTTACATGTCTATCGAATTATTAATTTTATCGAATACCACTTGATTGTGGATGTGATTATCAAACAATTGATTTATCGAGTGTCACCTAGCTAGTGGTATGGTTATCCGTATATACCAATGTTATTGAACTATCGAAACTCTTCGGAATAAATATTGAATTTGCTAATGTGATCATGAGATTCTGTGAGTAGTCAATTGTCTCCAATCGGTATGGGACGGTTGGTGATAGTTGATTATTCGAGTCACCTTTGTACGTTTATTTTAATTTGGATTTTTACTCACTTAAATCAAAATTTGATAATTGCTTCCGCTTATCGATATTTGAATAATGAATTTTGAATATTCTAAAAATATTCATCTCTGATCTGTTTCTGGTCAACTCCTCCTTAATAACCGGAGGGGTTGTATATGAACTTACTGAGCATTGTTCGCTCACCCCTTCATACTCTTTTTTCTCAGGTAATTAGTAAGATTTATTTGAGGATTTCAGCTCAGGTAGACCAAGATGACGGTTTCCGATAATTTTAGATCTAGTCATTTCTTATCGAATCACTTGATAGTACATTGAATAAATTATAGACTCATGTTAATTATCAGATTAATTTTGTATTGAGTCATCTTGGGTTACTTTTGACTTTAGTTAAGGATGTTTAAGATTTAATTATTATGAGATTTGGAACATTTATGATTTAAGTTATGATTGTTAGTGACGTGGCCAAATTGTGGGACCGCGGTGTCGGTATCAAATTTGGGGGCGTCATACCATCATCAGCAACCAATCCGGCGTAACGAGTTGTTTTCCGGCAGCTTCATCATTCGCCAGTAGTAGCTAAGTTAATGCCGCCGATAAAGCCCCTAACATGAGAATAATCCGCAACAGATAGTTGGTTTGTTGTGGGGTTAAAGTTGTTTCCGGTGTCTTCATCCGACAGAAGTGAAGTACGTTAATGTTGCCCCTAACATGAGAATAATTTGCCACAAATAGTTTGTTTGTAGCGGGGTTGAGCCAATTAGCGGATCAACTGAATAACACTTGGTTTTAATTTGGCACAAAAAATCTCTGAGATAGTAATTAGATGCCCACCAGTTCTCCAGCTAGTATTCCAAAACCTTGCATGGCAAAAACTGCCGCTATAAAAGCACACGCATCTTCTTATTTGAGTACTCCAGACATAATAGTGGCGGGGAATGGGTAATTGCAGCCAATGTCAAACCCTAAGCAGAACCTAAAGAAGCATAAAGTAGCCATAACCGCGCACGAGGGAAGCTACCAAAAGAGTGATCGGAAGGCAAATAAAAAACAACAAATAAACAAATGATACTTTAAATTGATCGTAATGACTTTGGGATTATTATATCAGCAGTTGGTTTGGTGTTTAATCCTTGTGTGACTATATTATTATGAGTATATATATACTACTCCATCCGTTTCGCATAAAAAGTCTACTATTTTATTTTGAAATGTTTCACTTAAAGAGTTCACTTTCAAAAATTAAGATATGAAAATGTCATTTTATTACTAATGACATATTAAAAATGGTATTTTCTTAAAAAAAATTGATTTTCAAATGAAGGCTCCTTACCCGAAAGATAGGTATATTCTAGAGAATATGCTCAATTATCCCCGTGCTTTTGAGTTGATTGGATTTTGCAAGTTTTGCAATATTGGAGTAGGATTTGTTTGTTGTTTTCTATATTTACTACAAGTAAAATAAGGTAGTCGTAAAGTGTCAACAATTGATATAATGAATATCAATAGTGATTCCCGTAATCAAATAAATGGTCCAATAAAATACTTAGGATATGTTTGATTTGATTTATTGATATGTGTTGATAATTTATTACTTATAATTAATTAATTATTTCTTATAATTAATAATTGGTGTTGTTTGATTTAGCCTTTTGAAAGTGTTTATTAACTTTTATAAGTTAGTGTGTGCGTGTTTGATTAATAAGTTGAAAACGTGTTGAATTCAAATATAAAGACTAAAATAGCCTCATCACAAATTGTGATTTACATTATTACTATTATTATTATTATTATTATATTACTTATAAAAAAATAATTTTATTATTATTTTATTATTATTACTTTTATTCTTATTACCAGTATTAATTATAATTATCATTTATTTTATTATTATTATTAATATTTTTAAAAAATATTAATAGTAAATTTATTATTATTGTTATTATTATTATTATTATTATTATTATCTTTATTATTATTCCTATTGTTTTATTAACATTAATATTACTTTCATTATTACAATTATTACTTATTATTATTAGCATTTATATTATTATATTAACATTATTATTATTTTATTAATATTAATATTACTTTTATTAATAATAATAATAATATTATTATTATTATTACTATTATCACGATTATTTTACCTATATTATTATTAATATTACTTTTATTATTATTAATAATATCATTATTAATTATTATTATTATTGTAGTTATTATTGTTGTTGTTGTTATTATTATTAATACTATTTTTATTATTCTTATTATTACTGTTACTGATTTACTATTATTATTATCATTATTCATAAATTATTATTTATTAATATGATTATTATTTTATTATAATTATAGTTAGTATTTCTTTAAATATTATTATTATTATTAAGAAGGGTAACTTTAGAATATATAAATATTCAATAAAGAAGAGGTACGTGTTTTTGAAAAGTATAAATAAACACAAGATTTACTACTTACAGCTAGAGCTGTCAAATTTGAGCCCGGTCCAAGCCAACCCATCCGACTTTTATGGGCTTAGGCCTCATTCTAGGCTGCCCAAAAAAACACAGGCCTTTTGGCCCGGCCAGGGCCGGTGTTGAAACGTGAAAAGTAATTAAAAATTTTTAAAAAAACCCAAAAAAGAGATTAAAAAATTAAAAACTAAAGAGTAAAGTCTGCTTTCCCTCTCCTTCACTGTTACTCAAAACCTCCCTAACCCTTTCCCTCTCTCACCCTCTCCATCGCTGTTATTTTATCGTTTGCCTTGTTTGGGATAGGGCAAAGAAGTAGTACTGTTTTTCAACTCAAGGAATGAGGCTGTAGAAGGAAGGGAGGTTTCAAAGGTTGTTACCCCCACCTCTATCTTGATCAAGTCCACAGCCGATGATATGTATATCATCAACCTTTTCAATGAATATATATATATATATATATATATATATATATATATGGATCCGATGACGCTGACGCTTCTTCTTCATCATCTTCCTCTTCGTCTAAAGCAACAATGTCGATTGTGACTCCGTCCGTTCCATATGTTGTATAGTCTGTATGTAAAAGGCTGTGATGACACGTAATTTATGTGAGTTAAATTAGGGCGGTGAGATTATTTGTATCTTGGTTGAGCAACCAGGACGGCTGATTGCAACCGATGTTGTAGCCATGTCGGAGTCATCATCTTACTCTGATCATAAACAGATATGGGCCTCATATATTTTAATATCCCTATCTTTGATTAGTACTGCCATTTTAATGTAACTTCTCTATAATTTTGTTTCTTAGCAGTTCATGGCATTGATGTTTTGCTAATGAGTTAGACTCTACCAAATAGACATTTGTTCTTTTCGCTTCAAGTGTCAAATTGTGAACTAAACTTTCCTGGTGAGTTTGTTGTCACTCTGTAGTGAGACTCGGTACATTATCAACTAAACAACTAGTAAATTGCTCCATTGGCTCGTGCAGTGATTACTTTGCAAGTGAGTTAACTGAACTAGCCCATACGCCCTAAGTAGGTATGGGTTGGGTTTGAGTTTTATGAGGCCCGCCACTCGCCCGGTCCGACCCGTTTGACTGTTTTACTTACTGTGTATGGCCTTACATGTGCTTTAAGTGATTTATACATTACTTATGACTTATCTTACCATAAGTGAAATAAAACGCTTCAAACACAACTTATGGTAAGTCATAAGCACATTCTGTTAAGTTAAATCAGACATGTCCTAATACAACACACACATTTTGCTTAATACAACACACATTAGGGGAAAGTTACAATTTCGCCATTGCTTCGTTCCCCAAAAACGTGGCTAACAAACAAATTTTGTCGAGCAACCTTTTCATAAAGTAAAAAACAAACGATTTTGATTGGCAGCCTTTTTAAATGTTGAGAGCTCATTTAATTCAATCTTAGACCATGAACAACAGAGCTCCCCACTTGGGGAGCTTAAGCTCCATTTTTTTTTCTATTTTATTACAAAAATGTCATTAAACTCCTCACTTAAACTCTTCAACAAAAACACTCTTCCAACAATGCACAGACTCCAACACTTTTACATACCACACCATCTTTATCTCCATTAATTTAATATTTTTATATCTTACTTATATCAACCAATAATTTTGTTTATACAATTTTATTACATATTTCTTACATTAATATATTAAATAATAAAAATATTTTCGAAATTAGTAATAAATAAATAATTATTAATAAATTATTTAATAATTATGTTTATAATTTTAAAAATAGTAAAACAAGTACAATAATTAAGTAAATAATATTTTTTCCCAAATAAGTACAATAATTAGAATAGTAAATACAAATACAACAAGACACAGAAAATTCAAGAACAATACATTAAGTTGAGCCTGCAAATTAGGAAAAATACAATAACAATAAAAGCAAACGTGACATTTCAAGCACTAACAAATTTAGTTACCAAAAAGTCTTCAAATATTTTCAATCAGATCATGCTTCAAACGGCGATGTGTTTCTTTATCCTTAACGACACACCTTGTTTGAACATACCTCTCGTACTCCGGAATACGCTCATTAAAATATTCTCATGCTAAGCTACCATATGTAATGTCAACTTGGTCATAGTCGGAAGCATTTGGTACATGATCATAAGTATCTTGTTCATCTTCGACAATCATATTATGTAACATGATACATGCCATCATATTTTTTCCCAAACTACTTACCTCCCACATAAGTATTGGGGCTCGTATTATTGCAAAACGTGCTTGCAATACCCCAAATGCACATTCAACATCTTTTCTTGATGCCTCTTGATGTTGAGCAAAGAGCTTATGTTTCTCACTTTGTGGCGATCTAATAGACTAGATGAATGTTGCCCATGGAGGATAAATAACGTCGGTTAAATAGTAACCCAAGTTATACTGATTACCATTAACCGTAAAACCTACTATCAGAGCTACACCAGTATAAATATCGTTAAATACTGGCGATCGATCAAGGACATTAATGTCATTACAAGTACCCGGAGTACCAAATAATACATGACATATCCATAAATCGTAGGAAGCGACTGCTTCGAGTACAACGGTCGCTTTTCCGTCCCCTCGATCATATTGACCTTGCCAAGACACATGAGAATTCTTCCATTCCCAATGCATGCAATATATACTACCTAACATACCTGGAAAACCGTGGGTCTCCCCAACACGAAGCAAGCGTTGAAGGTCCTCCTATGTTGGCCTTCTTAAGTACTCATCTCCAAAAACACTAACCACACATTCGGCGAAATTCTTCACGCATTGAATTGATTTTGTTTTTCCAATACGAACATAGTCATCACACGCATCAGCGGACATTCCGTAAGTAAGCATTCTTATAACAGCAGTGCACTTTTGTAGTGGCGATAAACCAGGTTTCCCCGATGCTTCATATCGTTGTTGAAAATATGAAGTATGTTCACCTAGAGCTTTCACTACTCGGAGGAAGACATGTGTTCGCATCCGAAATCGTGTGTGAAATTGTTGGTCGGTGTATGTTGGATTCTCCGCAAAGTATTCTGCATATAGGCGTCGATGCCCATCAACACGATCTCTGTCTATGTACGTACGTTGACGACCTCCAGTTTCTACTTGGCTGGAGGTAACTAGTTCCCTCATGATTTGACACTTCCGATGTTGATGACCGGAGACGTCTAAAATACGTTCTTCTAGTTGTCATTCAAACAAGTATCTATATCTTCGTGATCATTGACATATTCTTCATTTTCATTGGGCATCTGAGAATTGAAGCTAGAACTTGAAGACATGATTGTAGTTAGGTATGAAATGAAGTGTTGGGATGATTAGTTGAAGTGTTTACACTACGATATTTATAGGTCAAGGGAAAATAATGAAATGTCACGGGCATTCACCAATTTTGAAAAGTTAAAAGATAAAGCTAAAGATAAAGCTAAAGGAAAAGCTAAAAGAAAAGACTAAAGCCAAAGCTAAACAATAATTTCGAGTTGTCGGTACACAATAATTTTGATAAATTGATTGAAAATCACACATTACATTAATACTACAGGAATTACAGGAATTGGAAATCAAAACAAATATAAAGACAAATTAGAATAATATCTACTTAAACAGCTCACTGTACAACTGAGTGCAATCATCTTCTTTTTCTGTTGTTTTGTTTTCCCTTTTCACCAGAAAAACTCCCATTGTTTGAATAAACGATCTTTTACGACCTCATCCCTCTTCCTTTTTTTCTTCCTTTAGTCTTATTTGTGCAAAGTTCATCCATCGGTCAAAATTGTCATCAAACACGTTGTCGATTTCATTTGCTTTCTTTAACTCTTCAAGTTGAGCCTCCTTAACTTTTCCTTTTCCTTTATTCTTTGAAGCTTTTCTGCCGGGAGGTCGATATGGAAATGTAGTTGAGGCTGCTTCGACATTGGAGGAAGAATTCGAAAAATGACCGACGTCATTTATTCGACTTCTTTTCAAGCCACTACTGTCTGAATTTTAAACCGTTTCAACATTGACCGCCCACCACTTTGGTATCTTTCGAAGGACTCCCCAAGCTTCCATTAAAGTGAAACATTTTCCCTCATCAGCTTGATAGATAATATGTGCCTTGTTAATGACATCATCATCATTCCACCCACTTGATTTGGTAGCTAAAGCATGGTTAAAGGCTCCTGAGAATTTTGCAGCTGCCCTTGACACCTTTCCAAAATGATTTTTACATTGACATAAATTTCGATTAAGACCCTTCTCTTTATATGTATTGTAACAATCAGGAACTTTTTGCCAAAATTGGGTAGAAGTTTGGTTTGTACCAACATAAACGTCGATAGTCACATTCTCCCAAGATTTACACAGATTTTTGGTCTCGTTTATGGACCACCTTACTCTTGATGTTGATTTTCCACTTTGAGGAGTATTTTCATCAACCAAGACATCCTCATATGCCTCTTCAACATTAACTGGTTCTGGTTGTGTTGAAAACTAAGGCAAATTTGAAAGGGGGGGGGGACTACCAGGAACATATTCATGAGTAGAACTTTCCATCACTCCCATAGGGAAATACCCTTGGTTGAACTGTGATTGTTGTGATGAAAAAGATGAATGGGTATTTCCAAATTGTTGTTGCGGCATATGAGAAAATGAGGTAAATGATTGGTGCGACATATGTGAAAATATATGAAAATTTCCAAATTGTTGAGAATTTTGAAGATTTTTCATACCTCCGATATTTGGAAAATTTTGAAATTGTTGTACTAAAGGCTAATTTTCGAAATCAAAAATATTATGATAGGATGATTCTTGGTTTTGTGAAGTTGATTGGGGAATTTGACGAGCAGAGTATTGATTTGGCGTAGATGAACGTGAATTATCTTCTTTTTTATCATTCTTTTTACGCGATAAATTACGCGAAGTCATTGATTAAGTTCTAAATCAGTAAAAATAACAATACTACAATAATGACATTAATTGACTACTAAATAATAATAATACTACTACTAATAATAATAACGATAACAATACTACTTAAATAAGAACAATAAACAATATGAATGGAAATAGTAATTACACTAATATTGATATCTATTAGCAACATTAATAATAAAAAATTATCTTACCTAGTAAATAATTATAAATTACTTAACAAGTAAATAAATATTAATATCTAAATATTTAATAGCAATATTAAATATTTATTAAAAAATCAAATTTAAAGAGATGGAAGAGAGAAAAATGGTTAGAAACTTGAAAAATTCGTATAAATATTTTATGATACAAAAATGAAACAAACCAAGTCTCTATTTATAGGTAAAAATGTGTATTTTAATTCAGGAAAAAAAAAAGAAAAAAACATTTTTTAAAGTTGAAAATTGGTCAAGAAAAGTTGGGGTGGATAAGTAATTCGGTCCAATAGATTTTGGACAAGTGGAAAGGAGGTCTAGTCAAGAGGAATATGCTGCAGTAAGTGGGTAGGGAAAGGCGAAAATGCTTTGCAGGGGGTTGTCGGATGTTTTGTCCAAAACGACCGTGTTTTGTGTATAAAAATCGTTACACTACGTTATTTTGGTGTGAATTTTTTTGTTAAGCATGGGAGCCCCTTTTGTTCCTTAAACCACTTTATGCTTAAATAAGTACCAATAAGAACCCTTGTTGTTTTGCATAATCTAAGAGAATCCCTTAAGCACCATGTTAAGCAACCTTGTTGTTCATAGTCTTAAATGAGCATTTGAAACCACCCTACCTACCCAGCTCCCACTTCCAGTTAATACAATAAAATTTGCATTCTCTCTTCAATACAAACCGGGCAAAATTCCATCTCTAAGGGAGATTAAAAAATTTATCAAACTCTTTTTCAAATTCAAAAGTGCATTCTTTCTATCCATCAAATCATATTGAAATGTATGTTTTCTATACAACCACCTTCGGCCGTCGCAGTGCTGCCCTTCAAATTTCTTGATTTTTTTCTTTAATCTTTGAATTCACAATCGGCTTTCTGGGTTGTGTATTACAAAGGAAGAGTCGACTTTCTTGGATGACTTTTTTGCATGTACAACGGGCCTTATGAGATGCATTTTATCTATGTTGTTAACTATTAAACCAAGCACAATCCAACTAGAATTAGTATTTGTTTTTAAGTCTCTATTATTTATTATTTAGAGATCAATTAGTGTTGTGTTTCCTAATTAGTTTAGAGTTTATTATTATGACTATTATAAATAGATGGTTTGAGAAACCTTATTACCCCCATTAAAGAGGATGATTAAAAATATAGTGAGAGATGTTTTGTGTAAGCTGACTGAGGCCAGAGTTTTAATTAAATAGACAATTTTATATTGTCTACATTTGGTATCAGAGCTTGAGGCTCGATCCTGATTATTGAGAAGTTCAATAAAAACTTGAACTTTGTTGGTTCTGTGGAGAAAATTGTTATTCAAGTTTGCAATTTTGGCTATTAGGTGACGACCCCTTGAACAAGGACTTAACAGAGTGTTGATGTGAGTTCGTTTGATAACGAGTTGAAAAAAGCTTATAGAAGAATTATTGGAGCGTGATTATTTGCGAGAATGAGCTATATTTAAAGGTGAGTCAGTTAGTTGCTTGATTTATAATGATGAGTTTTCCCAAGTTAGTTCTTTATAATTATGATTCTTGGAGTATTGACATTAGTAATTATCTCAAAGAATGTTTCTTATCGTCGTATGATGTATTTGAGCAATTTGATAATTCGGAGTTAAAGACACTTTCGATAGCGAAAGAGCTTCGTGTTTGGTCGATTTTACAAAACTCGATACATGGATAAATTTGGGGTTTGTTGCGTTTGGGAAGTGCAGAATCTTTACAAGTAGTTTGGGAAAAACTAAAACATACTTTTAAAAATTATGAGAAATGGAAGAAACTTGAGCGTGATTTCAAATATTTTGTAGGTCCAATTATTTCTAATGAATATTGGACAGCGAATTATTCCAAAGACAAATTTACGGTTGAAAACCAAAGAAGACATTTAAAGAAAATAGAGGGGATGAAAGAAATTTTGAAGAAGATTGATGAGGAAAAAGAAATTGAAAAGAGAAAACACGATATGGTAGATGTAAGACGAAAAGAAAATGAATTGGAAGAGAATAATGATGAAAAATAAAGTTTTAAATTTGGTGGTGATACGAAGGAGGAATTGAATGTTACTGAAAAAGATGGCAAAGATACCCTGTTGGAAGATACGGGCATGTCATTGGCAACAAGTTCCACTTCTGATGGCTTGTCGCACTTGTTAAATGCTTCACCTTCTGATGTGGGTATTAACCATGATTTGAGCAGTAAAGCTCGTGGTGATCTTGTGGTGGAATTGCAGATTGCAGAAAAGTCAAATCAATTGAGTGAAGCTGTAACAAAGATTGAATGTATAATGGAGGAGGTTGCAAAGCTTGAGGGAGAGTTAGAAATAAGTCGTAAGCTCCTAGATGAATCTCAGATGAATTGCGCTCACCTAGAAAATTGTCTACAGAAAAGCAAGTATAATTTATCAGATGGGGAAGATGATGAGTTTGAAGATGGATGAGTTAACATGAAAGATTATTCTGATCGTGAAGAACAAGTCAAGAAGTTGTATATCAAGTATAAAGTTCGTCCTCCATCCTGAGTGAAGATGAAGACCGATGTTCGAATTCAAGTGTATGAAATACTGACAGCTGTAAAGATTGCGTTGAATATTATTGCTCGAGATGGCGATGGACCAACGAGCTTGGTTTAAGGGAGACAATGTTGACTATTAAACCAAACACAATCCAACTAGAATTAGTATTTGTTTTTAAGTCTCTATTATTTATTATTTAAGGTCGGGCTTAGTATTGTGTTTCCTAATTAGTTTAGAGTTTATTATTATGACTATTATAAATATTGTTTGAGAAACCTTATTACCCCCATTAAAGAGGATGATTAAAAATATAATGAGAGATGTTTGTGTGTCGATCGAAGTTGTAGTTTAATTAA
>CM028384.1:88036213-88255616 GCA_013146195.2 Codonopsis lanceolata
GAGAAAGTGTTGATTTTAATAATGCCGGGGAAGGTAATAATTTTCAATATACTCTACTATGCATTTGGAATATGCGTGGTGGTGGTGGTGATAACAATTGACAAATTCTGAGATCTATGATGAATAAGACAAATCAATTTGTAGATGTTAGTCAACCTAGCTATCAACCAATTTATCATCTAAGTCGGTATACATCTCAATGCGCTATGTATGAGTTTATTTAATATAGTATACATTGATCTTTTTCTATCTTCATCCATTAACTTTTGTTCGTATTTCAGCGATCAGAGTCGATGTGCAATCAAAGATCATGGTCATAACAACATTTATCGATCTTAATGAATTTGATTCGGGAATTATATACTTACACACTTTGAAATTTTGGTTTGCTTGCTAAAAGATAGTTTCTCTTTATATGATTAATTTATAATTTATTTTGTAATTTTTTTACGCTAGATTGAAGGGCAGATGATCAACCCTCTACTTGGAGTTGAAGGAAATGGACATCTAAACAACATATAGGAGGCGACTTTGGATTTTGTTTTAAGTTTTTGGATGTTAATCACTTTTAATTACATATAGGAAGGTTTTTCACTGATCTCCAAATGTGAATTTCTGAGTTGAAATATTATTAAATTTTTTCCTCTTTTTTTGTTAGAAATTATCTTCGGGAACACTTTTGAGTCTTTTACCCAAATAAAGGGTAAGAACTCTTTTTTTCTAATGGAAAAGACATGTTACGTTGTTGATTAAGCTATGTATGGCCTTCGATTTTAGTATGATTAATATTTTGTGGTTAGTGGTTTGATGCTTTTGGTTTACCCTCTTATGTATTTTTGGATCACGATGATTGTTGGACTCGATTTGTGTTCTTATGTGTAGAGTGGTTTTACTAAGATTGATTGAAGTAAGAAAAGAAAGAGAGTGGGTAGTCTACTATTTCATTTTGAAAGGTTTCACTTAAAGAGTTCACTTTCAAAAATTAAGACATGAAAATGTCATTTTATTACTAATGACATATTAAAAGTGGTATTTTCTTTAAAAAATTGACTTTCAAATGAGGACTCTTTAGCCAAAAGATAGGTATAGTCTAGAGAATATTCTCAATTATCCCAGTGCTTTTCAGTTGATTGGATTTTACAAGTTTTGCAATATTGGAGTAGGATTTGTTTGTTGTTTTCTATATTTACTACAAGTAAAATAAGGTAGTTAAGTAAAGTGTCAACAGTTGATATAATGAATATCAACAGTGATTCATGTAATCAAATAAATGGTCCAATAAAATACTTATGATCTGTTTGATTTGACTTATTGATATGTGTCAATAATTTATTACTTATAATTAATTATTTATTTCTTATAATTAATAATTGGTGTTGTTTGATTTAGCTTTTTGAAAGTGTTTATTAGCTTTTATAAGTTAGTGTGTGCGTGTTTGAT
The DNA here is from genome assembly GCA_013146195.2 of Codonopsis lanceolata. Taxonomy (NCBI): domain Eukaryota; kingdom Viridiplantae; phylum Streptophyta; class Magnoliopsida; order Asterales; family Campanulaceae; genus Codonopsis; species Codonopsis lanceolata. The sequence continues at coordinate 88,037,654 of CM028384.1, forward strand.
TAATAAGTTGAAAAAGTGTTGAATTCAAATATAAAGACTAAAATAGCCTCATCACAAATTGTGATTTACATTATTACTATTATTATTATTATATTACTTATCAAAAAAATAATTATTATTATTATTTTATTATTATTACTTTTATTCTTATTACCAGTATTAATTATAATTATCATTTCTTTTATTATTATTATTAATCATTTTTTAAAATATTAATAGTAACTTTATTATTATTATTATTATCTTTATTATTATTCCTATTATTTTATTAACATTGATATTACTTTCATTATTACTATTATTACTTATTATTATTAGCATTTATTTATTATATTAATATTAATATTATTTTATTAATATTAATATTACTTTATTATTATTAATATTACTACTTATATTATTATTATTATTTTACCTATATTATTATTAATATTATTATTATTATTATTATTATTATTATTATTAATAATATCATTATTAGTTGTTATTATTATTATTGTAGTTATTATTATTGTTGTTGTTGTTGTTATTATTATTACTATTTTTATTATTATTATTATTTACTAATTTTATTATTATTATTATCATTATTCATAAATTATTATTTATTAATATGATTATTATTTTATTATAATTATAGTTAGTATTTCTTTAAATATTATTATTATTATTAAGAAGGGTAACTTTAGAATATATAAATATTCTTTAATAAAGAAGAGGTGCGTGTTTTCGAAAAGTATAAATAAACACAAGATTACTACTTCTGACTAAATTTGTCAAATTTGAGCCGGCCAAGCCAACCCATCCGATTTTATGGGCTTAGGCCTCATTCTAGGCTGCAAAAAATACGGGCCTTTGTCTGGCGGGCTAGATGTTGAAACGTGAAAAGTAATTAAAAAAATAAATAAATAACCCAAAAAATTAAAAATTAAAAACTAAAGAGTAAAGTCCGCTTTCCTCTTCTTCATGTTACTCAAACCTCTAACCACTTTCCCTCTTTCACCCTCTCCATCCTTTGTTATTTTATCGTTTGCCTTGTTTGGGATAGGGCAAAAGTAGTCTTGTTTTTCACTCAAGGAATGAGGTGCGAGAAGGAAGGGAGGTTTCAAATTGTTACCCCCATTTGTCTTGATCAAGTCCACGGTAGATGATATGTATATCATCAACCCATTCAATGAATATATATATATATATATATGGATCGATGGCGCTTCTTCAACATCTTCCTCTTAAATCAAAGCAATCTGGGTGTGACTCGTCCATTCCATATATTGTATAGTACGTATGTGAAAGGCTGTGATGACACGTAATTTATGTGAGTTGAATCAGGGCGGTGAGATTATTTGTATCTCGGCTGAGCAACTCGGACGAGTGATTGCAGCCGATGTTGTAGCCATGCCGGAGTCATCATCTTACTCTAATCATAAACGAGATGGGCCTCATATATTTTAATATCCCTATCTTTGATTGAATGCTTGCCATTTTAATGTAACTTCTCATAATTTTGTTTCTTAGTGGCATTGATGTTTTGCTTATGAGTTAGACTCTACCAAATAGACATTTGTTCTTTTCAAGTCGAGTGAAATTGTGAACTAAACTTTTTGAGGTTTGTTGTCACTCTGTAGTGAGACTCGGTACATTATCAACTAAACAACTAGTAAATTACTCAATTGGCTCGTACAGTGATTACTTTGCAAGTGAGTTAGCGAACTAGCCCATCGCCACAGTAGGTATGGGTTGGGCTTGAATTTTATGAGATCCGACACTCGCCCGGTCCGACATGTTTTGTGATTTACTTACGTGTGTGCTTATGGCCTTACATGTGTTTTAAATGATTTATGCATTACTTTTGACTTATCTTACCATAAGTAAATCAAACACTTCAAAAACAACTTATGGTAAGTCATAAGCACATTCTGATAAGTTAAATCAAACATGTCCTAATACAACACACACATTTTGCTTAATACAACACACATTAGGGCAGAGTTACAATTTCGCCATTGCTTCGTTCCCCAAAAACGTGGCTAAGAAATAAATTTTTTCGGGCAACCTTTTCATAAAGTAGAAAACAAACGATTTTGAATGGCAACCTTTTTAAATGTCAGAGCTCATTTAATTCAATCTTAGACCATGAACAACAAAGCTCCCACTGGGAGCTTAAGCTCCATTTTTTTTTCTATTTTATTACAAAATGTCATTAAACTCCTCACTTAAACTCTTCAACAAAAACACTCTTCCAACAATGCTGGACTATAACACTTTTACATACCACACCATCTTTATCTCCATTAATTTAATATTTTTATATCTTACTTATATCAACCAATAATTTTGTTTATACAATTTTATTACATATTTCTTACATTAATATATTAAATAATAAAAATATTTTCGAAAGTAGTAATAAATAAATAATTATTAATAAATTATTTAATAATTATGTTTATAATTTTAAAAATAGTAAAACAAGTACAATAATTAAGTAAATAATATTTTTTCCCAAATAAGTACAATAATTAGAATAGTAAATACAAATACAACAAGACACGAAAATTCAAGAACAATACATTAAGTTGAGCACGAAAATTAGGAAAAATACAATAACAATAAAAGCAAAGCGTGACATTTCAAGCACTAACAAATTTAGTTACCAAAAAGTCTTCAAATATTTTCAATCGGATCATGCTTCAAGCGACGGCGATGTGTTTCTTTATCATAACTTAACGACACACCTTGTTTGAACATACCTCTCGCATCTACTCAGAAATCGCTCGTTAAAATATTCTCATGCTAAGCTACCATACGTAATGTCAACTTGGTCATAGTCGGAAGCATTTGGTACATGTATCGTAAGTATCTTGTTCATCTTCGACAATCATATTATGTAACATGATACATGCCATCATAATTTTTCCCAAACTACTTACCTCCCACATGTGTTGGGGCTCGTATTATTGCAAAACGTGCTTGCAACACCCCAATGCACATTCAACATCCTTTTTGATGCCTCTTGATGTTGAGCAAAAGAGCTTATGTTTCTCACTTTGTGGCGATCTAATAGACTAGATGAATGTTGCCCATGGAGGATAAATAACGTCGGTTAAATAGTAACCCAAGTTATCTTGATTACCATTAACAAGTAAAACCTACTATCGAGCTACACGGTATAAATATCGTTAAATACCGACGATCGATCAAGGACATTAATGTCATTACAAGTACATGGAGTACCAAAGAATGCATGTCATATCCATAAATTGTAGGAAGCGACTGCTTCAAGTACAACGGTCTCTTTTCCGTCCCCTCGAGCATATTGACCTTGCCAAGACACAGGACAATTCTTCCATTCCCAATGCATACAATCTATACTACCTAACATACCTGGAAAACTGTGGGTCTCCCCAACATGAAGCAAGCGTTGAAAGTCCTCCTATGTTGGCCTTCTTAAGTACTCATCTCCAAAAACACTAACCACACATTCAACAAAATTCTTCACGCATTGAATTGATGTTGTTTTTCCAATACGAACATAGTCATCACACGCATCAGCGGACATTCCGTAAGCAAGTATTCTTATAGCAGCAGTGCACTTTTGTAGTGGCGATAAACCAGATTTCCCCGATGCTTCATATCGTTGTTGAAAATATGGAGTATGTTCACCTAGAGCTTTCACTACTCGGAGGAAGACATGTGTTCGCATCCGAAATCATGTGCGAAATTGTTGGTCGGTGTATGTTGGATTCTCCGCAAAGTAGTCTGCATATAGGCGTTGATGCCCATCAACACGATCTCTGTCTATGTACGTACATTGACGACCTCCAGTTTCTACTTGGTTGGAGGTAACTAGTTCCCTCATGATTTGACACTTCCGATGTCGACGACTGGAGACATCTAAAATACGTTCTTCTAGTTGTCTTTCAAACAAAATATCTATATCTTCGTGATCATTGACATATTCTTAATTTTCATTGGGTATCTGAGAATTGAAACTAGAACTTGAAGACATAATTGTAGTTGGGTATGAAATGAAGTGTTGGGAAGATTAGTTGAAGTGTTTACACTACAATATTTATAGGCCAAGGGAAAATAATGAAATGTCGCGGGTATTCACCAATTTTTGAAAAGTTAAAAGATAATGCTAAAGATAAAACTAAAGGAAAAGCTAAAAGAAAAGACTAAAGCTAAAGCTAAACAATTATTTCGAGTTGTCGGTACACAATAATTTTGATAAATTGATTGGAAATCACACATTACATTAATATTACAGGAATTGGAAATCAAAACAAATAGAAAGACAAATTAGAATAATATCTACTTAAACGACTCACTGTACAACCGAGTGCAATCATCTTCCTCTTCTTTGTTTTGTTTTCCTTTTCACGAAAACTCCCATTGTTTGAATAAACGATCCTTTACGGCCTCATCCCTCTTCCTTTTTTCTTCCTTTAGCCTTATTCGTGCAAAGTTCATCCATCGGTCAAAATTGGCATTAAACACGTTGTCGATTTCATTTGCTTTCTTTAACTCTTCAAGTTGAGCCTCCTTAACTTTTCCTTTTTCTTTATTCTTTGAAGCTTTTATGCCGAGAGGTCGATCTGGAAATGCAGTTGAGGCTTCTTCGGCATTGGAGGAAGAATTCGAAAAATGACCAACTTCATTTATTCGACTTCTTTCGAAGCCATTGTACGAATTTTGAACCGTTTCAACATTGACCGCCCACCACTTTGGTATCTTTCGAAGGACTCCCCAAGCTTCCATTAAGGTGAAACATTTTCCTCATCGCCTTGATAGATAATATGTGCCTTGTTAATGACATCATCATCATTCCACCCACTTGATTTGGTAGCTAAGGCATGGTTAAAGGCTCCGAGAATTTTGCACCCTCGACACCTTTCCAAAATGATTTTTACATTGACATGAATTTCGGTTAAGACCTTCCTCTTTATGTGTATTGTAACAATCTGCAACTTTTTGCCAAAATTGGGTAGAAGTTTAGTTTGCACCAACATAAACGTCGGTAGTCACATTCTCCCAAGATTTACACAGATTTTTGGTCTCGTTTATGAACCACCTTACTCTTGCTGTTGATTTTCCACTTTGAGGAGTATTTTCATCAACCAAGACATCCTCATCTACCTCTTCAACATTAACTGGTTCTGGTTGTGTTGAAAACTGAGGCAAATTTGAAAGGGGGACTACCAGAACATATTCATGAGTAGAACTTCCCATCATTCCCATAGGGAAATACCCTTGGTTGAAATGTAATTGTTGTGATGAAAAAGGTGAATGAGTATTTCCAAATTGTTGTTGCGGCATATGAGAAAATGAGGCAGATGATTGATGCGGCATATGAAAAAATGTATGAAAATTTCCAAATTGTTGAGGATTTTGAAGATTTTTCATACCTCCGATATTTGGAAAATTCTGGAATTGTTGTACTAAAGGCTTATTTTCGAAATCAAAAATATTATGATAGGATGATGTTTGATTTTGTGAAGTTGATTGGGGAATTTGATGAGCAGAGTATTGATTTGGCGTAGATGAACGTGAATTATCTTCTTTTTCATCACTTTTTTTACGAGATGAATTACATGAAGTCATTGATTAAGTTCTAAATCAGTAAAAATAACAATACTACAATAATGACATTAATTAACTACTAAATAATAATAATACTACTACTAATAATAATAACAACAACAATACTACTTAAATAAGAACAATAAACAATATCAATGGAAATAGTAATTACATTAATATTAATATCTATTAGCAACATTAATAATAAAAATTTATCTTGCCTAGTAAATAATTATAAATTACTTAACAAGTAAATAAATATTAATATCTAAATATTCAATAGCAATATTATTAAATATTGATTAAAAAATTAAAAAATCAAATAAAGAGATGGAAGAGAGAAAAATGGTTAGAAACTTGAAAAATTCGTAGAAATATTTTCTGATATCCAAATGAAACAAACCAAGTCTCTATTTATAGGTAAAAATGTGTGCTTTAATTCAGAAAAAAAAATATTTTTTAAAGTTAAGAATTGATCAAGAAAAGTTGGGGTGGAAAAGTAATTCAGTCGAATAGATTTTGGACAAGTGGAAAGGAGGTCTAGACAAGAGGAATATGCTGCAGAAAGTGGGCAGGGAAATGCGGAAATGCTTTGCAGGGTGTTGTCGGATGTTTTGTCCAAAACGACCGTGTTTTGTGTATAAAAATCATTACACTACGTCGTTTTGGTGTGAATTTTTTTGTTAAGCATGTGAGCCTCTTTTGCTCCTTGAACCACTTTATGCTTAAATAAGCACCAATAAGAACCCTTGTTGTTTTGCATAATCTAGAAGAATCTCTTAAGCACCATGTTAAGCAACCTTGTTGTTCATGGTTTTAAATGAGCATTTGAAACCACCCCACCTACCCAGCTCCCACTTCCAGTTAATACAACAAAATTTGCATTCTCTCTTCAATACAAACCGTGCAAAATTCTATCTCTAAGGGTGATTCAAAAATTTATCAAACTCTCTTTCAAATTCAAAAGTGCATTCTCTCTATCCATCAAATCATATTGAAAGGTATGTTTTCTATACAACCACCTTCGGCCATCGCAGTGATGTCCTTCAAATTTATTGATTTTTTTCTTTAATCTTTGAATTCACAATCGGCTTTCTGGGTTGTGTATTACAAAGGAAGAATCGACTTTCTTGGATGACTTTTTTGCACGTACAACGGGTCTGATGGGATGCATTTTATCTATGTATAGCCGACTTTATGAGATGACTCTCTGAACACTTGTGATGAGCAACTGGATTTAATCTTTGAATACACAACCAACTTTCTGGGTTGTGTATTACAAAGGAAAAGTCGGCCTTCTTGGATGGTTTTTTTGCATGTAAAGTCGACCTTATAAGATGTCTTTTATCTATATAAATAAAGTGAGTGATTTGGTAGTGTAAATAAAGTGTCTAAGAGCATCCCCATTGGTTAGAGATTCTTACTCAATTCTTAGTTGGATCTCAGTGTCACCTATACATTTTAAGAATTTTATTCTCTAATAATTTATATTCTTAATGGTTTTCATTCTTCCTTCATTATTAAATGATCTCACTATCAAATTATCCACTTTATTTACACTACTCTTTTATTTTTATACTTTCCAAAAATTAATTAATTAGTATATTGTTTTATAAATAAATTAATTGTTTTTAATTTTAATAATTTATTGTAATTTCAAATATTATTTATAAAATAATGGTCAATTTTTTAAAAAAAGTGAGACTCACATCGATCAATTGGAAAGGGGAAAAAATCATTCTTTATTTAAAAACAAGTGCACAACGGTTAGAAAGATCAATAAAATCTAATAAATTCAAACAATCAGTAGACATGAGGAACCACCTGACAAAGGCATTTCATGCACTTAGCCGAGTCGTGAGACGCACACGCCGTATTGAGGACAGTGATGCGCCCCACTCTCTCTCCATGAGGCTGTCTCTCTTTCTTCCCTCCCCCAATTCTTATTTTGGTTTCAGCAGGAATTTGTGGTTTGAGAATTGCTCCCAATTAAGAATTGGGCAAGAATCATCCATTGATGATGCTCTAAGCTTGACTTGTTCTAAATACAAATTTATACTAAATAAAAATTTCTTATAAAAATCATAAAATATCTAATTTTATAATGAATTATTCGGCGAGGAAGCACGATCCCTCAACCGATCCAGTAAATAGGGAGTTAAAATTACTACTCCCTCCGTTATGGGAAAAAAAAAACAACTGTATTATTTTGGAATGTTTCATTTAAATTTTTTGTCTACAATTATCCAAAACATTTCAAATGTACCTTTCATATTTAAAAATGAAATAAATTTTCATCCACAATGTAATATCTTTTTTACGTAATTGACATTTACAACATGACACATGATCAACTAAAATGAAAACAATCAAGACAAGTATTGTGATTGATAAGGTCGACTTATCTTAAAAAGATTCTACACCTTCGATAGATCAAAATTTTACTCATTAATATGAACATATATATTTTGGTCAATTTTTTTTGTAATTTATAATCAACTCTTATTTTAGTTATATAACGTTTAATTATTAAACTTCTCATGCGTAGAATTTTAGGATTGAATTCGGGGATTACTCGTAAGCAGAAGTAACTGTGATGCTCAATAAATGAGGGAGACCTTTCGAATTACACCAATGGTTGGGGAAGTTTCTGAAAATTCTCAGAAATGTTCGATAAATGTTTCTGAGCAATTTAATGTTAAACGAGTTCTCTCTCTCTCTCTCTCTCTCTCTCTCTCCATGGATCACCTTCCTCCACCCCTCGTCCTGGAAATACTGAGTCGACTCAACGACTCAGCCGACCTTGCTAGGTGCAGGCTTGTTTCCAAAACACTGGACATCCTTTCTCGCGAGGTTCGATCCGTCCACCTTCAATGCTCCTTGGAACGCTACCTGAGATCCCGTTGTCCTAATCCCGTTCCGTTTCCCCCAATCACGCCGTTCAAGAACGTCTTCCTCGCCCTAATCTCCAACTTGACCGTCATCGAGTCGGTCTCGATCGGCATCGAGAAGCTTCTTCGGGATGTGTCGTACGACGACGTCGAGGATGAGTCCGACGATCTGTTCCTCACCGACGGGAATTTCGTCAACCAGTGGTTGCCTAAGGTTTCTGGACGATTGAAATGTCTTTCGATTTCGGATTTTTGGGTTCAGTCTTGTTGGAGACGGTCGACTCTTCTCCCTCTCATTTCTTCATATTGTGAGTTCTCTCTATAAATCTGTTACGTTACAAGCCTAACATATTCACAAATTTTGTCAGTAAGGTACTTAGTCTGTGCATAAAGTCATGAACAGGATTAATCATTGCTCCTTCCGTCCCAAAATTATTATCATACTTTTATCTCTCTCTATTTCATTTCAATTACATTTCAGTTTTTTTTTCTTCATGATATTAGGATAACTATCATGTTTTAGGAAATATTGCACCCATGATATATACAATAATTTTGTTAGTTAGTCTCTGTTTGTGTGTATTTATCCAGTCAATTGTGTTGCTGGCATTCATGACTTATTCACTTTCTCCATCCTAGGAAAGAGTCACACTTTTCATTTTGGTTTGATAATAAAAATAGGAAAAGGACACATTTAGAAAATTTAAGGTACGATTGTATGTCATAATTTTTCAAAAAGTTTTTTCTCTTTGTTGAGAATGGGATGGCTCGATTACCCGGGCAACATGCCAGTTCCCACCGAGTACGGGTTTTGGACAAGTGCATCACAAAGTTTAGGTTTAGGCGATCGCTCAGTGCTTTGGACTGAGCGACCGCTTGATCAAGAATCCTTCGAGGCATGCTACTGGAAAATGCGCGGTCGCCCGGTGCTTTGGGTTTGGGCTAAGCGACCGCTTGGTCCCGTTTTTGGGCTTTTGCTGCTTTGTCCATTTTTTCTTGTTTTAAGGGTTTTAGGGTTTCTATTGTATCCATATAAATAGTAGTATCTCTATAACGTTTTCAAGGTTAACTCTAATAAAATTTCGACAGTCCGTTGGCCCCAATCTCTCTCTCTTCTTTGTGATTGATCCTATTATACTTTGTTAATTTGTTTGCTAGTCTTCCGTTGTGCACAACACTCTTTTTGAACACACTATTTATTTTGCTTGTCATACTAATAAAATACTCCCTGCGTCTCCGAGAAAAATGGTCCTCTTTCCTTGTTGGAAAGTTAACATAGGACAATATTAAATTAATATTTAATATACATTTATTATGTTTTAGGTTATGAAATGTCAATTTTTGAAAAATCATTAAGAAAAAAAACATTAAGAAAACGGTTTATAGCAACTTTCAAAATTTGATAAGAAGTAAATTTTTATAATCCCTAGGTCAAAATTTGATTGAGTTGACCAATAAAAGTCAAAGCAGGGTTTAATTATTTATATTATTGAACAGAGGGATTTTTTAACTTATGTGCGATTTAATGGAAATATAGAGAATCAAAAGTAAGATATTAAAAAGGACTTTTCAAAGACGACTAGCAATTGACCATGACCCAAAACTACAATAGTTGAGTCTGTCTGTGCTGAGCAATTCCTATTCTACTCTGTTGGCGCGTGCAATCACATGTGCACGCACACATTTTTTTTTTTACAGAAGTCTGGCTTTGACGTGTTTGTCAACCCTTTCATCACATATTGGAGAAGAAGGAAGCTGAGATGGTGGAAGGAGAATAACCCAATCAAGAGGAGTTAAAAGTGGAAGACGAAACAAGCATGTAAAAGGAAGAGAGGGGAGGGAAGGAGCTGAAAGGAAAGAGAGAAGCCTAATTTGAATTCCTCAGCCTGGGTATGTTTCTAGTGGTAATTAGGGGTGTAAGTGGTTTGGTTTGGTTTGGTTTATGTCAAAACCACAAACCGAACCGCCTCCTAGTGGTTCCAAAAATCTCAAACCGAACCGAACCGAGTAAGACTTGCGGAACCGAACCACTAATATAAATTGTTTTTAATGAAATTAACCAACATTAAAAATAACAATAAAAATAATATTTTAATTTGGAATAAAAATCAAAATTAGAAAATAATCTACTAACAACAAATTATCATAAATAAAACAATACAAATTCTAAAATAAACACAAACAATGGAAGAAATAATAGTTCTCAAATAATCAAGATTTTGTTTGGTTTAGTATCCGTCTATATATATATATATATATAATGAATAAATTAAAGGTTCAAAATCGTTAATAAATGTAATATAATATATATTATATAATAAATAAATAAAAATATATAGGGTGGTTTGGTTCGGTTCGGTTTGGTTTGGTTTGATACTTGAGAAACCGAACCGTCCTTTGCCATGGTATTTTTGGTAATGATGGCGAGGTAAAGTTGCGGCTAATCGTGCTTGACTTAATTTCAGCTAACTATCGCCTGAGATCCTTGCCATTATCGCAGGGTAACGTCTTATTTGTGGTTACGTATCCTAACTAAACTTCATGGAGTCTTTCTGACTCATGTGGTTGTCCATGAATGATGATCCATTCATTTCTATCCAAAGCTATACTCTTGATATATATTAGATAAAGATAATTTTCTATCAAACATCTAATTTCCTTAATGTTGTTATAACTCCAGCAAAAATTGTAAGTTTTCCATCAATTAATTGGAGTTTCTAATAACCGTGTGTTCCTTTCAAACAATTGATTATGTAAATAAAAAGTGTTCTTGCTCAATTTCACCACCGTGATGTCATTGCCATTTTAATACATGAAAGTATGTTATTACAGCATATTCTTTAGTTGAACATGCTCAATTTTCATGTAATTTTATTTCTAACGGAGGTGCTTTTCATGCCTGCAGGTCACAGTCTTCTCAAATTAGAGGTGAAGAATGCATGGTTGTCAGTTGATGGGTTGAATCCAATGCCTAAGCTTACAAGTTTGACGCTTGAGTTTATAAGACTAGATGATGAGGACCTAGACATGGTGAATAGTTGCTTCCCTTCTCTTCAAGTTCTTAACTTGATAGGAGTTGGAGGACTTAAGGAGCCTAACATTCATCTTATGAACCTGAAATCCTGTCATTGGACAGTGTCCAATGCTCCATGGTCCTTGACTCTAATTGCACCCAACCTCGTTAAACTTAAACTGGAATGTGTGAGACCTTGGGCCCTTGTTATTGAAGCTCCCTTGTTGTCTCACTTCGATCTTGCAATCCAGATGGCGGTCAAATTTGAAGTGAAAGAATTTTGTAGTTTGAAAACTTTTTGGCTCGAATCTTCATATCTTCGTGACATACTTGACAACGTTTCATTTGGTAGAACAGTTAAATATCTAACAGTGGACTCCCAGAAACTGGGAAGACCAGTTGAAAAGTCCAAATTTAGCCTTGAGGAATTGTTCAATGTATTTCCAAGCGTGAGTTCTCTTACGCTGGGTTCTGGTGCCTGGTCAGAACTAGAGGCGTCCGATCCTGCAATAGGTTCAGAAGCAAGGGGCGAGAGGAAGGGGTTGAAAGAAATTACTGCATATTTAGTACTAGTCGACCCTGAAACGGCACTATCCTCTCTTAGCTCTGTCTTGGAGAGTTGCTCAAACTTGTCAGATGTGGCATTGCTTATCCACCGCGATGTTGTTTCTACCGTCTCTAGAAACTTTATGTCTAGGTCAATGGCTCATTTCCCTCGAGTGAGATGGAGGTGGGGAATGTGGAAAGAAGGAATGAAAGATACTTGGATTTCTGATGGCATCTAATTGGTTCATATGAATCGAGACGTGTGATGTCAGTATTTGTTATGGTTCAGTGGTTTGTAGCTTCAATATTTGTTATGGTTCAGCGGTTTGTAGCTCGATACCATAGTGATTGGTGTTTAGTTGTTGCCTATGGTGATGCCAAAAAGAAACAGTTACTGGTTTGACATTGTATGTAGTGTACCATGCCAAAATGTACAAATAGCCAAGTATAATCATGAATGAAATTAAATTCCATCCTTGTCATGCCTCTCTCTACATTTTATTCATTAACCTTCTGTCAGTTCATTTTTTGCAGATTACTTCTTTGCTTCTCAATGGACTAATGTGCTTTTTCGTTCCTTTAGACATCCATCCAAGTATTAGAGAACTGAGGAAACTGTTCTGACTTCTGAGAAGGAAGAAAAGAAAAAATTGAAAAGGGTTGTGGTAATGATTTGGTACATGTGATATGCCGAGGCTTCTTTCATTATCATTTTATAGTGACTTCATCCTTGGAACATGGCCTGAGATTTGGATGTCTTAATTCCTGTTCTGTCTCCCCAAATCATGCCTTTGACAACCGTCTCCCTCTACCTAATTTCCAGTTTGACATTATCAAGTCGTCTGGATGTGCTGTTCCTTGCCAAAGGGAATTTCATCTACCAGTGCTTGCCTATGGTTTCTGGACAGTTAATTTATTTTATTTTTTCAATTTTGGATTTTCCGGTACATATTGTTTGGGACCTTGACCCCTCCTCCCCTGATTTCTTCACAGTGTGAGTTCTCTCTCTAAATTTTTTACATTATGCACATGATATATCCATAAATTCAGTTAGTGTGTATGTGTGCGTGAGTGTTTCGTTGAATTAATTGATATTCAGGACTTGACAGGTACGTCATGTAATGTAATTTATCTTGTATTCTCCCAGCCAAGTTTCAATACTTAGCTCCAAATGTAACTGAGGCTATGAGATGAGCTTTTAGGAATTGCCCATGACTCAAAAGGATATTTGAGTCTGTTGAAAGGAACTGCAGTGTGGGTGCATTGCTGTATTGGCCAGGGCAGGGGTGGGGGTGGTTTGGAGGTGGGAGGGATTAGAGAAGCATAACTTGAATTCCTCCAACTTCTCCTGCGGTATTTGGGCAGTGCTAATGACTGGAAGGCAGGAGGTAAAGTTGTGACTAATCGTGCACGGATTTGAGTTCAACAACCCTTGTTTGAGATCCTTCCATCGTGACATCTTAATAATGCTTATAGATACATTTTCCAAACTCAATAGCCTCTGCCAACTGTTTAGTTGTCCATGAACAGTCTTTGCCATTCTATTTTATTCAAAGCAATACTCTAGAAATACTTTCTGCTATTATAAGATTGAGTAGGTGACCATCTCACGATTCTAATTCGTCTTACGGATTCTAATTCGTGAGACCGTCTTACGGATTCTATTTCGTGAGACCGCCTTACGGATTCTAATTCGTGAGATGTCCCACTCTCTCACAATTCAGCACACCAACATACAGTGGGTCGAGTCATGGAGACCCGTCTTACAGAATATACCCGTAAGACCATCATAATTTTCTGCCAAAAATCCACTGATGCTAATGATGTTATAACTCTAGCAATTAATTGCACTTGTTGTAAGTCTGTCAAATAATTGGAATTTCTGACAATTACCTGTACCTTTTACACTGTTGGTCATATAAGAATCTGTTTGAGTTTCTTAGGAGGTAAGAAGAAATGGAAGCTCCTTACGTCCATTGATTTTGAAGACTGAGCTTGTTCTGCCTCAAGCTGATATAGATTCTGTTGAAACTGGTAGAGTTTTGGTTATTACGTAAAAACGCAGATTGTTTGTCATCTAATCTATGCAGATACCTTTCGAAAATTCCATTGTTAAACAATAAGTTTTCTTACTTGGTTTTACCACTGTCATTAACATCATAATACATGATAGCGTGTTCTTATCCTATCCTGCTTAGTTTGAATTTATTTCTGATGGACATACTTCTCGTGCCTGCAGGTCGTAGTCTTATGGAATAAGAGGTGAAGAATATGTGGTTGTCTGTATCCAATGCCTAAGCTGACAAGTGACAAGTTTGATATTTGAACGCATAAGACTAGACCATGTGGTCCTAAACATGGTGAATTGTGCCTTCCCTGGTTTTCGAGTAGTTCATTTGATAGGAGTTGGACAGTGTCTGATGCTCCAACGTCCTCGACTTTAATTGCAGCCAATCCCTTTTAAGACTCAAACTGGCTTTGAGTGAAGCCTTGGGCTTTCGTTCTTAAAAGCTCCCTTGGTGTCTCACTTTGATCTTGCACTTTAGATGGCAGCCAAATGAAGTGAATGAATTTTGCAGTTTGAAAAATCTTTAGCTCAAATCTTCAGTGCTTGGCAATGTACGTTCCAACTTTTCATTCGAGAGAACAATCAACTATCTAACGCTATCTTGGCTACTCTGGGAAATGGGCAATAACTGTTGAAAAGTCTGAATTTAGCCTTGAGGAATTGTTCAATGTTACGCTGGGATCTGGAGCTTGGTCTGAACTAGAGGCGTGCAATTCTACAGAAGATTCTGAGGTTTGGATTAAGAAGAAGGGATTGAAACTTATTCACTGCTAGTCAACCCTGAAACGGCACCATCTTCTCTTCGCTATGTCATGGAGAATTGTCAGATGTGGCATTGCCTATCCACCATGATGCTGTTTGAATGATAGGAGCTTGAATTTCTGAGACTCAGAGTAAGAAGGTCTTGCAGTCAGAGGAGATATATGTATTCTGTCCATTATGTTAACCTGAGGAGCATCTAGAATAGCTTTAGGTGAGGATCGTTCCCACTGCATACCCCAAATTGCAAGGGGCCTCATGTATATCAGTGGCCGATAGTGCCCATTTGTTGTCCAACCCTCTGGAGTCTGAAATGAGTATCAGCAGTATCATAAATCATGGAAGAATCAGGAAAAGATTATTACTTTTTAAAAAGCATGAGTTCAGAATACGGAAAAAATCTTGTGAGACTTTTTTCTCTACATTTTCTGCAATAGCAGGAAAACTCAGGTCGTAGCCATCCAGGAACAGTTGTATCCTTAATGTTGAAGTGCTGACCTTATCAAAACCAAGAGTAAGCTTAGCGCATAACTGCATACTGCATAAGGCGGTGCCTCGTGTAGTAACAAGTTCAAGCCTCATACTGAAGGGAAGTGGTCTTGCAGTGATGGAGGACTACAAGTCTACAAATGTGATAAGGTACTGGCCATTAAGCTCAGTTTCAAGGATAGAATGTTACCAAAATACATGCAGAGACGACATAAAGTTCAAATAAGAGAAATTCATACATGTCATACAAGTTTTATATCTTGTAACTTTTCATTTGTAGGAACTGTTATGCCAACTACAACTTGCCGTAGTACTTGACTAGGAGTCATTTGGATACTATTTTCCCCCCTAACCGTGGGGAGTGCCTTCTCATCACCATTTAACTCATTAGGATACTCAGACTAGATGCTCATATCATTTATGAAGAAACCATTCCAACTGTCTATTACCGGTTCAGTGTCAGCAATGCCTTAAATAAACAAGTGCTAGTTTTTGCAACCAGACCAACAGGGTTGGAAAAGCAAGCAACAGTAAGAAGTGGAACTAGCTAGCTTCTGTCCTTTCCTAGTTCTACATGATCTAGAGCCCATATGAGTTAACATCACACCAACATATGACACAACTTGATTTCCTGACCAGTCTGACCCTGTAACTTATTTAGGTTACTCGTTTTCACCACCTTAGCCAAGGAAAGGAAACAAATCTATTTCAAGAAATATCTTGGAAAAAAGTTCAGCTGAACCACAAGCGTTTTAAAAAATACGGCTCCTAAGTAGTTCTGATGGTTATCTTGTAATAGCATGCAACACTAAAAAGATTAGTAATGAATAAATGGTTCTTACCGTTGAATAGGTACAAATATGGCAAGCTTTGCAATATTTGAACTGTGTTAGATTACCACAGAAATTATATACGCTTACCCAAATCCTTCTTCTGACCACCCTGTAGGGAATATTCCTGCGGCAGTAGTGAAAGCTTGTTCCTCCATCCCAGCAAGGATCATGGTCCTGCCACACCATATATAACCCCTGCTCATATTTCACGAGACTGCAACAGATCCAAGAAGTACAACAGCAGAGGATTACAGCTGTGGATGCAAGCTCTTCTACACTCTATCCAAGACTTTATCTTTGCTGGAGTTCAAGCTGCATTTTCTGTAGGTGAGTCCTCCGTACTTGAAGCATTCAAGGAGGAGGAAGAGAAACAGAGAGCAAAACTGAAAACTTAGCACACAAGGAGGAAGGAGAAAAGCAGAAGGCAAGAGCTGAAAAGGCCGAAGCAAAAGCTTCAAGAGCTGAAAAAGCTGAAGCAAAAGCTGCAGCTTTAAAGATCACATGCCTAAAGAGAAAATTCGCCAAAGTTGTTAATCAACTAGGTGCTGCAACTCAAGCTACTGCTAAAGAATCTTCTGATGAAGTTGATCAAGATTGAAGTGTTTTAGAGAAACTCTAAAAACTCTTTTCTATCCCTTAAACTCATTACATTGAAGTACTTAAATGTTTTAAATATTTTATCCAATGTGATAAGTTTAAATGATGTTTTACTAACACCAGGAACAATTTTTTTTCTGAGTTTATAACTTAGAAACTGCTTATTTAATATTGCTCTCTCCTCATGTGAACGTCTTTTAAGTAATTAGGAGGAGATTGTTGAAACATGAATGTTTTAAAATTATTTAAATATATTAATTAGACTGTAGGTCTTAATTAGAAGTAATTACAGATTCTCATCTATTGATTTAAGATCACTTCACTTTAAATAGATTTATCTAAGTGAAATTCAATTAGTAATTGAGATTTGAAATCATTGCATTTCATACATAGGAAGTGTATGGGGGATGTATGCATAAGTTTTAGAAATCAAATGTGCTCTCTCTTTCTGTGATAAACCGGGTATGGATGGTAGGTTACTTGATTCGCGATGCACATGTTTTTATTAAATATTATTTCGGGGAATGAATGTGTGCTTAGCTTGATTAAACTGTATTAAGTTTGGAGATATTCATTGATTGGTGCATGCGCATGGAGAATTTTAGTGCGATTTGCAGGATTGAGTGAAAGTTCAGTTTGGAATTGTGATGTAGTCCTTACATGTGTTGAGCATTCCCTGAGGCATTATTAAGTTATATGCTATCTTGACTCATAAATAAACAAAAAGATTTTATTTATTCATTTATTTAGATTTTGTTTTCGTTTACTTGCTTTTGTATTTATCTGCATAGTTTGAGTCATTTGTTGAGTCTCTTTGAGTTTGTTGGTTTCTAGAGAAGTGTACATAGTGTCACCCTCAAACAAGAATTTTTTTATCTTATCTTTTGTTTTATTTATTTACTGTTTTTGTAATTAATTGTTCACTCTTGGACGAGCAAAATTTAAGTTTGAAGATATTTGATAGATGTGTTTTATACGCATCTATTGGATATTTATACGACTTAGAATTTGCTATATCATGAGTTTTATGCCACTAATATGAGTTTGTAGTTTTATTTTAAATTTTAGGGTTAGATTGAGATGATTGTAATATTTGAGGCCTTTTCTAATCAATTGAAGTCTCGAAGGACCAAAGCGCAATTTCCAGAAGAAGTTCAAGCTGAAGGCCCCAAAAGAAAAAGGCGCTCGCCTTCCTCAGCAGGCTAGGCGATCACTCATATTCCAGTGTCAGCATCCGGAGAGATTTCAAGAAGGCGATCGCCTACTCCTTGCACTAGGTGACCACTTTGTCCCGTTTTTCAGCAATGACCAAATTTGTAATTGTCTTGATTTGTAAACCTAGTATAAATACAACCCTAGTAGTTTAGGTTTAGGGATTCGATATTCAGCCTCTCTTAGGTCTGGAACAATATTTTTTTTAGTTTTAATTTTTGAGAAGATTGATTCATGTATTCATCAATCCTTTTGGTTAGTTCATCAATTGTGATGAAGTTAAACTCAACAATCTATAAATTGGAGGTAACTTGTATGGAAACTTATGCTATGATCTATAATTATATTCAATTAATATATTGTTTATCACAAAGTATATATTGTGTTTTCTCTTGAAACTCACATGAAATATTGGTGTTTGTGAATGTTTAGACAATTAGGTATGAATAGATGCACGATCGAATGCATATATCATATGATGGCCAACCTTTGTGATAATTATATTTCATTGATTTCTTGATCGGACTAAGGTGAGATCTAGGTTCTTTGTGTTCTTGAACTTTAGGTATATCCTCGATTGACTATGTGGACGGACCAAGAAAACATAATCAATTTAGTGACATTAATATTGCAAACCGTGAACCCAACGTACCATTCTTTTCCTTAATGAACGAACCATTGATTATTGATTGATACCATAACCAAAGAACATGATAATAGATACAAGTGAATCATAATTCATAGACTTTCTCATAAACTAATCTTCGATATTTATCTGCTCTTCGAATTTCCTGACTTCCTTAATTGCTTGTTATTTAATTACATTGCTAGTTAGTTTAATTTAATTTAGAATAATCAAAGAAACCCCCCTTAGTTTAATATTTGCTTTTACCAATTTTATATCTCAAGATTATTGCTTATCTCTTTGGTTCGATCCTTGTTATTTGCATTACTATACACTAGTTGACTCATGCACTTACGTAAATTAAACATACATCAACATGTCATGTAGTTGCATGTAGTAACTTACTAAGTTATTACTTACTCCATGTTTGTTTACTTTAATGTGTAGTTATCCAGGAATTTGATTCAGCGAGATCGGGAGTTCCTATGTGATCGACAAGACATAACAAGTTGTATTGAGTTGTATCTCCAAGAAGACTTGTTTTGTATAGTTATGAGGACGAAAATGTATAGAGTTATATAGGCTCTATTTTGGGTTTTAATTGTTACTGGTGTATTATATTTCACTAGTTGGTTGGCTTTGAGCCATTGTGTTTAGTTCACGAGTGATAGCTTGTCGGTTTTTGTTTTCTCGATTTATCATAAGCTGCGATGTTTATATTATTCACATAAGCGACTATGTTTTATCATATGTGATTTGTTTTACCCATAATTAGCAGGGACTTTGCAGGTGTTGTATGTGTTTATTAGGCGCTCGACCCGAGGCTTGTATAAAGATTGGGGGTCGGGGCGTTAGAGATCCTACCTTCCAGCATTTTGAGAAAGTGTTGACCTTGCATCACCACCAACTACCATTGTATTTCCTCAATCAAGTACTCACAAAACCCACGATAAACACACTGAAATGACACCAACTCATCACTATTTCATGTTAATGGTAGAAGTCAGCGTCGGTCTCCATTAAAGGACGACATTGTTAGATTTGAGTTTTGATTCAGATATGAGTTTCTATAGAAGCATTCACATATGGGTTTTATTTCAATTTTAGATATACTTTTCAGATAAGAGTAGCAAAGCCTAAAAAATTGATTTAATTTTTATTCGATTTAGATGTGAGTTTTTATTCAATTTTGGATGTAGGTTTTAGATGTGGGTTTTCAATTTTAGATATGTGTTTTTGATTCAATTATAGGCGTGGGTTTTGATTCAGATCTGAGTTTCTAATTATTCAATTTTTTATTTGATTTTAGAAGCGGGTTTTTGATTCAATTTTGAATCTTAGTTTCGAAAGAGAAATTCCTATTAAGATTTTGATCTTAAATTCCTATCAATTTTGGATTTGAAATTTGCATTGAATTGAGACTAATGGTGGAAGCGAAGAAGAAAGAAAAACAGAATGGGAGAGAGATGGAGTTGTATTGAGTTCTTAAGGGTATTTCGTCATTAAAATAAAATATAGACGATAAAAATAACTATAACGGTAAGAGGTGAGAATTTGAAAAAAAATCGAATTCCGGGATCAAATGATATTTTAAAACATTAGAACCAAACTTAAAGTTTGGGTTAAATCGAGAGACAAAATTATATATTAATCCTAAGGGTAATTTAGTTATATTGTAAAAAAGTTGATGAAAAATGTAACAGTAACAGTGGAAGGGGGAATTTGACAAAAAAAAAAAAGAATTCAAGGACCAAATGAATAGGTTTTAAATCCCTAGGCAAACTTAAAGCTTGGATTAAATGGAGGACCAAATTATATATTAATCATGCTATTAATAAACAATCTCAACCTAATCCCCAATTTCGTGTCTCTCTTCCAGATGAAAGACGGCCGCACTCACACACCTAGAGGTGGCAATTTATGCCGATGCCCATATGCCCGCCCAAACTGCTCGCCAAATTATGAGTATGGACATACTAATTTTTTTAAGTGGACATAAATGAATATGCCCATTTGAGACCATTGGTTATTATGGACATATATGAGCGCCCACTTAATCATGAAATTTGCTCACTTTGGGATTAACTCGTTGCAATTCTTCGTCGCACCACACCTAACAATAATCTAATGTATCAAGGTTGGGTAGAGTTGGAAACTCTGAATTGCAAAAGATTAATACAAGGAACCCCCCCCCCCCATACACACACAACAAAACCCACCCACTCGTGCAATGCAATCACGGTCCCAAATGCAACTGACTTTAAAAGTTTTTTCTTTTCCATAAAAAATATGTTGAAAGAAACAGAAAATGAAGATGATATTTTTTAAAGTTGCTTAAAAAGATTTTTTTAAAAAATATAATTTTTTTGGGTGTTATGTCATCTAAAAACTGTGTATATAAGTATATATGAATTTCAATATTAAAGTCACTTGTATTTATTTTTTTGATAATTTTTATAGAAGAAAACTATTTTTTTTATAATTTTTATATTTATTTAATAATTACATGTTAATGAGTAAATGGATCGTATCTATTTAATCTATTTAATGCCCGCCTATATATACACCCGTATTATTAAATGGCAGGATGCTTGCCCGCTCATTTGAACCCCGGCACGCCAGCTCAGGCCCTCAACGGCCCATTTGCCACCTCTACCCACGCCTCTCTCGCTCTTTTTCGCAATCCATCCTACTTCAGACCCCAAGACCATGACTTCATCGATCTTGCGCTGCCGTCTCCATCATGGTAAGCTCCCGTCTTCTCCCCCTCTCTTTTGATCTACTTCTTTCTCCCACCATCCCTCTTCTCGTTCTGTCTCCCTCTCTCTCTCGAGATCAGTCTCCCTCTTTCTTGATATGTTCTTGTGAAAGTAATTTTTGTTTGTCACAGCTAAGTGTTTCCTCAAATCCTTTTGGTCAGTTGAATTTTTTGGGGTTAAAGCCAGCTAAAGTTGGTTGCTCAATGTATTTTTGGGGTTAAAGCCAGCTACTTTTGGGTTAGTTGAAATTTTCTTAAATCCTGCCATGTGGTTTTGTTCGGGTGACGTGGCGTGTCCCCTTGCCTTTAAATATGTTTCTGGTTGAGGTTTCAATCTTGTAGTAGTAAACACCTATGTAAATTTACTTGAATTGTGTACAAGCAGCAAGGTCCTATGTATTAATTTGTTTATTTTTCCTATTCAAACCATCAAACCGAACCGAACCACTCTGTTTGGTTCGATTCGGTTCCAAGTATTAGGCAATTTGATTCAGTTTGAGAAATGTAAAACCATTGAAAATCTGTTTGGTTTATGGTTTTGGCCTCAAAACGAATCAAACCGAACCTTTGCTCCTAATTACAAACAACCATTGCTTCTTTCCCTAAAAGAAGCAGAAAGAAATGGGGTTTTGACTGCTGTGGCTGAACCCCAATCAAATCTAATCTAGATTGATTCCCCGGTGAGGCCTTCTTCAATGCTGGCGAACAGAATAACTACCTTTCTCTCTCTCTCTGATATCTGTTCATCGTAGTTATGCTTGCTATAGCCGTATTTGTCCCCTTTTTCCTCGGTCACTCCATTGCAGGAAATGTTGTACCATCTGTGATATGTTGTTTATGCTGTTTGTTTCTTTGCAGTCCTCTTTTTAGCTTATCTTCTGCTTGTCCTACACTCAGGCTCACTCAGGCGGTCAGGCCCACTCATAATATAAATAAAAATAGTTGAGCTATTAGATTACCATTCTTAAAGTTGACCGCAATAATCTGACTAGGTGTTTGCATGTTTTGCATCAGATCTTTAATGTTGCCCCTTATCAGTGGTTTGAAGATGCTGGTTAATCTGACCTAATATACAGGAAGTTTAGGGTCTGATGAGGGTGGTTGCTAGGATAAAGAGGTTGATAGAGATGCCTGTTACATAGATTGTTAATGGGGGCTCAAAGGGGGCAGGTTCTTTGAGCAGGCATTTTGGGCCTGAATTTTCAGGTTACTCTTTACTTATATTGTTTCTAGCTGGTTTCTTAAATTCTTGACCACACTGACAAATTCTATTGCCTTAAGAATGAGGATTCTTATCAGGAATGATATTTGCTCTATGGCGACTCTCTTCTGCGCATCAGAGCGCTTTTGGTGTTGAAAGTGTGTTGAGTGCTTTTGGTGTTGAAAATGCGCTAGTGAGGTTCAGTGGTCTTGTAGAAAGTATCTGTTGTAGCTCGTTTTTTAGGGGTTCTCCTGATAGATCTAGAAGTGATTCATACTTGGTTGTGTGGTTGGTTGAGGATGTCTGCAGGAATGGGTGTTCCACCATTTCTGAACAAGGTTTTCCTGATTCAAGGTGGAGACGTGGAGTGTGATTGTAGTGATTGCTTGAGAGAATGTGGACTGATTGATTTGAAAGACATCCTTATTCAACTCCCAGCTCATAATGGACTGTCTTACTCTGACCCTAAGGGGAGGGAGAGTTGGCAAGGGCACTCGGTCAAAGACGTTGATGTCCTTGGTCCCAATCCCCATACCAGAAAGGGACTACACTTACCTATCCACAAAAAAATGACTGTCCTACAATTTTTCATCTGGACACGGTTGAGCTTGATGAGCTTGAATTTCATCGGATCCTCACTCTCTTCCCCGTCGTCCGATCTCGTGATTACCATAGCTCATGGGATACTTGTAGGAAGCTGTTTGAAATTAGTGTAGATGGATAGAACTTTTTTCTATGCGGGTAGGAAACTGTTTGAAATTCATAGATGGAAGGAGAAGAGTGGAGTTTTGTATCGATTCCAGGAGAGATCCAGAGGTAGACTTCGTGAGATAGTGATCTTCGGCCGTGAGTTGGTGCAGTGCGAGTATCTGGAGAAGGCTTCTCGGTTTAATGGTGATTTTTTGGAGACAGAGGCAAGGGAAGGCAAGGGTTATTTTGGCAAGTGAGTCTAATAGATCGGGAAATTTTTCGAGTCGCGGTTAAGGGTCCGGGAGGCAAAATTCGATTTGTATCCTGAAGGAGTGAAGGTTTTGATGGAGCTGGGTGGTGGGTAAGATTTGTAGGTTTGCGGTATAGTTTACTGTCATACCTAAGCAATCAACTAAGTCTTACAAGGAAGCGGGGAGATTCACCTTGCGATTGGTTTCTTGTGTGAGGAACTCGAGCTAGAGATGGTCGGGTTATTAAGGTGGAGCCCAGTGTCTGAGGGCTATTTCGTTCTTGGAGAGATGTTTGGTGGGTTGGGTGGGGAATCGACATGTCCTCTCCGAATTTAGGCGTGTTAGGAGGTGGGTGAATCAAAGGTGGAAGGCACCGTGGCGCTGGCGTTAAAGTCATGGCGGAGAAGCTTTTCTTCTTTATTTTTCCATCTAAGGAAGAAGCGGGAAGGATTCTGCCTCATTCTCCTTGGTTCTTTGATTCGCAATACCTCTTTTCGGGAGAGATGGAGTCCGCTCACCGGTAGTTATCGAGGAGGATCAAGACCCACTTCGACGTGGATTCGATGGTGGGTTTACCTTTTCATCTTTGGGGAAGCAAGGTCTTTCGAGCAATTGGAGATCGTGCGGAGGATTCATGATGTTGATTCGAGACGAAGAATAAGGGGAGCTGAGGCGGGCCGTAATCTTAATTCATGCTAGAGCAAAGATCCCTGGCCGATCATCAGAAGAGGGAGAGAACTCTTTCGAGATCCCCTGCAGGCGGAGATGATAGTTGACCGGGAGGGGTCGAGGGGAGTCGCGGAGAAGTCTGGGAGAAGACTAAGTGAGGCAACAACGTTAAGTGGAGGAGGAGCGCACGCTCGTAAAAAGCTGGTGTGGCGTCGAGAAAAGGACGAGGCGAAGCGTATGGGTAGAGACAGACAGGCAGGCAGGGCACGCTGGAAGGCAAAGACGTCAAATTCAAAATTTAAATCCAGTAAGTGGATGTAGATGGCGATAATGGAGCATGGTTTTCAAGTCAAGCGGCCTTAGTGTGTTGGATCATTCGTAATTGGAGGCCGGGGCTTTGCCATGGGCCGTCTTACGCCCAAAGTCCAATTGATTTTATGTTTCACCTCGATATACGCAGCCCAAGATGGATTGTTTAAAGTGTTTTCTAATAGTGGGCCGATGGACTCTGAGATAAGTCCAATTCTTTGGGGATCTCGGATCGCCTTTCCTTATAGATGGGCGTAAGCCCAAATCGATAATGGTAAACATAAGGCGACGGATTTATTTTGCAGAGTCCAAGAATAGCGTTAAGGGTGGTCGCAGGCGATGGAGACGAAGACTAGAGGCGAAAGGCTTGGTGATTGCGTTGACAATTCGAACTCGGGATCTGCTTGTCGAGGCAAGCAAAGCGTCCACATCTTCAAGAAAAGCTCGGCTGGGTGCGCCGAAGAGGGATTTTCACATAACGATCGTGCAGTCGCGCTCATTTGTGCGGAGTAGATGTTCGGTTGCTCGAGGTTGAGAATCGAGGAATTTGCAGGTGGGTGTTCGGCCAGTGAGTTCACGACATAGTCGCGATAATGGGGGTAGGTACGGGATCGAACTCTTATCTTGAGGAATGGGCCGCCGTTGAAGCATGTGTCGGGTGAGAGAGCTTCTTTCTCTGTTGAGGCGGGTAGGGGTTGTGCAGTAAACCTCAATGATTGGAACTCGGGTTCGGCGATTTCATCTTTTGAGAGGTTGGAGGGACGATCGGTGGAGGAAGGAGAACCTATCTCACGTACTCAGATAAATATTTGCTTAGGCAGAAGATATTTGTGAAATGGAGTACCTCGCGATAAAGAGGTGGAGGAGGACATCTCGTTATGGGTTAAAAGAAAGGCTTTAGGTGTCGGAAAGGCATTGGGGGTGGGCTGGTTCGGGTTATGAAGATCGATCTTGCACCGCTTCTGACATCGAAAAAATGGAGAACATCGAGGGGGTGGTAGCGTAAAGAGGAAGAACAATACTAGGGAGAAAGGAAAAAGGGAACTCAAACAATTGTGCGATAATCTCAATGCTGATTTGTTTGCTTGTCGGAGGGGGTGATAGAAGGAGGAGAACAATAGTTTAATATGCATATCAAAATTGTGTCTTGGAGCGTGTGGGGCCTAAATGATGTTAATAAAGAATCTTGATAAAGGGTTTAATCGAGGAGATGGAATCCGACTATTGTTTGTTTGCGGGAAAGCAAGCGGAGAAGGTTGATGTGAGGATTATTGATAGTATTTGGTGTGCTAGAAAGGTGGGTGGGTGCATTTAGATTCGTAGGAGCAGCTGGGGGTTCTTGTTATGTGGGACAAAAAATGCTCGTCGATGGTTGATTGATCTTTGGGAGAATTTTCGGTTTCTTGTCTTGAAAAATGGATGATAGTAAAGAGTGGCTTGTTTCGTGGTTTATGGTCCTTGTAATAATGCTTTTAGGGAGAGATTATGGGCGTAGAACTTCGAAATTCTAAGGCAAAATGGAATGTGCCTTGGTGTGTGGGGGTGACTTTAATGTGGTTAGATTCCTCATGAGCGTTCTTGTGCACGCATCTATTCCGAGAAATGATGAAGTTGATGATTTTGTCAATGAGATGGAGTTAGTGGATCTTGACTTGGTAGGGGGATTTTACGTGGTTTAGAAATGGGGAGCGTCATCAATTCTCGAGGATTGATAGATTCTTAATTTACGGAGATTGGGAGGGTTGTTTTGGTAGTTCCTGCAGTCTGCCTTCCGAGATTATCTTCGATCATGTGCTGTTGCTTCTTGAGTGTGATGGTGGTTCTAAAGGAGAACTCCTTTTCGATTTGAGAATATGTGGTTAAAGGAGCTGGGTTTTGGATTGGGTTAAGGATAGGTGGGATTCTTATTCGGTGACAGGCGATCAAGCTTGATTAGCTAGAAAATTGAAGTTGCTCAAGGAGGATTTAAAAGTTTGGAATAGAAATCTTCGGTAAGGTGGAGATTAAAATCAAATCAATTGCGGATGAGATTTGCGATCGGATGAAAGCGAGGCTGGTACTGCTCGAGGAAGAAGAACTCCAAGAACTCCTTAGGGTGCGCTTAAATCAAGAATTGAAGGGTCTTCTTATTCGGGAAGAAATCATTGGCGCCAAAAGTCGCGGGTTCGGTGGTTAAAGGAGGGAGATAACAACACTAAATTCTTCCACGGGATGGCAAAAATGCGTGGAGCTGCGAAAAAAATCAGATCTGTCAGCATTGATGGTGTGCGATTAGAGGATGAGGCGAGATATTAAGGTGGGCATCTCGAATTTTTTAGGCGTCGGTTTGAAGAAAGTGGGGGTTGGAGACCAAATTTGGATGGTGTGGGCTTTGACAAGATGCCGATGATTCGGCAGCCTTGGGCGTCCCTTTCGATTGAGGAAGTGGTAGCGGTGCTTCGCAAGATGGAGGGATAAAGCCCCTGTGTCCCGATGGGTTCTCTATGGCTTTTTTTCAAAGGCATTGTTGGGAGGTGATCAAAGGGGACATTATGGAGGTTTTTCGTCTTTTCATTCTAGTTTGAGATTTGAGAAAAGCCTTAATGCCGTTCATAGCCTTGATTCCGAAAAGAGTGGTGCCACGATTTGAGATTTTCGACCGATAAGTTTGGTGGGTGGCATATACAAGTTGCTATCCAAAGTGCTAGCCCAAAGAATGAAGAGGGTTATGGGTAGTATCATTTCGGTGTCATGACACGCTTTTGTGAAGGATAGACAGAGTTATGGGCGCCGTCCCTTATTGCCAATGAAGCCGCTGGATGATAGGTTGAGAAGCGGGGTCCCGGGGTTCTTTGTGTAAGTTGGATATAGAGAAAGCTTATGATAATGTGAACCGATTTCTTGTTATATATGCCGGGAAAGAATGGGTTTTGGTCTCAAGTGGATTCAATGAGTCCGATTTTGTATTTCTACGGTTCGCTTCTCGCCTTGGTGAATGGAGAACCATCGATTTTTCCTAGTTCGAGAGGCTTGCGCCAAGGAGATCCTTTGTCCCCATTTTTGTTTATCGTGGTAATGGAGGCTCTTAGTAGGATGTTAGAGAGGCAAGGTGCAGTGTGACTTTTAAGTGGCTTTAAGGTGGGGAGGAGAGGGAGAGAGGGAGGTGTCGATTTCCCATCTTCTCTTTGCGACGATACATTAGTTTTTGTGGGGCGAGATAAGGCTCGGTTGGGAAATCTCCGCTTTATTAGTTCTATTATTTTTTCAAGGCCTCGCATCAACATTTCTAAGAGTGAAATTATTCCCTGTAGGAGGGGTGGAGAATGTTGGGGATCTAGCTGCATTCTTTGGTTGTAAGTCTGTTGCTTCTTCCTACTTCCTATCTTGGGCTTCCTATTGCACAAATCAAAGAGCAGCGTTATGGAATCCAATGGTAGTGCGGTTCGAGCAGAGATTGGCGGGGTGGAAGCCAACTTCTTTCCAAGGGGGAGATTAGTTTTGATCAAGAACACTCTTGCTAATTTACCAACTTATTTCTTATCTCTCTTTGTGATTCCCGCTACAATTAGGCAAAGATTAGAAAAGTTGGAAAGAGATTTTTGTGGGAGGGACAATCGGATGTGCATAAGTTTCATTTAGTGAATTGGGATAAGGTGTGTTCGAGGGTTCAGGAAGGGGGTCTGAATATCAGAAAACTCAAATTATTTAACGAGGCTTTGCTGGGAAAATGGTTGTGGCGATATCTCACTAACAAGGAGGCTTTGTGGAGGAAGTGGTGGTTTGCAAGTATGGGAGGGGGGTCACCGTTGGTTTCCTAACGAGGTCAATTCGCCTTATGGGGTGGGAGTCCGCGAGGTATAAGGAAGGGGTGGAATTCTTTTGAAAGATTCATTGCTTTGAGGTTGGTAATGGGGCCTCGGTGAGGTTTTGGGAAGATAGATGGTGTGGGGATATTCGCTTGAGGGAGGCGTTTCGAACTTATTTGAGCTATCCACGGATAAGGATTGTAAAGTTAGCTCAGATTATCTTGGGTGGAGGGTAAGCCTATTCGGAATCCTTTGTTCGTAAGGAATTTTCATGATTGGGAGTTAGAGTCGGGCAGCTTTTAAGGATGCTTCAAGAGCGAAAGCATGTGCCGACGGACAAGGTGGTTTGGAAAGGTTCAGGGGCTCTCTTTTCTCGCTAGCTCGTATTATTTAAAGCTTCTCAATGGTGGCGTAAACTTCTTTTCCGTGGAGAGCAGTTTGGAGGACCAAAGCCCCTAAGAGAGTGGCTTTTTTCATGTGGGAAGCGACTCATGAAGCTATCCTAACCGGGGACAATTTGCGGAAACGTAACATGGTTTTTGTTAATAGATGCTATATGTGTAAGGCTGGCGCGAGAGTGTAAATCATTTACTTCTTCACTGCCAAGTGGCTTTAGAGCTTTGGAATTATGTGTGGGTATGTTTAATATGTCTTGGGTCATGCCAAGTTCGATCATTGACCATGTCGAGGTTGGAATAGGGGTTATTTGAAGAAGAGTAATAGTAGTATATGGGGTCAGCTCTTTTGGGGTGTGTTGGATTCTATGGAAGGAAAGGAACCATAGGGCTTTCGACAACGTGGAAATGTCAGTCCCGGAGCTGAAGAATTTGCTGATTCGTACTATTCAGTTTTGGAGTTCCGAGGCTGATCACTCTCTTCCTAGATTATAGCTTTTGTAGATCTTGTAAATAGTACAGATTTTGGTTAATCTTTTGGTTGGTATACGGTTAGTGTTTAATATATTATTTACTTATCAAAAAAAAGAAAGGAATGGTAGAGTTAGGTTTGTTGGAAGGTAAGACTGGGCATCATGTTTCTGTCTCGACACTGATGCTTCCTTGTCATTTGGATACCACTCAAGAGTCTAAATGATATTTACCCGCTGGTCGATATTATTTACTTATCAAAAAAAAAGGAAAGCTGGTTAATGGTAGAGTTAGGTTTGTTGGAGAGGTAAGACTGGGCATGGATGTTTCTGTCATGCGACACTGATGCTAGGGTCCTTGTCACTTTGGATACCACTCAAGAGTCTAAATGGTCTACCCGCTGGTCGAATATGTTCGTGGCCACATGTTTAAATCTGATCAGGACTCACATGGGCAATATATAGAAATTTGTAGGATGTACGGGTGTATCATTTGGTATTCCTTTCATTTCTTTCTTTTCGTGACGGTTCTTGTAGCTAGGTTCAGTAGGAGTTATTGGTGACTTTTTGAAGCATCCTTGTCATTTGTCATTCTTGTGTGTTTTCAAACGACGGCGTTGACCATACCCAATGATGATGAAGGTTCTGGACAAGGTTATGTAGTGTTGTCGAGTTCTGTTTATTTCCTTACATGTACATGCATATGTTTAGCTGTAAGTAGGCATGTTTTAAAAATATTTGTACCAGTGTTAAAGCTAGTGCAGTGCATAGTTATCAAAGGCGAGCTTCGCACCTGAGGCGAGGCAAGGCGAGAGTGTAGCACCTCATGTGTCCTAGGCGAGTCGATGTGCAAGAGGCGATGCCTTTGGCGCCTTTTTGAAAGTCAAAAGGCGGTGAAAAGTGTGAAAGTCGTTCACTTAATTTATTTATTTCTGTAGGACCAAACGACCTAGTTTAGTCTGGGTATGAATATAAGAATAAAGCCCTAAATTTACCCAAATCAGACAATGCAAACAGACGACCCCTAAAATGTCGATTTCGCGTGCGACTTTGACTTTGACTTCGACACTGCGACGTTAAGGCTGGGCTTTGAAGTTGACTGCAAGTCTGCAAGGCTTCCTTCTTCGCACGTAAGTTCTCATTCTGTGAAACCCTCTGACTTCGAAGTCAACTGCATTCAAATTTTTCTGTCCTTCTTTCCCTCATCAGTTCAGACTTCAGAAAGAGGACCATATGTTCAAGTTAGCGCATCTCTTTCTATCTTCCCTTCATTCGATCAGGAAAAGTAATTTTTTTAATTAAGTACTCTGTAGTTTGAAGTTGACTTCTATTTTAAAATAGACAGTATTCAGTTTTCGACTTCTATTTTTTTTAAAAGGTTCAGACTTCAATTTTTTTAATTAAATACTTTGTAGTTCTGTACTTTTTATTAACTAAAAAATTGTTTCTATTTTTGAAACAAATTTACTCCGTCTATTTACTTTCATTACTCTGTTTTATTTTTTTGAACTATATATTTATAAGTTATTCTTAGTTCTTCCTACATAGTACATTACTTGAGCTACTTGTTCAGTTGTTTGTTTGTTAAAACTATTTATTTTCTTGTTTGAATTTGTAGTTATCTAATGCATTGGAATTTCAACTATGAATGATGAAACTTGTGTTATTGATAATATGTTATAACTTAGTTTCATGTATTATGCTCACATACAACATGTTTTGTTGAGATTTGTTTAGTTATATATATTTTATATATTTTTCCTTAGTATTGTTTCCGTGAGCGCCTTTTGGGCGCCTCGCCTCTTGCCTCAAATATGGACTGCTCGCATGCCTCTCGCCTTTGACAATTATGGTACAGGGGCTTCGCGTCGCATTTGGCATGTGATGAGTTAGGTGTAGAAGATGTAGGAGAGTCATCATGAGCTTGGAGTTGAACGTGGGTTATCTCGTATTCTCTTTTTGTCTATATCTCCCTTATTTGGGATGTGATATTGAGAATCGTGCATGTGATAAGTTAGGTATATAAGTAACACTTTTTCTTACTTGATATGTGGCTTGTCTCTATATGATTGCGTGGAAACATAACTGGTCCATTTGATGTGCCTCGAGTGTTTAATCTGTCTTGAAGAGACTGTTTGTACTAGGCTGTGCAAGTATTTGAAGTTAACTATATTATTGCCTCAACCATAAGGTTCTGGTTGATATTGATACTTTCAGAGGCTGTTCTTTTTTTTTTTGGTTATCGAGGATATTTTGACTTTGACAATTTCTGGGTAAAGCTCATAGTGAGTTGGACTTTGTGGAAAAACATGGCTAACAGGGGAGCAGTGGCTGCACTCAGACTTAATTATCATGAAATGAAAATCCTTTTCCACTCTTTTTATATGCATTTGTTGAATATTTGATCTCCGCTCTTACTCTTGGGGGTGACAATCATGTCCTACTGTCAATTGCAACGCTGTAATGGATACATTATTTATACTCATGTATATATGCCAAGTAAAATTTCCGAAAAGTCGATTATCTTAATTTCCATGAAAAATAAAAAATGAACGCTGATTTTTGGGATGGATGGAATGATATTTAAAGGCGAAATTGAAATACCAGTCCCAAAAATGCCTAATACACGGGTCCATAATCTTCTTGGTGTCATACTAGTTATTTTCTTATATTTCTTTTTCTCTGAGGTTTGTTCTGTTTCTATTTTCCAGGTAGGACTATACGATGAAGAAGAGAAAGATGGTCGCGAAATGGCTATTAAGACGATACTTGTGCAGGATGACAAGCTTGAATTTGTTTCTCTAATGAATTCTTGGTTTGGAACACCAGTATCTGTGAATGAAGATTTGGATCAAGTGGTGCTCACACAAAAAAATTATTGCCCCTTGTGGATTTCTGAATTGATTTGTAGGGGAGACGCAGTAGAGTGTCTCACCGCTTTACTGAATGGAGAGACCGGTCTGGAAGTGGATCTTAATGTTCCTTTCAAAGATGGATCATACCCATTGCATATTGCGGCTCTAAATCTGTCATATGATATGGTTGAGTTGTTACTTAGCCACGGTGCTCTAGCTGACATTCCAACCATTGAATGTGAAGCGTTCAGGGCCAACGTCCTTCCTCTGAATGTTGCACTTGAAACTTTGAGGTAGATGATGGATTACATATATTACTATATTGCTTTGTTATTTCTTTCAGACAGCCAAGTATTATGCAATTGCATGTTTTTTCTTGTTTCGTCGTCACCTTACAAGCTTTTGTTATGCCTCGAGCAGAAATCACCAATATCTGGTTGGCTGGACTGAAAAGCAATCCATCTTCAAGTTGATCGTTGTTGTACTTTGTCTGCCGGAATTGGTTTTATTCTTCCCTAGAATTCCATTTATGCTTAAACTGCTATCTGCGCTATATATAGCATCTCAGAACCTAGTTAAGAGTATTTTATGAGTTCTGATTATATTCAAATGATGTGAATGGCAGATGCTAGCGTTAGACATCTGTAGGTTGCTTGCTCAGAATACAGAGGAGGTGAATGAGATATTTAATCATTATGCTATGGAGGGGAATGTCATTGAGATGGCTGCTTTGTTGATGGTGGCTCGAGAGAAAGTTTTGGCTCCGAATATGCTGCAAAATGCTGATGGTGCTAGTGTAATAGAAAGCTTGACCCTCAAGGAGCGTATTGCTACTGAAATAACAATATTAAGCCTCTATGAGATGAAACTAATGCATGAAAGTGAAAGTAGCAACTTGCTTAGGATATGTAAGAAGATGAAGATACTGTGGACCAATTCCATGTTATTGCTTGAGGTGTTTGAAACTGCTGGGGATAAAATTGAAACCTATATCCAATTCCTGAGAAGTCACGTAAGTTATTGTTATTCATGTTTCTTATAATATGCTTTATAGGATGCATTGCCTCATCTTATTGGACTTGAATTATAAGCAGGCCATCACTTGAATATGATACTTCTGAGTCAATTGCTCCATTGGATATGTGATTTTGAGCCTTGTAGTTACTAAACTAGCTTTATCCCTCATTGAAGCATAAACGACCAGTGATGAAAGAAATCAAGGCTTTGATGAAGGAGGTGGGTTTCTTATTGAAGGACAAAGATATTGATTTGAGCGACATACACCGGTTTGATACTAGACCTGTCTCTTTTCTATGATTGTACTCGTATCCTGCTATATTAAGTTGATGTGGAACCGGAAACTTTGTTGAGAAAAAGGAAGGTTGTAAAATACAAAGGATCTAGATTACCTCCAAGATAATACAAAAAATGATGGATTTTGTTTTCTTTGATCAAGTCCTGCCAAGTATGATTCAATATATGTAATCCCTATGGGAAACAACAATATACTCCTTCCGTCCCAAAATTATTGTCCTCAACTTTTTCGTCCGTCCCAAAAAAATTGTCTTGTTTGAAAGTGTCTTTTTAGGATAACACTTTTACCATTTTACCCTTACTTTTTATTTCAACTTTAATTATGGACCACATACAAATATTAATAATCAAGTCAATTGTTTTTTCTTAATCGGTGTGCTGGGTCAAACAAGACAATAATATTGTGACGGAGGGAGTAATAAAGTAAAACAAAGCTTCGTAAGTTCTTCCATTAATAATTAGAAAAGTAATTCGTTGTAGTTTTTGACTGCTGGACAACCTCAATCAAGTCTCCAGTGTACCGAATCTTAAGGGAAACCAAAATAATTAGGATAAAGAAAGTTATCTTTGTCGCATGTATTTTTTAAAGATAGATAGAACCCTCTTGAACTTAACATTGTCTTATTCCAATATAAGAAAACTTATGGTATTCTATATCTCTTTATTCATCCAAAAAAAGAAAAGAAATCATACTATAACTTGTTGACATGGTTTTACAAAATTGATACTTTTGATTTGGTGCTCGTCCTTTGGTTAACTTGATTGTAGTTGCTAGTTACTCTTCCGTAAAAACTTTGGTCTTGTTAACCGTTCAGAAGCAAAGCTATGTGGGGTTCAGTGGGGTTTGAGCATCACTTGGCAGGATGGAAGAAATAATTTCTTTCCAAGGGGGGTAGGTTGGTGCTAGTCAAGAACACTCTCTCAAACTTACCAACCTACTTCCTATCTCTATTTGTGATTCCTGCCTCTATACGGAATAGACTAGAAAAATTGGAAACATATTTTTTATTGGAAGGTCGGTCAGAGGAGCAGAAATTTCATTTGGTCAAATGGGATAAGGTTTGTGTTAGAGTGCAAGAGGGAGATTTGGGGGTTAGAAAACTCAAAGTTTTTAATGAGGCATTGTTGAGGAAGTGGTTGTGGAGGTATCTCACGGAAAGGGAGGCCTTTTGGAGGAGAATGGTGGTGAGTAAGTATGGCTTGGGGGTCATGCGTGGTTTCGAACGGAGGTTGTTTCTTCTTTTAGGGTGGGGGTATGGAAGGGTATAAGAAAAAGGTGGAGTTCCCTTGAGAGCTTCCTTGCCTTCGAGGTGGGAAGTGGAGAGACTGTTAGTTTTTGGGAAGATAGATGGTGTGGCGATACGAAGCTGAAGGTGGAATTTCCTGTGTTGTTTGAAGTCACAAGGGATAAGGGCTGCTCGGTTGCTCGGTTAGCTCGGTGTTGTATAGGGAGGATGAAAGACTTGCTTGGAGTCCAGTTTTCAGGAGGAATTTCCATGATTGGGAGGTGGATTCGCTGCTGCGATTTCTTGAGCTGTTACAGGCTCGGAAGAATGATAGGGTAGAAGATAGGGTGATCTCGAAGGCAACAAAGAGTCATATTTTTACGGTTAAATCTTATTACCTGAAGCTGTTGAATTGTGATAGGAATTTTTTTCCTTGGAAAGCGGTGTGGAAATCTGTAGCGCCCAAGAGAGTGGTCTTCTTTGTATGGGAAGCCATTCACGAAGCTATCCTCACAGGAGATAATCTCCGGAAGCGGAATATATCTTTAGTGAACTGGTGTTTCATGTGCTGGCAAGTGAGGAGAGCGTGTACCATCTGCTTCTCCATTTCCATTCCCCTGTTGCTTCAGAACTGTGGAGTTTGTTGCTGAGTTTTTTCAAAGTGCCTTGGGTGATGCCGAGATCAGTTTCTGAGCTGTTCAGGTGTTGGTCTGTTCAGAGCAGAAACAGGAGTATTGGGGCTTGGGAGGCTGCCCCTTTGGCAGTATGTTGGATGATTTGGAAGGAGAGAAATCAACGGGCTTTCGATAGCAAGGAAAAGTCTATCCCTTTCTTGAAGAATTCTCTGCTTCGCACTCTCTTCTCTTGGTGTGCTGAGGCTGCGAATTCTACCCTCGGATCGAATATGTCTTTTGTAGAATTTGTAAATAGCATATCTCTCAGATAGTAGCTCTTGTGCGTTGTATACTTGTAGTGTACTAAGGATGCGTCACTTGTTTTGGCGCTCGCATTAATATACTCTTTACTTGTATAAAAAAACTGTTCAGGCATGGATGCAAATTGATCCAATGTTCAGCAAACACCTTTATCCTCCTTTGGCGATCCACAAATCCATGCTACATTGTTTTCAAAAGAATGATGATCCAAATTCTCTCTATAGCAGATACCCCTTCAAGAATGCTTCTTGCTTAATATCTATAGAGGACATCTAACAAGCTCATGATATGATTTAAGGGTAGTGATAGGGATGTAAATATTTTGTTCAAATTTTCATCCAATCTATGTGGCATAGTGAAGATTTTTAAGAGAAGAATTATGATTTTTCTCCTATTGAATAATGAATTTACAACCTAATATAAAGCAGAACGTGGCTGGCATACCAGTCCACGAAAGGACACAAAATTCCTTTTAATCAGTAATCCCAGTAATCTAGGAAAGTAAATAAATCACAATAACTAATCACATCTAACAACGATAATATATGAACTAAATCTATTCTAAATAGATTTTGTTCCAACCTAAAGAATGGCGGGTTAGGATCAAAAGGCTAAAAGTTTTTAACTCCGCTCTCTTGGGGAAATGGTTGTGGCGTTACTTGTCAGAGAAGAGTGAACTTTGGAAGAAAGTTGCGATGGCCAAGTATGGAGTAGGGAATCATCTGTGGGCTCCTAATGAGGTGCATTCCTATAGTGGTTGGAGTATGGAAAATAAAATATGACATCAGCCTAATGGTTCTCTATCCATAGAGCAAGGATTGTCACAGGTTCGAATCTTATTACCATATTTTACTTATCAAAAAAAAGAATTAGGAAAAAATGGGAGATTGTGAAGCGTTTCATCTCCTTTAATGTGGGTAAAGGGGATTCAGTCAAATTCTGGACAGACAAATGGTGCGGAGATTTGGAGTTGCAGCGAGCTTTCCCTTCTTTGTTCAATCTCGCCGTGGATAAGGAATGTAAGCTCGGTTATGGTTGGTGATGGCGAGACAGTTACGTGAAACCCTTCGTTTAGAAGGAATATGCAAGATTAGGAGGTTGACACCCTTGAGGCCTTTTTTGAGTTGCTGTATAAGCAAAAATTGGATAAGAGCTCGGACGATTCCATCATTTGGAATGGGAAGAAAGACAAGCCTTTTTCGGTCAAGTCCCTGTATCAATTTCTGACGGCTAGTGACAGGACTTTCCCGTGGAAGAGTGCTTGGAAATCAAGGGCTCCTACTAAGGTGGGGTTTTTATGTGGGAAGCCGCACTCGAAGCTATCTTAACTGAAGATAATTTGAGGAGGCGAAATAAAATCTATACCAACTGTTGCTTTATGTGCAAGCAATATGGAGAAAGTGTGAACCATCTTCTGATTCATTGCCCGGTTGCAAGGGAAATTTGGAGCTTTTTGCTGGGTCTATTTCAGGTAACCTGGGTGGTGCCTAATTCTCGATCAAGGAGCTGCTTTTGTGCTGGACTTTGTATAAACGCAGAAGAAAAAATATTTTTGGGATGTTGCTCCGTTGGTGGTTTGTTGGTCCATCTGGAATGAAATGAATCTTAGAGCTTTTGAGAACAAGGAACAAAATGTGGAGGGGGTAAAAAATTCAACTATGTATTTTTGGTGTAATGAGACAGTCTCGCAGGGATCTAATCCCTTTTAATATTTTTGTTGGATAGGAGGGGTTGGTTGTATATTAATATGTACATAGGACGCGTCACCTGTTTTGACGCTTATAGTTATATACCTTTTACTTATCAAAAAAATAAATAAAGAAAGATAAATAACCTTTTAAGGGTCGGATTCCTTTCCCCCTCAAGCTCGGTTCTATATGTTATACAGACCAAGCTTGGAGTTCAATTCGACAAAACTACAGTTGGAAGCGCTTTGGTGAGAACATCAACATTGTTTACCTTCTTTGAGATAAAGTGTCCATTAATCTCAATATGTTTTGTTCTGTCATGTTGCATGCGAAGGATTTTTAGCTATGCTAATTGCTGCTTGACTGTCACTAAACATCTTGACCAAGTCATGTAACCCTTTGCAGCCTTTGAAGCCACATCCCTTCACATATTCCTAGTGCAAGAGCACGATACTTTGATTCCGCACTACTCCGTGAGAAACAGCCTGCATTTTACTTCTCCAAGTGAGAAGATACCCCAGAAGTAACCAGTTGTAGATCTTCTATCAGTTAACTCTCCTCCCCAACTAGCATCAGTGTAGATCTCCACCTCACTGTTATCAGATTTTTTGAAGAGTAAACTTGTGCCCTGTAGTCATCTTTTTTTTTTTTTTGATAAGAGTTATATTAATACGCAGCAAAACAGGTGGCGCAGCCTATGTACACCGGAAGTATACAGCCTAAAACCTAGCTAATAGAAATCTGTCCAAAATTTTTACAAAAGAGTTATCGGGTCCGACTCGCAGCACCAAAGGAAAAGCTTCTGGATGATCTGCCCCTTTAGCTTGTCCACACTAAGCTCCTCATTCTCGAAGAGACTGCAGTTCCTCTTCCTCTCCCCCCACAAGATCCAGCATACTGCCAAAGGAGTAGAGTTCCAGTATTAGATACTGCTCCTCCTCCTCTTGCACAGAGACCAGCCCAAAAGAACATTTTTAACCAATCTAGGCATAACCCAAGATATGCTAAACATATTCAGAATGTAGTCCCAGATTTCCTTCGCTGCTTGCTGACAGTGAATGAATATATGATTTACATTTTCTCCGTCTTCTTTGCACAAATGACACTAGTTAGCATAAATCTTTCTCCGAGCCCTTAGATTGTCCCCCGTAAGAATGGCTTCATTGGAGACTTCCCACATAAAAAATGTCACTCTAGTCGGAGCCTTAGATTTCCACTCTGATTTCCATGGAAATGAAATCTCATCTTCCATCAACCTTTAGTAAAATGATTTGACTGAGAGCACTTCACTCACCTCACTCACTTACCCCTCCCAAACCACTCTGTCCTCCCTACCTCCAAATGAGTCATCTTCTCGATGATCTTCACTAGGATTATTCATGTGTTGACTTACTACGCTACTGAGTATGCAATGTCAGGTCTTGTGTGTGATAGGTAGATGAGTTTACCAACTAGCCTTTGGTATCTTCCCTTGTCAATGGACTGCTATCTTCACTTGTTTCACTTCTGCTTGGCCTTTTATTAGAATCCATAGGTGTGTCAACAGGTTTACACCCAAGTAGGTTAGTTTCACTAAACAAGTCCAGAATGTACTTTCTTTCGGAAATAACAATTCCCTCCTTCGATCTTCCCGAGATCCTTGATCTCAAATTCTATTGCCAGCATCTTTTTGAGATAGATAACTTCCTCTGAATCATGTCAAGCCAAGATGATATCATCTACATAAACTATGAGAATAGCAATCTTACCTCCTGGTTTGCCTTTCACAAAAAAGTGTGATCAGCTTTACTCTGATGAACTGATGATGATATTCATTAGCTATCACAGTTTTAGAAGACCTGTTGAACAACGCACGAGGAGTTGCTTCAAGCCGTATTAGGACTTTTTCAAATTGCAAACCAGCCTGTTGTTCGAACGGTTTCCAGTCCTGTAGGTACAGTCATGTAGACTTCTTCTTCAAGGTCTCCATTCAGTAAGGCATTTTTAACATCATGTTGGTATAGGGGCCAGTCTTGAGTCTTGATTCACTGCAAGAGTGAGTAGAACTCAAAACTTGTTGAGTTAGCAACTGGTGCGAATGTCTCCTGGTAGTCAATACCATATGACTATGTGAAACCTTTTGCTACGAGTGTGGCCTTGAATCTCTCGACACTTTCATCTGCGTTATACGTGACATTAAAAATCCACTTACAACCAACATGATTCTTCCCATGAGGTAGTTCCGTAAAAGTCCATGTATCATTACTTCCGAGAGCCTGTATAACAGCTTGTTTCCATGCTGTGACCTTTAGAGCCTCTTGGATAGAATTAGGCACCTCCACTAGGGGTGTAAGTGATTCGATTTGGGCTAAAACCGCAAACCGAACTACCCCTATCGATTCCAAAATGTCTTGAACCGAGCCGAGCCGAACCACTCGATTCGATTTGGTTCGATTTTATGGTTTCAAAAAAAAAAATTATCTAATCAACTTGGAACTTTTCTTGATACTTCCTGCCTCTGTAGACCTCCAATTCTTCTCAATATCCAACAATAAATCCAGAATTTTATCTTTGAAACTGGCACAGGGGACCCCCAAAAACTTACCAAATCTATCCACCCTTCTCCATGCCCAAATCAAAATATCCTCCTCCTCCTCTGAATCAATCGGAATTGCATCTTCTTCATATTTGCAGGGACTGATCACACTAATTGCCTAATTGGAATTGCTTCACAAGGGACTTCGCCATCTTTTCCACTAACTGAGGCCACATAAAGCCTACCTAATTGGGCTCCACCCTGCTGAATCTGACCTGTACAGTCTTCAACCGCAGTCGACACTGCTGGGCCGTCATCCTGAGTTTGTTCCTCACCAGACTTTGAGTTTTCCATACCTCCTTCCCCTTTATCTGAAGCCAAAACTTCTGACTCGAACTCGATCTCTGTCTCTCTGCTCGAAACTGACCCTACAACCTCTGCGCCTCCATCGGCCATATCTTCCGAACTCTGCGTCGCTTCCCCGACCTCCTCGTTCGCCACCTTACAAGTTGACATCTCTGGCTCTGAATTAGGCCCAGGTGCGAACTGATTAGGGGGCACAAAAGCAGACTGAAAAGGCCCACTTAATCCTATAACCTCTGTAACAGGCCCAGTAGTTTTCCCCTTGCCCTTATCAATCTTTGATTTCGGAGCCCAAACCCATAATGGTTTCCGCCTATTGTTGTTGAACTTCGCTGGCCTACGGTCCGGCCCACGGTTCTTAAAACTCCCATCTGCAGCCCCAAAGCCCACTCCCCCTTTATGAGACCTACTATTATGAACGGCACCATTTCGATTAGTGTGTTTAAAATTTGAAAACCTGCTACTCCATGTGCTACTGTGCTCACGTCTTCTCAAAGTTTCAGTAGAATAAAAACTGACCTGCTATCTTGACGAGTGCCCCACTCGCGTGCAAATCACGCCCCTTCTCACCTACGTTTCCCTTCCCCTGTTTTTGGCCCCCATCACCGCTGCTGGAAACTCCGCTACCAGTCCTCCTTGAAGACTCCTTTGAAGACAGAAAGGACTTGACTCCACCCATAAGGGGACTGCGAAAGGCCTACTTCCCACTCCAATTCAAACTGTAGCAGGATTCTGGTTCGATTAGTTGAGTTGATTTCAGTACGATTCCTCCCATTCTAATCCCTCTTGTTTTTTTGATTCAAATGATGCCCAGGGGATGGGAAGAGATCATGCTGCCGACAGGAGGATTTGGTAAGTGCCTTTTTTTTCTTTTCTTTTTTCCTTATTGAATTTCAGTGAAACCACTGTCCTTGCACTTGTATTGGATATCATATCATTATTCACAGGAAAGGGGACAAGTGCATCTCAAATCTGGAGTCTCAGCGTGCCAAACATCTCACCAGCTGGCAGTTCTCCCGATGAGAAGGTACACATGCTGAACCTGTTATGGGTCTTTTTAGTTTAGGGTTGATTGGTTACAAAGTACTATGTAACAATAATTGAACCAATAAATTCCTGTAGTTTATATTTTCCTATTGATATTTGGTCAAATTCATTGGGTACTTGCCACTGATTCACGAGTAACGTTTAATCAAGTTTGACACAGGGCGACTACCATAGAACTTTGTTATTTTATTTGCTTACGAGCGTTCCCTATCTAGGAATATTTCTCGTCATTTATGCTATTCATTATGAATGTAGATTACATAAATGTTGTCCTTAGTCCTCAAGGTTTTTTTCCGAGTCTCGTTGACAAGATATTGTATATTTTGAGCAGCCTAACACATGGGAATGCATTTTGGAAAATACCCTGCAAGTATTTTATAACATTAGTTTTTTTTTTCTTCCACACTTTGCCTCCTGGGAATATTTGTGCGGGCATTTTATAGCATTATGTTTTTTCTCACCTTTTGCCTTTCTGAGATTATTTGGTGAACCAACTTTGTAAGTGTTTTATTGCACATCTTTTGAGTAGATGGCTCCCATCAGTGACGAGAAAAAGAAGACAGGGTGGAACACAACAACGTTCTCCCCATATTCTTGCATGGATCTGCCCCCCAGCTCAAAGATATTCCCCTGGCGAGAAACCAAGGATGATAAAGGTGGAAGAAGCTTTGAACCTCGGTCAAAAGCAATGAGATTGAGACAAATGCCTGGCGCGAGGTTTTTCTCTGTTGTCTCAAACATCAGAAAGGTGCCATTGTGCTAACATACATGTGATATCTTCAAAATGATTTTTGGTGGTACGAGGCTATCAGTGCTCGTTTTTACACAATTCCAGAAGTTTCCACCAGTTGCTTCACCTCTCTTGCATGCCGGCTGGTGGTGTTTGAGTATTCAACTGACTTAGCTATGTATGGTTCAGTTGTCCTGCTCTTGGTACTCCACGATTAGTTATTTATTTGGGAAATTACACTATGAATACCCCGAGTAATGGTCTGTAGATGGAATGTCTGTTGATCTCATCATTTTGCTGGTTATGTGGCGGGCGTTGATCTTTAAATTAATGTGTGATGTCCCATGTCCCGTGAAGCTGGCAAAAAATGAAGTCGACAATTGTCCTCTCACTCGCAACATCCCCCCACCCCATCCCAAAATCCCCAAAACTTGTTTTAATTCATGGAGCATCATATTACTCGCTCCGTTCTTAATTTTTGTCTTGTTTTTTTTTTTTGTCGAATTGAATGTTCACTCATTCTCCCAAAAAAAATCATATTTGAGAAGCGGATATATAACTAGCATTTAAAGTTTTTAATAATTATAATAATGTTTGATCATAATTAATATGTTAATGTCATGTGTGGAAGGTGAAATTGAAATATTATAATAATTGCATATATAATTTTTAAAAATTAATTTTTAACTAAAACATCCTTGGTTGATTTTTTGCTTGGAAGGAAAGTACCTTTCTAATTACGGATTATTTCCTTAACTTTTTTGTTCATATATTATTCTTTTTGTTCCGAGTAAAAAATTCACCATTCCGTTTTGCGACGTTTCACTTAAAGAATTCATTTTTAAAAATTAAGACATAAAAATGTTTGTTTATTACTAATGAATTACTAAAAGTGTTATTTTCTTAAAAAGTTTTATTTTCAAACGGTGGCGTTTTACCTAAAACGGAGGGAGTACAGTATTAATTATTCTATTAAATAATTGCATATTTGGATATAATTGCCTATTTTATATTTGTCATTTAAAGTAAAGTATTACTATATGTTTTATTTCCAAATTGATATTTAACTAGTTGATACACATGTGATT
This sequence comes from Codonopsis lanceolata, assembly GCA_013146195.2. Lineage (NCBI taxonomy): Eukaryota > Viridiplantae > Streptophyta > Magnoliopsida > Asterales > Campanulaceae > Codonopsis > Codonopsis lanceolata. The sequence goes on from CM028384.1 coordinate 88,080,559, forward strand.
CACGGTTTTAATAAAAAAAATCAAAACTATTTTGTAATGAGATGATTTTTTAAACTTGTTATAAGTAATAAATTTTTAAAGTTAGAATGCTTTGGATAAAACTAAAGAGTGGCCTTAAATGTCACACAAAAAACACTAAATATCACATTCATTAAATAGTTTAATTACTAATTAATCATTTTATTAAAAGGAGTTACAATTAACCATAAACTCTAATTACTAATTAATCTTTATCTTTTTATATAAAAGAGTTTCAATTAATCTTCCTATAAATATATGACAAATCCTCCTTCACAATTAACTATAAACTCTAAACTTGTTCCTTTCCAACAATATATATATATATATATATATATATATAGGGCCCGAACAGATAGCCCAAAAGAGTACTCCAAAAAACATACTTAGAATAATGAGCCAACTCCATACCCAAAAAGAGGTCCAAGCCCGTACCCAAAAAAGGGCCCAAGCCTAATTGGGTAAAGGAAGCCCAAGACTTGAAGATAGCTTTTACTATAAATAGGAGGAGACTTCCTCCTTGAAAGGAGAGCCAACTTTTCTTACAATAAACATGGGCAGCTCTCCCTCTCCCTCATGCATTCAAATAAACACACACACACCATTTTCTCTTTCTCCTTATCATATACAACATATACTGATTATTACACCGGAGGGTTTGTGGGGGACACCCTCACCCACTCACGGTGCTTCATTTTGCAGATATCAAATGCCAGATATCCTACCGCGACAACGACGCCGGCGATCCATACTTCACTATACTTTCGGCACCCCGAACACAACACGACAAGATCACCACATTTTTTGCGTGATCAGTTTGGTTCCGTTGCCGGGAATCGACCACATTTTATCCCCCTCTACTCACTTACTTTGTCGGAGAGAGCGGAGCTCTGTTCACAGCGTGCCGGAACTTACCTTGAAAAACAAGGTCCACACTTTCAGTGCGAGCTGGAAACCAAGCACGGTGTAACAAGCAAAGACCACAAATAGATGTGGCCTGAACAGACAAGCACAACAACGCAAACAACGCTGTCATCCGAGCTCCAACGTACCACCCATCACCGTCACAAGCTGTTGGAAACTTACCGCCTTCGTCACGCGTCGGCGCATTAGTCTTCAAGCAGAAATGCTCTTTACCGGAGTATGAACAGAAAAACGAAACCACCAACAGCTAGACCTTGAAGTGGTGAGTTCACCGCCGCAAAAATCAGGACCAACGGAGCTGTCCTGCTCTCCCACACGCCGCTAGAAGCTGCTGAATACTCCCTCGTTTTATCACGCATTGGCAGTTAGATCAGAAGCCTTCCTAGTGCGCTACAAGCCTCTAAACAGAGAAATCGAAGTAACCAGCAGTTTTGCCTTGAAGAGACGAACTCGATGCCGCCGTAATCACCACAAACGGAGTAGCCACACATTCTCACGCGTCACCTAAAGTCGCTGGAACGACACCATCGCTGCTTCACTAGCTGGCCATACGCCCATGAAAGAGATGACAAGCCTATTGTTTGCATGTGAATCACCACCATTTCTCGATTTCCCGTCTGTCAGGTGTATTATTTCCATCTTCTTGCCAACATTAACCTGCCAATATTATTTCCTTCTTCCTGCCAACTTTAATATAATAGTCAAACATTGCATTTACTTTATAATTTCACAGTCACTTGCAGATGTCTCCCACTATATCAAGTTTTCCTCCCATAAATGTCCTTCATTTTCTTTTGATATTACTCATACATTTAATGCATGCTAATTTGGGCAACAACAAATTAAATAATCACAAAGTGATAATGGAAAACTACGGTCATGATATAGCACATTAGTTATTAATAATTCATTGTGCATATTTAATATTATTACATGATTAATTTATTGAACATTATTTATTGAATATTATTTATTGAGCATTATTAATTAAGCATTATTCAAAAATTTCTTAAAATGGGACGTTTGAAAGTCACGTATTCTCACCTATAATTAATCATCAATGTGACTATATTATGATTTTGAGACACTAATTCCCTTGAAAATCATTAATCATTTTGGAATACTTGATCATGTATTCGACATCGCACATACATGCTTATGATTTTTTCCTAAATTACGTGACGAACAACAATATGACTTAAATACATTAGATGTAATATAAATTACCATGGCAAGTTCGATTCATTGTACGCAACTATTTGACAACTTTATGTGATGACATATTCGATTCCTCTTAGCAAGTAGAAATATTTTCTTACAAATTTAACAGCACTATCTCGATTAAACGAACACGAGCTCGTTAGCCTCGTCAACTTAAATATTATATTATTTAACTTTTGTCGGCATAATGTAACAATTAAATATGATTTGAGCTCTCCTAATTATGAGAAACATAACATGCAAATTGAAATTGATATGTGCCGAGCTTACATGATATTGAAATTATTTGCCGAAGTGAAATTATTTGCCGAGCTGAAATTATTTGCCGAGCCGAAATTATTTACCGAACTGAAATTATTTGTCGAATTGAAATTATATGCCGAGTCGAAATCATATGCCGAGCTGAAATTATATGCCGAACTGAAATTATTCGATACTAAAAACCATGTTTAAAGAAGAAGAAAAAAAAACCAGAAAAAGAAAACTGTAAGGAAGTTGGCGTTTTTTCAGACCTGACATTTTTTTAGGCTAGCGATTTTTTTTACCTATTTTTTAAACATCTTGGCGATTTTTTTCAATTTTTTGTAAAAAAAGCTAGTGATTTTTGTTAAATTTCGATTTTTTTAAACATGACGATTTTTTCATATATTTTTGTGACAGCTCTACGGCTACGTAAGCTCCATGTAAACAGTTGACATAACTTTTCGTCAACGTTATTAACGCTTAATAGACGAAAGGTTTGAATTGAATAAATATTATAAGGTGGAGGTTTAAATGTTGAAAATCAAAACACGAAGTTTAATTTGCAATTTGTGGAATATGATTATTATTTTTTGGGTCACGTTATTGGGATCCCCTGTCTTTCCAAGTTGACCCCCCATTTTCATTTTTTTCTTAATCACAAAAATACCCTCAAGTTTAAAGACAATTATACCCTTGCAACTAATAAGTAGACCCCTCATCCTGTTTTTCTAAACCAAAAAACCTTTAAGTAAACCCTTAAAATAAATATACCCCCTTCTTCCTAACTTCAAAATGTTTATCTCCTTCATCTCTAACTAAACTCCCCAACACATACTCATTTTTCCCAAGTCATTGTTCTTCAAACCCTTCTTCTTCCTCCAACAAATATACCTTTTTATTCTCAAATATATTTTGTTCTCCTTCGTTTTCCCCTTCTTTTGTTGTGAAAACCTTATTCCACATCTAAAAATCTTCTTAAACTTCAAAAAAAAACTTAGGGCTTCAATATTAGGTGTGAAGAAATCAAGCATTGATGACAAAAAGAAGCTAATATGACTATTGTGGTAAACATTTAAAACATTTTTTTTGCTTAAAATTATTCAAAAAAAAAACAATTTCTTCTTAAAAAAGAGTTTTTCGTCGTGTACGGTTCGGACATGGATTTTCGAACATTTCTGATATGTTTCACCCTGGGTGGCTGAACATTTCTAATCTGTTCCACCTTGGGTGGCCGAATATTTCTGACTTGTTCCACCCTAGGTGACCAAACATTTCTAATTTGTTCCACCCTTAGTGGTCGAACATTTATGATTTGTGCCACCCTGTGAGGTTGAACTTTTTGTAAATATTCAACTAGTGGCGGCTGAATATTGTTCCATCTACATACCTCTTTTGTCTATTTTTCAACTATAGAAGGAGATGAAGATGTGTTATGATGAAGATGGCTTTGTGTTTTGAGGAAAGGATTGCACAAAAGAAGGAGCAGAAGGATTGAGCGTGTGTCTGGAGATAACGCAGAAGCCGCCTTCTTCGTATGGAGGGGAGGGGAGGGGAGGGGGTATCAGTTTATTTGAAGATAGGTAGTGGGGTGTTGGGTTTAAAGGGTGGGTAATGTAACATTGTGTATTCAAAATTAGGAAGGGTAAAATAGGAAAACAAGTGGGGGTACACTCATAGATATCAAAGTATTTTAAAATAAGGCGGGGTATACTTAAATACGGGATCAACTTGGAGGATCGAGAGGTCTAAATAGCACGACCTTTTTTTTTTTTTACGATTATCTCTTTTAACCCAAAAGAAATTTGTCCCACTTCAATTACTATCAAGTGCGACTAGAGTTGGCAAACGGGCGGGTATGGGTGGCGCTCATATGGGGAATGTGTTCGAATAGGCAGGCAAGTAAGTGTCCATTTAATACTAAGGGCGAGCAATAAATGGGCGGGCAATAATGGGCATGAGCGTCCATTTACTCATTAACACAAAATAATCGAATAAATACAATAATTACAAAAAAAAAATCATTCTTTAACAAAAAAACTCAAAAATTACAAAAAACATTAATTTTACCAAAAAAAAAAAGGAAAAATAAATATGTATTTTTGTGTGTGCTCATAAGTGCCCACCTCACTACCATTAGACACTAATATCGTTTATAGATTTTAAGGCGTGATTATGGTTGATAAGTCTAAAATATAAATTGACCTAGGAGCTTAGTGACACAGTCAATGGGTCATGCGTAGAATCTAGACATTCGAGCTCGAGATGCCACATTATATATATACTAATGAAATTAGTAATTTTCAAAGAATCTTCCCCAGCCAATTGTTAGTTTTCATTTTTAAAAAATCTCATATAGTAATTTTTAGAGATTCTAATTTGTAAAGTTGGCCAAAATTAAATATTTCATGTTAACCAGATTGTTGGACTGATGTTGATTGATAAAATAATTGATTGAACGTTAAAATACGATTTCACGAATTCAGATAATTTGAACCCCCCCCCCCAACACGAGTCATCAAATTACAATAATTTGAGAAAGTTGCAACAGTAAGCTAGAAAAAGATTACTTTAAAAACAGAAAGCTTATGAGATCAGGGGCGAGGGGAGAAAGGGGGGAGGGGTGGGGATAATTTTGCAATATATATATATATATATTATGTTATATGTTAAACATCATTATTAAGAGATTTGAAAAAGTAAAAATCGGAGTAAAATTTGAATAGTAAGAAAATAAGTTTTAGCATGGATGCTGAAATGGGCACCCATTTAACCCATTATAATGAATAGTCTTAAATGAATATACTCATTTGTGCCAACTTAAAATATTAGATATGTTCGTACCTATTGTTTATTAGACGGTCGGAACCGACAAATGGCATAGGCAAAATTTGCCACCCCACCTCGAAGTGCGACGCATATGCTAGAGAGCACAGAATATGCGGGGAGGTTGAGACGCAGAGGATTTTCTCACTCAAGCGCGAGTGTTCTAGCTATATATATATACGTATTTACACACCCAGCGAACTCTCATTTCCCGCCTATCACATTTCCCGCTTCCGCCGAAACCCTAACTGCGAAAAATGGGGACGAAGAACCAGTCTTCCGATCAGTTCTCCGACCCCAAGAAGCGAAGACGGGTCGGATTCTCCAAGACGGGTCAGTTAATCCTTACATTTTTTACTATTTTTCGAAACCACCGATGAAATTCAGCTGCATATTTTTTTTGCCTTCGTATTCACCTCATTTTCTGTTCGATTGCTCCGCTGCAGATGCTGGAATCGAAGCCAAAGAGTGCATCAAAATCTATCTAGGTAACATTAGTCTGCTTGATTAGACTGTATTATTGCCCAACAGCTGGATTTGTGCATTTTATGTCTATGTATGAGTTTCTGCTTTCTGAGTCCCTACATAAATAGGAATGTATCTGTGTGTTAGTGGACTGACCTGTTCAAGTGACCTATTGTATCTAAAGAAGTATACTTGTTTCTTTGTTTACAAGAAATTTCAAGTGGATTGGCAAGCGAAGTAGTACTCTATTAAGTACATGGTGCCCCCAGTATGTTACTCTCTCTGTTTGTGTTTAGGGATTAGGGTTTAAGTAGATGCAGATTAGAGAGAATTATTCTCCAAAAGACTAAAAGAAATAAAAAAGAGTATTCAACTCTTTAGGTTATTGCAGAAAAAGAAATTTGCCAACACATTTGATGCTTTGCATGCTGTTTTAAAAATTGAAATGTTATCCTTATTGATGGTAGTTGGGATTAAGTTTGGCTAATGCTTGGAAGAAAAGTGAAGTAAACATACTGTACTACCCCGATCGTGTTTTCAGACCATATCTTCTTTTTATGTTTGTTGGGAGCCGGCAGAAAGGCATGAAGCTATGTGCATTGTTAACACTTGGTTCTTGAAATGACTTAGGAGATAATGGAAACTCTGTAGATGGGTAAATTGAGAAGTGTATTTCCATTTGGCTTTTGCTACTTTTCTTTGAAGTTCACTGCCTTTTTCTTTTTTTGTCTTTTTCCTCTTGTTGACAAGTTCCAGACTTGCTTATTTGGTCTATTATTTAGTTTCTAGCAAAGAAGAAGTGGAGTCTCCAGAAAGTTTCTGTATTGAACCAGTTGATTTGAATCAATTTTTTGAAGAGGATGGGAAAATATATGGCTACCAAGGGCTAAAGGTACTACAAATTGTATCTATGTATTGGATTCATTGCTACTATGTTGTTCCTTTATGGTATTTTCCCTATACCATAATATATATATATATATATATATATATATATATATATATATATATATATATATTTGGAGTGTCTGCCTTGAAGGTTGTTGCAAGTGGCTTTTTTCCTAACCTTCTTCAGTCTCCGTCCCCACTTTTCTGGTCACCTTTCTGAGTATTCTTAGTTTTATGCTGCACATAGAAGTATAGTATAACTGATATGCATTGCAGCATAGAAGTATTCTGTTTGATTTTCTTGGTTATCTTTCTAGGTTTGTTATTTTCATCATCTTCTTCTTTTTCTTCTCATGAATAAACTGTTACTGGATACATATATATAGCTTCTAGCCATAAAATGCATGGCCTGCATGTTTTCACCTGCTTTAGCTCTTATTCTGTCTGTAGTTAAATTGAAGTTGTCATTACATGCAACTAATAATATCGTGCATGAAACATATGGGCGTGGATGATTCATGTGCACATTACATCAGTTTACACAGAAAGCAGCAACGAAAGACCTTTATGTTCTATGAACATATATCAATTCATGGAAAATGCGGTTTGTGTGTTCTTGGTCATCTTTGTTTACAGCTAAAATATGTAAATAAAGCTTCCATATTCCCACTTGTACTGTTTGTGCTGTACACCTAGTAAAAAATATAACACAAGGTGAATAAAACAAAGTTAGATGTGGATTGGTTTGCTGCTGATGGTCTGCATCTTCTGATTTTAATTGTCTTGCAGATCACCATCTGGGTTAGCAGCATTTCTTTCCATGCTCATGCTGATATTACTTTTGAGAGCACTTCTGATGTAAGTATTGACATTCTATATTCCAGTGTTCCTTTTCAATTATAGATTTCAATAATATAATCTTCTTGTCTAATTGCTTCTCCATAATTGTTGTTGCATGACTATAACAAGGCTGGCAAAGGGATCACAAATCTGAAATCTGCCCTGCAGGTGATTGACCATCTATCTTCTTTATCGCTAATCGCCATTTGTGTCTGATAATGATCATTATTCTATTTTTAACAGAACGCTTTTGCTGACAACCTTGTTGAGAATAAAAATGACTTCCTCAAAACATTCTCTACCGAGGGCCATTGTATCAAGTATTTTCAATAAACTTTTCTCACTTTCTGATCTGAAGATTGTACTTGGAAACTCCCCTTCCTATCTTGAAGTTGTATTCCGTGACTTCCTTTACCAATTCATTCTTTACTGTTCATAGATCCTTTGTCTCAAATGGAGAAGTGTGGCAGCCAAAAGCCCTTGGATGCGGTGGTGACTCTAATTTGGAGGTTCGTCTTGCACCTGCTGTTCTTTTAAATTAAGAATCAGATAATTTATTCTTGATTTCTGCACGTTTTGTTGCATAGCCACTTTCTTTTTGTAGAACAGTAGATGCTTGGACTTGTTGATCATAAAGTACATAACTTGCCTCTATGCTCTTCTTGTAGAATTCTGCAGTTGCAAATTTTTTTAATTGGCGTCCGAGGTCGTGTCACCATTCCTTGAAATGCAGGACAGCTTTTTGATGCTTGTCCACCTTTCTTTCTCTTCATTCTCATGTCCACTAGAGGGGGTGTGGGGAAGGAGGCAAGTAATGACAAATGTCATTGTTTGTTCCATGTTACATCATTGCCCAATGTCAACGCCGCATATTCAATCCCTATGCGTGCATGTGGATGAAAAAGTATGAAAATAAATGGAGAACTAATTACTGTTTTCACACACCTCTTGTACCTATTATTGTATATCATACTTTAATACTATGCATATGGTTATCGTCATATGATCTCTTCGCGTTGGTTTTCGGCTTTTTGCTAAGAAGTCATAGTGTGAGATTGTGACAACACTCAGCTAAGAAGTTATAAATGCTCATTGTAGACACTCTTTGTATGGTTTTCAATTTTCCATGTTTTTTTCCTACTTAAAAACCAATCTATGATACAAGTTTGAAGTTTGATATTACTTTCTCTTTATGCTCATCTCTTCTTGAACTTAATATTTTTTTAATGGAAGTACCATAACTGATATTTTTGCTCTCATTGAACCAGGTTATTCGTGTTCCAGAGGCATCTGTTGGGCTTATTTACTGTCGTTTGGTACCTCTTGTTCTTCTCCTTGTTGATGGTAACTCTTTGCTGTTATGCATGATGTATTGGATTCTTTTTGGTGATTTAAGTATCTTCAGGCTAAATGAGTCATATTTCTGAATCAGGTAGCAATCCTATTGACATTACTGATCCAAGTTGGGAGCTCTATGTTTTAGTTCAGAAGAAAACTGATCAGACGGACTGCCCCCTTAAACTGCTTGGTTTTGCTGCTCTCTATCGTTTTTTCCATTATCCGGATAGCTTAAGATTAAGACTCAGTCAGGTTTGCCCTACTCTCATAACTGGCTGCTTGAATTCAAGTTAATTATATTTTGGTGATATTTAGATACATCCATGGCTATATTTTATAATCCTACTCCATGTGTTTCACAACAGTTGTCTCCCCTTTCGACTATGGACCTGAATCAGCATTATAAAATGTACCACACAAATCAAAATCATGTTCTGTTTGTTTTGCAAATTGGAATATTTTTCAATCTCAAAAAGAAAAGTGCGGCTACCATCAAGGAGTGGAGGAATGTAATATAGCTACTTAGCAAACTTAATGAAATTGTTTTGATCACAGATACTGGTGTTACCTCCTTACCAATGCAAGGGCTATGGACGTTGCCTTCTGGAAGTGCTAACCAACATAGCCGTCACACAAAATGTTTATGACCTGTCAATTGAAGAGCCATTAGACTCTTTGCAACATGTGCGCACCTGTATTGACGTACCGCGCCTGCTTGCATTTGACCCAATTCAACCTTCACTAAGTTCAGTTATCTTGCGCCTTAAACAAGAGAATCTGGCAAAAAGAACCGAGATCAGCAGATTTGGGCCATCACTGGATGCTGTTGAAGATGTCAGGAAAAGTCTGAAAATTAACAAGAAGCAATTTCTACAGTGTTGGGAGGTTCTCATCTATATTCACCTTGATCACATTGACAAGTACATGCAGAATTATATGACCATCATTTTAGATCGTATAAAGGCTGAAGTTATAGGTAAAGATTCAGGGGCTGCTGGGAAGCGAGTAATTGAGATACCGTCTGAATACAATCCGGAAGTGTCATTTGTGATGTTCAAAACACAAGATGGTGAGCCAAATGGAATTGAGATGGAAAATGATCAAGGCAATGTAGAAGAACAGTTGCAGCAACTTGTCGATGAAAGGATAAAACAGATTAAGTTGATTGCGGAGAAGGTATCTGTAAATGCCTCCTGAAGGCTTGGGGAGGTATTGCTCCCAATACTTATGAGCTGCAATGTTGGTGACACCGTTTAATCTTGGAATAGATGGTGACTTCATTTAATTTTGGAATAGAAACAAGTTTAGATCTGCCCGTAAGTGTATTGATGAGTAATCTTATCTGGGCTCCCTTGGAATGAGGTTGACGGTTCAATTTTTACATAAATTACCTGTAGACTCTTGTATTATCTGAGGACTTGCTTTCAACTGTGCTTTTCAAGTGTTTGACACTTGCATTTCTATTTGAAAATGAGGAATAGTTATGATGTGCCCTGTATGCCCAATAAACTTGCAACCTCATGTGATACTGGAGGTGACAAAACCCATTATCAACTGTGAACTCTTCACTTCCTCTGGGTGCCAGTGAGCGTTTGTTTCATCTTGAGGGCAGGCATCTTTTTACTTCCAATGGAAGACCATTTTCAAATCTTAACCATGTGTTTAGCCTCCTATCAACATAAATAATGAAAAAAAATTGTCATTTAACACTTTCACTTGTTAGATAGTGTCTGCAATTGTCTTTTAGTTTTTAAAAAGAACACAAGTGAACATAAGAATGGCACACACATACAAGTGCCGAACTTACAAATTTGAATCATCAAACTACAATGAACATGGTATATTCCTCATGAATAGGAAGAACGGAATCAAATTAGTATTCTCAGACAAATGTTGCTTCAAGAACATGTAATAAATTGTAAATTATCAAAATATAATCTATGATCTATGAACTATAAAAAGTACAAAATTATGAAACTAATAAGCATAATACATGACATATTTGAATCCTTCTGCTCGTTGCAACTTAATGCTTACATCATTGATGTCATTCATGATCTCCATGTATCTCCCCTATTCTGTCTCTGAAAACTCTTGTAACTAGCACATTGCATGTTATTCATTTGCCTTCCGGTCCATGAGTTGTGCAGTTGTTACTGGGTACTAACATGAATTTTCCCAGCAATCTTATCATTACCAGATCTATGCCTATGCTTGAAAAGTTCCTTCACTGTCTACGCGTAAAGATATTGACACATTTTCGTAATGCTATTTTGGACTGTGCATCTACTCTTGGTTTTCATAGGTAATCAAAGTTTAAAATCTGAAAACAAGCCCAGCGAGCACAACCATAGATATTCTGTGGATGCCATGTTGCCACTTAAACTTTATGAATGCTATAACCTGCATCCTCTGTTTTCAAGTTCTCTCTCCAGCTCTCAAATTCAGATCCACCAAATGCCACTTGCTTAATCCCAACATGGCTGTCAATAAAATTACAGGGGTGAGAAACAGTTTATGCGTGAGAGAAATAGAATCCTCGAGCTATGCGAGGGGTGCTAATATAGATAAGCATTTGATTAGTAAGGTAGGTAAAGCTTCAGATGCAGAGCATGAGGATAGCCTAGACATCATATTCTCGTTGCTAGTCCTTATTTGGATTAAACGAAAGAGCGAGTCAGAAAGCTAAAAACATAATTTCAAACTGGAAGAGAAATGAAGCTTACTCAGAACTTATCTGTGTCAAAGCATTTATCAGTATATCCAACAACAATGGTTCCCTAGTTCCAATATCCACCCTGTCAAAATCGTAAGAGAATTTACTAGCAAGAACCATAAATATGTTTAAGGAACAAATTTTGAGCAAGACTCCATTTTGCTAAAGTACTGGATTATGGTGATGCACATTGTGCTTCTAATACTTTATCATTGGCAGAATTCAAACTAGTTCCCATACCATATGCGTGCTATGTTGTCCTGCACCTCAAGATCGCCGATGTTGTAAAATGTAGCTGGTGTCACATTGGCTCCCTGAATAGCATCATAATTTGGCCTTTTATCCATATGAGATTGTGACAACTGCAAGAATCACATGAATAAATCCATGCATGAAAAGAATGATGTATGAAATTATATAATGCCAAAAGGTACGCCTAGTGATACTTCAGACGCACAATACTAGTTTTATCACTTAACAAGTCCATTGCACATTCTAGCAAAGTTTTAAGTGTAGTCTCTAGTCTCTCCATTCCACTCAAAGAATCCACATTCGAAAATTCCAGTATTTAAGAGGAACAAAAGTACCCTCTGGAAGTAAATGTTACTCCCTCCCTTTCACGCAAAGAGTCCACTATTCTATTTTGGTAAATTTCACTTGAAAAGTCCACTTTCAAAAATTAAGCGTGCAATCTCCTTAACCTCTCAACTTTTACGATCAACCTGTGGTATAAGCATATCTATCGGCTATGCTCAATTTTTTTTGTGATTATGATCAACTCTAATGATGCTTGCATATTCCTTAATAATTAGACTTTTCAAACATGAGACTTTTTCGGTGGCACAAAGGGAGTATAACAAAAATGATTGTTGTATTGAACCTTTCTTTTTCATATATGAGATAAAGTTAGCACATCATGAAAATTCGAAAATTGATTTTGATTTGAGACTCTGAGTGTAGCTTTCCAGAAAACAAGTACGATATACTTCCTCCATCACCCTCCCCCCCCCAAAAAAAAAAAATATATATATATATATATATATATATATATATATATATTAGTCCCAACTTCCTGTTTGGTTGGTCCCAAAAAATAGTGTCATTTCTAGAAAAGGATATGAATTTAGTGTAATAGAAAGGAGAGGTAGAAACAAGTAAAGCTACAATCTTAAAAATGGTCAAATGGGGCAATTTCTTGGTACAGAGGGAGTATAAATTAAAGTCACATTATCAATACAATTCAGCCTTAGTTGCAATTACTTGGGCTCGAGGATGTGCAACTACAAAAGAAAAATAAATAGGATGACTGAATAATTACTTGCATATTCATAGAATTGCATCCTCCAAGACGTCCAACGATGTGCCACGAACGGATTGTCTGCCCATAAGACATGTCATGTGAGCCATTAAACTCTCTATGCAAACAAAAATAGAAATGACATTTATGTCAAAGTTAAGTTACTTACATTGCAAATTAGAGAAATATCCTTCTCTAATGGAGCATTGTAGAATTCAAACCATATATATGAGTTTGAGAAATCAAATCTGGTGCATTTAACAAAAGTTGAAGTCAAAAAAAAATGTAGTGATGTACGCATAGGCTGCATCTGTTATCAAAGTTATGGGACTTTTGTTTTTTGAGAAATATATAAATAAATAAATAAAATGGAACTACACATAATTGAAATGACCAATCAGTTACTGCCACACTTAGTAGACAAAAAAAAAAAGGAATAAAAATTGCTGTGCAGAAAGAAATTGTGTCAACGGAAGATACATTTGACTTTGAATATAGAAGCCAAAATAAAAGAAGTGAAGGAAAATCTGCCCTATTTGGCGCAATAATTTAATAAGTAACTTGGAACTTACGATATCTAGCATCAATAGTAAAAAATAAAAAAACCCAAACATATAATCCAAACTGGAGGGACACAATCATATGAGGGTTCACGACTTCTATCGAGGGGGATATGAGAAAATTTTCAGATGAAGTAAACGCGTACTTCAGATTAAGTTCCAAAAATAAGGAAGAAATTATCGTTCATGGAACTACGGCCAGTAGTATAAACTTTTCATAGTGTTCATGCAAAATCTCAATATAACAGGGGTCAAAATACATTTGTGAAAAAAAAAAACACACCTAAATCAAGGCGGAAGGGAAAACTTTGTGGAAACTAAGCCCTTCTCCCCCCCCCCCCATGTTTAGCATGTAAATCATCTTGAAAGCTTGCAAAACTTATTTTTAAACATAACAACCCGTTGGACATGTTCAATAGCCGCACGGAAAAGACAAATCGCTATAAATCAAGGGGCAGAAACACAAACTCCCAGGTTAGTCAAAAATAACAGAATTTCTTAGAACAATATATGCTAGGATTTTCAGTCATGTGTACAGTAATTTTTGATAATAATAGGAGTAATACTTATAAATAATAAATAAGAAATGCAATCCAGCCAAACGTATTACTACACTGTTTTGCTCTCACAGGATAATCTGCTCTTACGCCAGCTCTAGAAGTCACACAAGAACTCATATGTCCCTGGCTAAACATATCATAGACACACTTCCAGTGGATGCATGTTTAAATACTTACTTATTAAACACAACATTCATGGGTTTTGCTGATCCAGTCTTAGTGTGCAAAATTTTGTTCCTTTTCTGCCTCACTCTCTCCTCCATCTGTAAATTTCAAACCACCCCATTAATGCAATAATCATTGTAATTTCTGCGTATTCTCCACAAATCAAAATATCCAACTCGAAAACACATATTATCCAAATAAACATAAACCTTAATCAAATTTACTAGGAATCCGCAACAATTTCAAATACAAATAAAATTTGAAGCAAAGAATGTGTCAAACATATTGCAAGCAAATGTTAGCTCACTTTGGACTGGGCTTTTTGTGGGTCGTCAAGACAAGTGCCGAGAATTTCAGCAAATTCAGGATTTTTGTCATAATCCTGTTCTTCTGCTCTTTTCTTGAACCGACCTCTCGGAGAGAATTCATCAACCTCGTCGTCGTCAACGTCAATATCAATGATATCATCTTCAATATCAATTTGTGCCTCCAAATTTGTGGGTTTCGTTTGCTTTGGACTGTAGTAAGCAATGTGCATACACGGTTTTTGTTGAATTGGAGGATGAAGGATGGCTGGGAATGGCAGATTATTGTTAAAATTGTTAAATTGGTGGGGGATTGTGAATTGGGAAAGCCGTGGTGGTTGAAAGTACTGTAAGATAGACATGTATGAGTTAATTAGGTTCGAGGTTTATGGTGAATGGGGTTTTCTCTGAATTGGCAGGCAAAAGGGTTTATGACTTATGAGCTTTTGTGCGGTGGGTTGGGGGAGGTAACGGAACCGGACCACGGACACATGTTCAAGCAAGTCAGAATCAGATTCTAAAAATAAAATACTTCCACTCTCGATACCAAAATTATTATATTACTTTCATTTTTCGTTTATCTCAAAAAAATTATTTAAAAAAATTAGAAAAATATTTTTATTAATTTACTCTTATTTTTTCAATCTACTATAATTATGAGTTAAATGCATATGAATATTAAAATAAACTACACATCAAACTAAAACTTATATTTTCTTAGACCGTACGCCAAGTCAACCTAGACGATAATTTTGGGATGAAAGAAGTAGCTTATTTCTTTTATTTTATTCCTTTGGTGTGTATGTTTCTCACTCAACTTTTTTATTTTTATTTTATTTTGATAAGATAGTTCATTTGAAAATATTTTGCAAGTCTCAATTCAACCCACTTTTTGGGCAAAGTCCAAAAACTCAAATTTCAAAAGGAAAATATTTAATTGGACTTATATGTGAACAAGTCATTTTATGTGACATTTTACATACTTAAGGTGTCATTCATTCAAAATAAAAATAATTAAACTGGCCCTGGATAGTCAATTGATTATGAAATTAGTGAGACTAGCTACATCCCGAGACATTATTCTCTATACTTCAATTTTATCTACATCCCACTCATTTAATCACATTTCATATTTTCCTTGCTTCTCTATACCCCCACTAAAACTAACGAATCTATCACCTTCCCCCACCACTGTTTTTATTTTTTTTCATCTCCTATCCCTATCCCTCCCTCACAAAGTCACAAGCAACATCTTCCCCTTTCTCTCCCTCCCTCCCATCACTCCTTTTCTCTCCCCCAATCTCTTTCTCGTCACCTAAAAACCCACTTCACTCTCACCATCTTCATCTTCCCTTCTCTTACCATTTTCATCTTGATTATTGTAGAAAATTGTATACTTTAGATTTACTTAAAACCATTATAAATAAAACAACTAGTCTTAAAAACACTTAAAACCTTTTAGATTGTTTTACTAAAGATCACTAGACTTTGTCATGTCTAAATCTATTTGTTGAACCTTCAGCACATAGACACTCTCTACTGCTTTTCACAGCAGTTATCATGAAGACTTAGTTAAGCAACTTTCTTTAAATAAAATAAACTTTATATGTTTAACTAGATTATCAGCAGCTAGCAACCACTGATACCTTCAATGACAGCATCCACTTATTTGTTTAAAATCACTATCTGCTGAAATGTTGCACACTTATTGGAATGTTTCTATAAAAATCGAGTCTTTAAGTCTTCAACTTTTGTTAAGAAAAATTCCAAAAACAGTATCAAATAGAAAAACGTGGCCTTCACTCTCAAAATATTTAATTATTATTAATCATCATATTTCAAATAGAGAATTATTGATATGAAAACTTTTTATATATGTCTTAAATGATCTAAAGTATTTCATGTCTTCTAGCTAACCACCATATTTATTATCTTATGCTATACGATATCATCTAAAAGTCATCTACAAGATCTCTTGAGCAATAAATGAAAGATGTTTCATCTTCAAGAAATTCAAGTTTCAACTTTGTTCACTTAAACGGCTCCAAACTTGAAGATTGTTGAGAATGAGATGACTCGATTAACCAGACAATAGGCCAGTTCCCTCAGAGGGAAAAGCAGCATTTGGGCCTAGGCGATCGCTCAGCACTTGGGCTGAACGACCGCTCAACCCCGTTTTTGCTGATTTGTTGCTTAGTTCGTTTTTTTAGCTTTTTAAGGGTTTTAGGGTTTCTATTGTACACGTATAAATAGTTGTATACCTAGAATGTTTGAAGACAAGTCTCTAATAAAATTTTGATAGTCCGTTGGCCCCAATCTTTTTTTTTTTTTTTTTTGTGATTGATCATATTATAGTATGTCAATTTGTTTGTCTAGTCTTCCGCTGTACACAACAAAAATCTCTATAAAACAATTGAAAAAATGATTGAAGAAACATATCTAACGATATAGGATAGAGTGGCTGAAGCTATCATTATTTGCTTTCATGATATTCTCTCTTTGATTTGCTTCAACCCAGGATTGGACACTCAACATATTCCTTCAAACAATTCTTTTCTTAATGTGTTTCAGTCCTCAAACACTTACTAGATAGTCTTTCTCGTATTATTTTTTATAGTTCTTGTTTAGACAATCATTGTATTATAATCTTTACTTCTTCCTAGTCTTTAAGGAATATTTGATTGTTGCACGAGTTTGATTGTTTTTCAATCATACTCCTCAAACACTGATTTTTGTTATACACAGATCCGTGAGTATCACGTAGTGCACTTCAAAGATCTAAACTTCGTAGTGGACGTAACAGTTTATACTATGAATCACTCTTAAATACTTTGTCTTTTATCTTCTAGCTGATAGAACTTTTCTCACGCTTAAGCATCTTCAATCTACTTAGTGACATATATTTACATTTTTAAATCATTTATTTCATTGTTTTATATATTGTCTTTTAGTTCATTTCCTATATTAATTAATATACTCAAAACCTTTATTACTTAAACATATGTCAACATCTGACACAAAGTGTTTTAGTCATTAGTTGATAGAACAACTTTTTTTATCTAATGATAACCCATTACTTCCGTTGCCAGTTTTGAAGGTTTTCAAAATAACTCTTAAAGTTTTTAAAAGACTATTCACCCCTTTAGATTTGTTTTGTTGTCTACTGGACTTATAATTATCTTCATCTTCCCTTTTCTTCATTTTCCCTTCCCTTCCAAAACCCTAATTTTCAATTAATCACCATCAAACATCAAATTTCCATCAAATATCAAACATCAAACAAAGGACTAAATGGGAGTGTGTGAACCTCGTTATCCCCACACATCGGATGAGAGTGCGGTTGAGAGTTGCCGCACATAATCGGTTGTGTGCGATCGAGGGTGCCTAAACTCGTCATTTTATACCATTGCAATTATTTGTGATGTGGTGTAGAGAGTAGATTGTGATGTGTGATTAGTCCACCTTTATAAAATACTCATGCCCATTCTAAGTGTTAGTACATAATTAGTTCATTAAATAAAATCATGTTATCTCGTTAACGAGTCATGACATTAAATAGTTTTTCTACTCTTCCCATAAAAAACCAAAGCCAAGGTTAACCACACACCAATATCTACTTTCTACACCCCATAAAAATGACAAAAGTGTCATCATTCCAATTTACCAAATAAATCTCCTCTTTCGTCTTCCATTCTTTATCAGGTTCCTCTATTTTTCTCTCATTCCTCCATTTTTTTCAGCGAACAATTTTTTTTTTGTTCTTCCTTTATTCTATCTCCTTCCTCCATCATTTCTTTCCCTCTTCTCTCCTTCATGTCTCATCCTCTTCTTCCATCTTCATCATCTCCCTATTTCGCAGGAACATTTTATGGGTGGCATCATGTTCGGCCATTGTTGGCCGCACACTTCGATGTATGGTATGCGGCAAGCACCGATCACACATCTATCGAAGTGTGCGATCAGCAATGGCCGAATACGATGCCCATAAACTTTTGACGACAGAAAAGAGACGGGGAAGAGAGATGATGGTTCTTCAATGGCTTATTCGTCTGAAAATTAGCTTCTCAGACCTGAGTATCTACTGATGGAAGGAGAGGATGAGAAGAATAAGCCATCAGCAATTAGTAGAAATTCAGTGGAAAATTGAAACATGTATTTCTTCAATTTCTTAAATTTTAATTTTTCAGAAATTCAGAATTTCTTCAATGGCTTATTCATCTGGAACTACCTAATTCTTCAAGCTAATATATCGTAGGGAGGGAGAGAAAACAATGGAAATAGATAAAAGGGTTAAAGGGTAGAATAAATATTTTAGGTGGGGTGCATAAAGTAAGAGGTGAAATTTGATTAAATGAATGTGGTGTAGAGAGTAAATATTGATGTGTGGTTAACTTTGGTCAAAAATCAATTGAGGTTGACTTCTTAAAGGCTAATCCATAATTGATTTTGTCTAATGTCAAGAGATTGTCCAAATTGACCTTAGGTAACCGTATATTGCCATAGATATGGTCACATGGATTCTATCATTTAAGAAACCAATTTATATTACAATAGAGTTCATTTTAACACATGTACAATTGACTAAAGTTATTTAGAGGTTGAAATTAAATTATCTTAAAAAAATTTAATGGTTGGAATTCACTTTCACATTCACATGTACGAGAGTAGTTATCTACTTTTTATTCTATATTTTATCTGATTCTGTTACAAAGTCACCCCTACAATTAATATTATGAGTAGTCACACCCTGAGATTAATCTTCTAAACCATTACCCCTTACAAAACATCAACCTTACATTAATATAATCTCACAATAGAGCTCAATTGATTGACTGAGACTATCTGATCATGGAGGTTGATTCCATTGCAAAATCAAACATTCATAGGTTAGTTACGTATAATTCCTTACAAATAACCCCCCTCAACTATGAGTAGAGTTTGAATAGCGTCCCTCAACTACCACTTGAAGTAATATATCCCTCAACTGTAATATTTTTTAAAATCACACATTTTATTTAGACGTTGACGTTTCAATTGATGAAATCAGATATACTGGCATCGTGCCACAGACACAAACACGAAGATCTAATCTATATTATAAAATAGTTCAGGGTCTAATCGGCGACCCTGATCAAATTGTGTCAAACACAATTGATAGGCCAAATTGATTCGTAAGTAAATAATTACAAATGACCCTTTTAGTTATGCGTTTTATTTAAATTACCCCCTTTAATTATATACAAAAGCTCCTTGTCAATTTTGTTTGAATTAGAATTAAATAATAATTTGGTCCCTGGACATGTCGAAAAACAATGTTTTGGTCCTCGGACAAAAAAACAATCGAATGTGGTCCCTAGACATGTTTTTTTGGATCAATTTGCCCCCTCCCACCGTTAGCGTTAGTTTTGCCGTCTGTTTTGTTTTTAATTGGCGATAATGCCCTTGGTCTAAACAAACACATGATCTATATACCAACAGATGAAAGTTGAGATTTATTTATAAATATTTATATAGATATAACCATCGTCTCCATACACAACATCTCACTACATCCCTCTACCATCCACACCTCGCAAATCGCCAAATAAGAAGACGAAGAAACAACTCAAGAAATCGCATCCATTCTCAAGTATGATAATTGGAAATTCCTACTGGATTCATCACAGATCATCCGTATGCTGAACCCAGATGTGGTTCGATCTGTTCTTCACCAAAATCAGGTGGGTGATCCCAAACGATTGTTTGACTTTTTCGCAAATCCCCAAATAAGAAGACGAAGAAACAACTAAAGAAATCACATCCATTTTCAAGTATGATAATCGGAAATTCCTACTGGATTCATCATAGATCATCCGTAAGCTGAACCCAGATGTGGTTCGATATGTTCTTCACCAAAATCAGGTGGGTGATCCCAAACGATTGTTTGACTTCTTCAGATGGTCAGTTACTCAAATGGGTACCCCTCAAAACTCGCAATCTTTCTTGGTTCTTGTTGTAATTCTCTGTAATTACAATCAATTGGTGTCTGCGAACCATGTATTCGAGCAAATGATTGATACTCATGTGCCAATTTCAGCTGTTCTGGATTCGATTAGTCGTATTGGTCGAGAAAGTGTGGAGTTTAAATTTAGTTATGAGGGTTTTGACATACTGATTAGTGCTTATAAGAATAAGGGTTTGATGAATGAAGCTGCCGGCAACCCCAATTCAGCCTCTCACATTGGCAACGCCATACCCCACTGTTGCCTCCACCATTACTGTTAACCATGAAGGTAAAACCAAGAAGAAACTGAATACCATCAAGACTGAATTACACAAGGGGATTCAGATCAAGGCAAAGTTTGGAGAAGCAAGTTCAAAGTGGAAGAAGTTCAAGGAAGCAACTAATTTAGAAAGCTTCAGCACCTGGATGTGATTCTCAAAAGCAGAAGAGTGTCGAGTGAAAATATTCGGTTATGACAGTTAGTTGCAGATCAGTTAGTTATTATATTGGTTTGTTAATCCTTTTCCTTCTTTAATTCTGTTAGCAGCTTTAGGAATATAAATATAGGCAACATGTATCACAATTAATCAATGAAGAAGCAATAAACAATTGAGTTCCAATTACATATTTTTCACATCTCTTTTCATGGTATCAGAGCCAAGAATCCCTTGGCACCCGAACCCTTTCAATCATCTATCCAGTTCCTCACTTTTCTTCTAGGATGTCCAACATGACAGAAATACAAAAGGCCTCCAATGATTCTACCAGTTCAAAGAATAAAGCAACAATGGAAATAGGGATCGACTCCAACATGCATCCCTTGTATCTTCACAATAATGATCATCCAGACCGATCTTGATTGCCACCAAACTAATCGGAAGTGAGAACTACAATTCTTGGAAAAGATCCTTTGAGATAGCACTATCAGCCAAGAACAAGCTTTCAATCATAGATGGCACCTTTCCTGTTCCTGAAAAGAATGATCCACTGTATTCACTATGGGCAAGATCCAATGACATGGTGATTTCTTGGACCTTCAATGTAGTTACTGAAGAAATAAGCAACAGCCTAAGGTATGTGGTTAATGCTCATTCACCGAAAGAATTGGCAGAAAGATTTGCTAATATTGATGGCCATAGAATTTTTCAATTGGAAAAAGACTTGCACATAATTGAGCAAGGTAGCAGCTCTGTTGAATTTTATTATCACAAGATGAAAGGAATTTGGGATGAAATTGCAGCCATGGATCCAACAACAGCCTGTAAATGTCCATGCAATTGTGGAGAAATCAAGAACCAAGATTCCAAAGAACAAAGGAGACAAGCATGCAGGTTCTTGATGGGACTCCATGAGAGTTTCATGAACATCGAGGTCAAATCCTTAGAATGAAACCTCTCCCTTCCATTGGAGAGGCCTATTACATGATCGCAAGCAAGAAGAGACTCGAGACAAGGTTATATTCCCGAAACAGATTCATTGCTACCAACACTGCACAACCATCTCAAGCCAATTCTGTCAAACCCTTTCTGTTCCTTCCCAGACCAAGACTATCAATAACAAAACCCCATTCAAGAAAGGGATCTTTTGCAACTATTGCACTAGGGAAGGACATACCAAAGATGAATGTTACAGGCTTAAAGGATTCCCTATTAATCATCCAGGCAATCCTAATCATCCCGCCGCGTGTCCAGCGATCTAACAAAGACCAACAAGGGAATGAAAGCAAGAATCAAACCAGCTATGGCAATCAACCACATTCTGGAAATCCAAAAATCATGCAGGTTCAGAACAATCAAATTAATGCAGAAAACAAAGGCACAACTTCCAGCCAGCCTACATTGGAAAATCTGCAAGCACAACTGAATCATGTTCTGAATCTTCTCAAAATCAAAGACATCGAAAGATCACAAAGAAGAATCAAACCGACAAGGATTTGTTGGGATGACAAATATGGCAGGTACTACAATCACTGAAAATCACAGAAACACTACTTCCACACATAATTGGATTATTGATTCTGGAGCTACAGATCACATATGCATATCACTCACTGTCATGCATGATGTCAAGAAACTTAATCACCCTATCACTCTATCCCTTCCTAATGGAACCAGTGTTATTGTTAACCATGTTGGAAAAGTATTCCTAAACTCTCAACTCACCCTTAATCATGTCTTTTATATACCTAATTTCAGATACAACCTTCTCTCTATACCCAAACTCATTTCACAAACCAACTGCCACACTCAGATTAACAACACTTAGTGTATTTTCCAGGACCCTCAGAAGACCAAGACTTTAGCCATTGGTAACCTCAGTGAAGGCCTCTACATATTCAAGGCAGATCCTTCCCACAACCAATCCCACTTTTGCATGAATTCCTCAAGAGATAAAGATATCAATTCT
Organism: Codonopsis lanceolata; assembly: GCA_013146195.2. Classification (NCBI taxonomy): domain Eukaryota; kingdom Viridiplantae; phylum Streptophyta; class Magnoliopsida; order Asterales; family Campanulaceae; genus Codonopsis; species Codonopsis lanceolata. The sequence continues at coordinate 88,103,311 of CM028384.1, forward strand.
TGGCACAAAAGGCTTGGACACAGCTCCTTTACCACACTTAAAAGGATTGTACATCTTCTTCCTTCTTGTAAAAATGATAGAGATTCTATTAAAGATGTTACTTTGTGTGATATATGCCCTTTGGCCAAGCAGCACAAACTCCCTTTTAATGTTAGTTGTATCAGATCTAATACTTGTTTTGAGCTTATACATTGTGACCTATGGGGACCATACAGGAAAACCACTATGAAAGGCTGCAGGTATTTCCTTACCATTGTGGATGATTATTCAAGAGGTGTATGGACTTTTCTCATGCCTAGCAAAACTCATGTCTTCAGCCTTTTGAAACAGTTCAATGCCTATGTCACAAACCACTTCAATACCAGCATTAAATTCTGCAGGACTGACCATGGAACATAATTTTATAATTCTGAAGTCATCCCTTTCCTTAGTAATCTGGGAATAAAACATGAGAGTTCCTGTGTTGATACCCCTCAACAAAATGGAGTTGTTGAGAGAAAACACCAACACCTCCTTGATATGGCTAGAGCAATAAGGTTTCAATCTGGTCTTCCAATACACTTTTGGGGATATTGCCTCCTAGCTGCCACTCACATAATAAATAGACTTCCTACTGCTGCCACCAATTTCAAGACACCACATGAGCTCCTTTTTAAAACCACACCTTCATATGAACATTTGAGAATCATAGGATGCCTTTGTTTTGCATCTACTCATCCCTCTGACAAGTTTGAACCTAGAGCTATTAAAAGCATCTTGCTTGGCTATCCCTCAGACCAAAAGGCTACATACTTTACAACATGGAAACTAAAGGCATATTTGTAAGCAGGCATGTTGTTTTCCATGAAACTGTCTTCCCTTTCATCAAACCTGAACAATCTAAAACTGAGATACCTGTTATTGATGTAAATTTGTCACATGATGACACAAAGCCAAGAGAACCAACTCCTAATCCCATCAACCAAAGACAAGAAGAAGCTACAGAAACCTCTGATAACCCTCCTGCAAATCAGAACATTAGAACATCCACCAGGATTAAACAGCTTCCAGCCAAGTTTAAAGACTATGTTCTGTCTAATGTCTACTGCAAACCATGTGCTAATTCTATTGCACACATACAAGAACCACAAACTTATAACCAAGCCATTCTGAGCCCTGGATGGATTGAAGCCATGAACAAAGAAATCATTGCCCTTGAAGTCAATGACACCTGGGATATTACAAGTTTGCCTCAAGGAAAAAGAGCTATTGGTTGCAAGTGGATCTACAAGGCCAAATACAATTCTGATGGTAGTTTGGAAAGGCTTAAAGCCAGACTTGTGGTAAAGGGATATAACCAGACTGAAGGAGTTGATTATTCAGAGACATATGCACCTGTGGCAAAAATGGTCACTGTAAGAACCATTCTTGCTGTTGCCAGCATCTCAAAATGGAATGTGCACCAATTGGATGTAAACAATGCATTTCTGCATGGTGATTTGGAAGAAGAAGTCTATATGAAATTACCACCAGGATATAAAGAACAGGCAGGCCAGAATAAAGTCTGCAGATTAAAGAAGTCTATATATGGCCTAAAACAGGCCTCAAGACAATGGTTCTCAAAGCTTACAGAGGTCCTAATCAACCTAGGATACAAGCAATCTATGGCAGACTATTCCCTCTTCACTTTAAAACAAGGATCAATGTTCACTGCAGTTTTGGTCTATGTGGATGATGTCCTAGTGGCTGGAAATGATATTGATCACATCAACTCCCTAAAACAATTGCTACATCAAAGATTCAGCATTAAGGATTTAGGATTTAGGATCCATCAAATACTATATAGGGATTGAAGTCATGAGGTCTATTGAAGGCTTCCACCTAAGCCAAAGAAAATATGCTATGGACCTTGTCAAGGCAGCAGGTCTCACTGACAGCAAACCTCTCACCATACCCTATGACCCCAATGGAAAGCTTCTGAGCCAGGAAGGAACCCTCCTTGAAAATCCTTCTGAATACAGACAACTTGTGGGAAAACTCATATACCTGACCATTACCGGGCCGTTTGGCTTTTGCGTGATGCTCGAGCCAGTTTGTTCAAGAACCAAGAGGCACTCATCTAAGAGCATTGCACAGAGTTATCAGATATGTGAAGGCTTATCCAGAACAAGGAATCCTTTTATCAACCAACAGTCCATTCAATCTCCAAGCTTTCTGTGACAGTGATTGGGCAGGCAATCCTAATGATAGAAAGTCTATAAGCGGTTTTACGCGTCTTTGGGAAATTCATTAATATCATGGCAATCTAAAAAGCAGTCTATTGTCTCAAGATCCTCCACTGAATCTGAATACAGGGCACTGGCCACAACCAGTTGTGAAATAACCTGGATGCATAACCTCCTAAGAGACTTGCAAGTCAACCTTGATAGTCCTACCCCCATTTATTGTGACAGCTCATCTGCCATTGCAGTGGCCAATAATCCTGTATACCATGGCAGAACTAAACATATAGAAATAGACTGCCACTTCATTCGTGAGAAAATCAGGAGTGGACTTATCTCCCTTCATCACATATCTACTAAGAATCAAATGGTAGATATATTCACCAAGTTTCTAGGAAAAGGGCTTCACTGGAAATTCATATCCAAGTTGAGGGTTGTTAGTTTAATCACACCCTCAACTTGTGGGGAGGGTGTTAACCATGAAGGTAAAACCAAGAAGAAACTGAATACCATCAAGACTGAATTACACAATGGGATTCAGATAAAGGCAAAGTTTGGAGAAGCAAGTTCAAAGTGGAAGAAGTTCAAGGAAGCAACTAATTTAGAAAGCTTCAGCACCTGGATGTGATTCTCAAAAACAGAAGGGTGTCGAGTGAAAATATTCGGTTATGACAGTTAGTTGCAGATCAGTTAGTTATTATATTGGTTTGTTAATCCTTTTCCTTCTTTAATTATGTTAGCAGCTTTAGGAATATAAATATAGGCAACATGTATCACAATTAATCAATGAAGAAGCAATAAACAATTGAGTTCCAATTACATATTTTTCACATCTCTTTTCAATTACAGCCCAAATTTCGGTGACTCCAACTTTAATTCCCACTGCGGGTTTAATGGGTTAGTGAATTTCTTTATGATTTTAGGAAAGCATACCAGTAAATTTGCATACTCAGATCAAAATTTCAACTCCCCATGTTGCTTCCATCATTCTCGATGGATTTTACCATAAACGAGGCCGTTGGTGGCCGAAATCGGAGAGAAAGGGACGTAAATGTAAACGTAAATGAATGTTGGTGCTTCCCTCGTCGGATCTGGAGAAAGCGCTGGGCGGTGACCAGATATGGGTAGAATAAGTGTGAGATAAGAGAGAGATGATGACGGAAGGGCGGAGATGACTGGGGTTAGGGCAACTTGGAGTATGACGGGTAGAGCATTGGAGACAGAGGTGAAAGAAGGTCGATGGTTGAAGATGGAGTTTGGACCATGTTTTTGTAATTTTGTCAAAGGTTGAAGATGAATTCTTTTTGAATTTGACACAATAACCCTTTATATTTCCAATATTTTGAAAAGAGCCCATATTAAACTTTTAGTGAGAGTATTTTTGACTTTTGAAATAATATTGGACGAAAAATATAACGCTAACGGTGGGAGGGGCAAATTGGTTCAAAAAGACATGTCAGGGACCAACTTCTATTGTTTTTTTATCCGGGGACCAAAACATTATTTTTCGACATTTTCAGGGACCAAACATTATATTAATCCTTTGAATTACACCTTAATTATGAGTTTTATTTATCCGAAATTTTCTCCCAACTAATACCGAAACCGTGACTATGTCACGGCACAGATAGTAGTACATATATACTGTGACACTGTCTGTGTGAATTTTCGAGAGGGAAAAATGGATTTGTTACAGGCGGAGAAGTCGCCGATCGCGAAGAAGCACGGATTCAGGTCGCTGAAACTGGTAAACTTGAACATGAACGACGTTCTAGCCGAAGAGCCGTTTGGAATGGACTATGGCAGGCTCGATAATGGGCTCCGTTACTATGTTCGCACCAATTCCAAACCCAAAATGAGGGCTGCTCTTGCCCTTGCTGTCAAAGCTGGGTATGCCTTTTCCATTAGTTTTGACCACCTTTTCAATTTCATCTTAATTTAGTTGCAATTAGCGTAGTTTGTTTTGTTATAATTCCCAATTATGCAGTATAGTTGCTGAAATTATTTGTGCATGTGGTTAAATACGTGTGTGCAAGTAGATGTGGCCGATTTCTTTCTGTATTCATGTTTTGATTTCATTAAGGTGGAGTTTAGAAGAGGGGGGATCGGGGAATGTATATGATTTTTACTAATGTGGCCTTTAGGAGATTATGGAGGCATGCCACTATGCCAGTTCAATTCTTGATTAGCTGGTTAAAATGTGGATTTTGTATTGTTGAAAGTGTTTTGAGTTCAAATGTCAAGATTTTATATCTTATAGCACTAAAGTAGACCATCACTTGACGTTTATTCTTTGAATCTGAGGGACATTAGGGTTTTCAAAAGTTGGTGTTGAAGAATTGCTATGGTACTGCCTAGTCAGTGCTTCCAATTTCAACCCACTTTCCAATGCTCGGTACTTGATGATTTGCGGTTGAATAAAACAATTGTGCTTCTGTTGCTGCATGTTGCATAAACAAGGTTAAATTTGTGTGGAGATTTCAGGCTGTGAAATGATTGCAATAAGCTATTTTAGCACATAAAGGGCGAGATAAATTACTTTTTAGTCAAGATTACAGGGATGGCTGAGGTTTTTTCGGTAAATCCAGCAGAAAATAATTTGCATCCCAGCTGACATCTTGCATTAACTCCAAGAGCTACAATTTTAACTTTCCTTGTTCTTAAGAGTAATGCTGAAGAAGAAGAGAACTAGGCGAAAGTATTATGTTCGAATAAAGATCATATCTGAGCTAAATTATCTTTGTGCTGTCAGAAAACATTCATATGTAGTCCCTTGATCCACATAACCTATAATTACTTAAACGCAATTGTGGAGCTCTCCTTGTTATGAAAGATAAAACACCCATTCCCCATACATTAGGATGTATTTTGAAATTCTAATGGATTGCAATCTCCACCAAGATGCATGTAGTTATCTATTCTCTTAAGTTCCAATATGCGAGGAGTCTTTTTTTACTTTTTTACTCCCATTGTTGCGCTCAAAGAGTCCTTCGATATCCTAAGGTCAACATGTGTAAATATCAAATCAATATTTTACGTACATTCGTTGATAAAGTTTCAACTTCTAAAAACTACATTAAAAATAGGGCAAATTACCCAAATCGTCCCTATACTTTACACCTTTTTCCAAATTTGTCCTAAATTCTTAAAAATCGTCCATTTACTAAAGCTTGTGACGCAGTTAGTCCTAACGTCCAATTTCATTATTATTTTTTTCAGTTAGGTCAACGCACGTGTGTCTCACATGATATTGGCCAAGGGTATAATCGGCAATTCACATTATAAAGTTCAGGGACCATTTACGTAATTAATAAATTTGTAATTAAACTTGAGATTCTAAGGTGATCAACCGATGAGTTTGACTTCTGATTCAATGGAGATCCTTCCACTATTATCCTTCAAACTAACCAAGAGAGATAATATTTTGAGGAGGATGGTTACCCAATTTTATCGTTCTGATTATGAGGTGATCGCCCGATAAGTTTATAGCAAATTAGACCCACCAATAATATTCTCTCTCTTGGTTATCAGTTTGACTTCTAAACATTCCCAACTCATCAATCGCTAAAAGCCCCCTTAATAAGAACTCATAGAAGGCGGATGAAAAGCCTCAGCACCATCCTTTCTGTATGACATTCCAGCTCCCTCCGTTTCTAGCGCAACGCCCACCAAAGCCATCGGACTCCTCCCACTCCGGCCGACGCAGCTGCAGCCGCTGCCCCTGCTCCAGCCCAGATCTGCCATCAGCCGCCGCCCTTGCTTTCATACACAGCAGCTCCGGCTCCGCTGCCGTTGTCTTCTCCGATTTCTCTTATCAAAATTTTCTTCTTTTTATCTCAGTCTCAGTGTCTCACCTAGGATTAAGGCTTAAATAGCAATTTTTTTTTTTTTTTTAAAGGTTGAACTCAGCCTGTACAATTATATATATATATATGATGCCTTTGATGTGGCCGAACAAATGGCGTCTCTAGTGAGACTTAAGGCTTAAATAGTTAAGATAAGTGAGTAGCAAATGGGGCCTTGGTAAGGCTTTAACCCTAAGAGGCTTGAACACCCGACCTTCAACTTCTTTTCGTTAAGAGAAGTCTCACTCTAAGGCTTTTTTTTCTCTTTAATCACTGCACTTGGCATTTGTTTCACGTTCATCGCTCCATCCAGTTTTTTGAATGGAAAACTTAGTCTTTTAAAAAATCCAAAAATACCCCTACATATATCGCATGCTAGTCACGTTCATTACCACACCCACACCTCAAACTTCGTCTTCAACCTTGAGACGTGCTGGGATGAATCAAAGAGAAAAGTGGGGCTGCCATTGTTGGTGTTGTGGGAGGATGCGAAGTAAGAAAGCAAAAAAAAAAAAAAAATACAACACAATTGGTCCCTGTACTTTTTTAAAGATAAAATGACTATTTTACCCTTGACAATAATCATGTGAGACGATGTGCGTTGACCCAACGGAAAAAAACTAACGAAATTAGACTAAAGAACCAATTGTGTTAAAACGTTTTGTACAAGGACCAATAAGGTTCGATTTTTTTAATACAAGGACAGAGTTGAAAAAAGTGGTAAAGTACCGGGACGATTTGGGTAATTCGCCCTTAAAAATACTATGAGTTTGCAATTTTTATAATTTTGTAACGTCAAGAAAATCAAATTATTTTCGGTAAGTTTCATCAAGGTGACCAACAAAAGTCAAAAGAAGACTTTTTACATGGAGCGGAGGCGTAGTTTTGTTTTGTTCAAGCCCAATCTAAAAGCCCCTATAGATCTGTCAGTAATGGTAATCAAAACAGGTGAAGTGCTCTTGTCCTCCATTGTGTATTCTTGTATCTTTAGTATTGGGTGCTATATGATCTTATTGTTGTTCTTAATGCATAAATTGTGCGTGCCCAAGTATTTGCTAAGAAGCGTGTAAATGGATGATGATAGTTGGTTAATTTATTAGTTGAAATTCAGCAAAAGTTCAGTTCTGATAATATGCACTTGGGTAATGGCAGAACTTTAGACTTTTGATGAAAATTTCCGTGACAAAAAATCATGTGCCCCCTCTTTTAGCTGTTACTATGATGCCTACCACAAATGTATATATTTTCACTACCTCTTACCTGTCCTTTAAATGATGAGTGTTACTACAGATTTTCTCTTGGCCATATTAAGAAATTATAGGTAGTCTTCAAAAGAACTGTTGATAATGAAGTTCATAGGGTGTGTGTAAATAAAAATTGTACATAAGAAGAAGTGTACTCAATAAGCCTCAAGAAGCATATAGCAATAGATGTCGGAAGGGTGCTCAAGAAGACCGAAGGGTTTTACTGTAGATTCCAGAAGAAAGCTTAACCAAGAGAAGACACTTGGGGAAAGCAACAGATTTAACCCTAAATAGGACACGTCCTCACCATCCACCATGGTTTAAAGATTGAATCTTATTACCATTATAACTTTTATCTAGTACTAGTATTATTAGATGAAACGGGTGAAATGATATAATGGTATTTGGCCGAGTCAAAATAAAGTTTGTAATCGAAAGAGTCGTCAGAATTATAGTCCTGCAGGTCACATAATTGGAATTTATCGGAACAATTTGACCTCTTTCTTTGTGCTGACAATTTTACTCTCAAGAATTCGTGAAGCCCATGACACATGACAAAGTCAGATGATCCATGCGAGGCCTCTAATTTTTCTTTTGGAAAATACAGCAGAAGTTGAAAACTAAGAGAAATAGAAATTGAGATGAAACTTGACATAAGGAGCTTCGGAGGGCTTTCCCGCTATTGTATAGCTATACATAAGGAGGAAACAGTCAGTTCTGTGTTAATGGAGAAAATGCTATTTGGAACCCCACTTTCAGAAGAAACTTTCAAGATTGGGAGTTGGACTCTCTTGGGTGTCTCTTCGAGTTGCTTTATAGTCAAAAAGTGGATAGACATAGAGAAGATCTAGTTGTGTGGGATGGAGATGGAGGGAAGAGCAAGGATTTCTCAGTTAAATCCTTATATTAGAAGATCTCGAGAAGCACTGTTTCGTTCCCGTGGAAGAGTGTGTGGAAGACTAAGGCCCCTATAAGGGTGGCTGTTTTTTATGTGGGAAACTGTAAAACTTGCAACAATCTCCAGTGTCGTGGTAAAATTTTAGTCAACATGTGCTGCTTGGGTAGAAGTGATGGGGAGAGTGTCAACCATTTATTGCTGCATTGCCTTTTACCAGCAAGTATTGGGACTTTGTGTTTAATTGTTTCAAAGTTGTGTGGGTGGTGCCTAATTTGGTGAAAGAGATGGTGAGATGTTGGTCCGAGGAGGAATTTTTTATGGGAGGTAGCCCCATTGGCAATTTGCTAGATTATATGGTTGGAAAGAAATGTTAGAATTTTTAAGAATGCGGAGAGAAGCGTAGAGAAGATCATACTCTGCTCTTTTGGTGTCATGAGGCGATTTCTTTTGACGCAAACCCCTTTGTAGAGTTTGAGGATAACATAACATAATGTAATTATTACTGCTGTATAGAGGACGCGTCACCTGTTTTGACGCTCTCATATTTATAATATTTCTTACTTACAAAAAAAAATGATGTTTTCAATGTGCAAGTGGTGAGGGAGAGGGTGGTTTGAGCTGGAGATAGGCATTGAGTTGAAAGAGCTTGAGTGCCTTGTTGAGGAAATTCTGACTTCAGCGCTTACAAATTTGCATCTGGAAGAAGAGGGTTGTGGCTTCAACAAGAGGGTCCTCAACAGTGATTGTGAAAATCATGGAAGTGGAAGAACTGGAGTATTTTGCTGTGGGGTCTATGGTTGGAGCTTTTACTTTAACTTTGGGACATGTAGTTGCGATTCGATTTCTGACCCACTTCTGAATGTTGGTTGGGCTGAGATCAGGGGAGCTGAATTTGGCTCTCTAGTCTGATTCTGCATCCAGTTTGTTGGGTCTGTGCTGTGTGCTAACAATTGAATAAAGGGTTTTCTGTTTTCTTTTTATCCGAAATCGAAAAGGGACTGCAGATGTATGTGAGATGGTGTTCCGCTTTGATAGATTTATTTTGAGTTGGGAAATAATTTTCTTTAGGATTAGCAATGGTTGTCTGCAATTCCTTCGTTATGCATCGCCAGTGGCTTTGCTTTGTAAGTATTCCTAGCTATTTGTTTTCGATTAAGTAGCTGACTTTTATCATTCTTGGCAGCTCAGTTTTGGAAGAGGAGGAAGAGCGTGGAGTTGCACACATAGTTGAGCATCTTGCATTCAGTGCCACTAAGAAATATACAAATCATGATCTTGTCAAATTTCTTGAAAGTATTGGGGCAGAATTCGGTGCTTGCCAAAATGCAGTGACATCTGCTGATGAAACTGTTTATGAGTTGTTTGTTCCAGTTGACAAGCCTGGACTGTTATCTCAGGCCATTTCAGTCCTAGCAGAATTTAGTTTAGAGGTATGGGCAAGCTTCCTTGACATGGATTAGACATTATTCGGGCTTATGTATTTTGCTCATCATTTTCTCTTTGTACAGATTCGAGTGTCAGCAGAGGATTTGGAAAAAGAAAGAGGCGCTGTTATGGAAGAGTTTAGAGGAAACAGGAACGCCAATGGGAGGATGCAGGATGCTCATTGGCTTCTGATGATGGAAGGGTCCAAGGTCTGGTGTTTATTTAGTATTTCAGCAATATTGGAATCTTTGCCCATCTATATTTCTGGTTCTTCTTTGTAGCTTGATTTGTAAATGTGTCTTGGTTTAGATGCTGAATTCATAGCTTTATCCGAGTCATCAGTTTGGCTTTATGTATTTTGAAAACCTCATTTGCTGGTTGCAGTATGCTGAGCGTTTGCCCATAGGATTGGAGAAGGTGATTCGGACGGTTTCTCCTGAGATCGTCAAGCAATTTTATAGGAAGTGGTACCATTTGCAGAATATGGCGGTGATAGCTATTGGAGATTTTTCTGATACAGAGGTTTGAATATTGTTATATTAATGCGGTAACTGGAAATAAAAGGAACTTTTTACTTATATAGATGAACCTTTTACATCTGCTTTGTTAATGATATATCTTGTTCTCTTTTCTTTTTCCTCTCGGGGATAGAGTGTTGTCGAGTTAATAAAGACTCACTTCGGTGGTAAACTTTCTGCGTCTGATGATCCTCCAGTTATACCATACTTTCCGGTTCCATCTCACGAGGAACCTCGTATATCATGTTTTGTGGAATCTGAAGCTGCTGGGGTTAGTGCTCTGTGAATCTTCAGTGTTTAGTCAAGCTATTACTTCACTTCTTTAATATTACCGTCTTTGATTGGCTGTAATAGTCTGCGGTGATGATCAGCTGTAAGTTACCGGTGAGTGAGCTGAGGACTGTGAAGGATTACAGAGAATTACTCGTAGAGTCCATGTTTTTTCATGCTTTAAACCAGAGATTCTTTAAAATATCCCGAAATAAGGATCCACCGCACTTTTCATGCTCGGCAGCAGCAGATGTACTTGTTCGCCCAATTAAAGCCTATATCATGACTTCATCCTGCAAAGAAAAGGGAACTATTGAGGCCTTGGAATCGATGCTTGCTGAGGTGTGCCGTTGATCTTTACGTAAGAACACAAATTTTCTCTTCTTTTACTGATTCTTTATGTTCCAGGTCACAAGGGTTCGATTACATGGGTTTTCTGAACGGGAAATATCTGTTGTACGTGCTTTGCTGATGTCAGAAATTGAATCTGCCTATTTGGAGCGTGATCAAATCCAATCAGTTGGCTTAAGAGATGAATGTTTACAAGTAATCTTTGTCTTATTCTTCACTTTCTGTGTATTAGCTCTTGCATCTTCTTATAATTTTCATATCCCAGCATTTTCTCCGCAATGAACCTGTTGTTGGAATTGAGTACGAGGCACAGCTTCAAAAAACTATTTTACCAAGTAGGTTTTACTACTATTCGCTTCCTTTCCAATTGTATTGTTTTGAGTATCTTTGCTACGGATTGTTGACAGTTAAGAATGACTTGTACCTCTTTTGAAAGGGTAGATATATCAGCATCCGAGGTATCCAAATATTCAGAGAATTTTCGAACATCGTGTAGCTGTGTCATAAAGACAATTGAGCCTCGAGCTGTTGCAACAGTGGATGATCTGAAAGCTGTTGTGTTAAAGATCAGTTCTCTTGAGGAGGACCGAAGCATTTCTCCTTGGGATGATGAAGACATCCCAGAAGAAATTGTCAATTCAAAGCCGACTCCTGGGTAAGTTTTGAATTTCACTTTTGGCTATGGTACGTGATGTAATTTAAGTATCTTATACTGTTGTCTTGCTGTATGTAAACTTTATGCTCCAATAATGGAATTTTTGTTTGGTCTGCTAGCATCGTTGTCACTTGTGTTTGAGGGACATAATATAGTCAATGATCTTGGATTCTGATGTGGTGTAGTTGAGTTAATAAATGCTAAAGCGGAAACATGGGTCTCTATTCTGTTAATAGTTGGCAGATAGACAATTTCGTTAGGCTCAGTCTAGCCTTTCGTGGGTAATTCCATATGCAAGTCCACAACAAGCCATTATTTACATAGTATGTGTATGAAACCTTATCTGGTTCTTGGTAGTCAAAATGTTGAGTTACTTTCTTTGCATTCCTTCTGAATACAAGGCACTGTTCCAAATTCTATTGCTTGAACTTGATTTTGGAAAGTATTAAAGATTTGTGCTAAAATAGATATATTTAGCTATAGACATGAATATACTGTTTTAGGAAAATTTGTGTTCTGTTTAGATTGATTAATGGGATCTTATAGAACACTTGCATCAATACGGAGTTGTTGCTTGCAGCTCCAGAATTATGTTATATATTTACTTATTTTTATCTATCCAAAAAAGGAAAGCAAGTGCAAGCTATGATTACTATAAACTGAACTTTGCATGAAACTCAAGACTTGAACCCTTCATATATTGCTCCAAATTAGAGCAACAACACTTTTGTGCTTGCAGATTTCCTGTATCAGAGAAACATCATGGGCTCATATTTTTCTACTGTCAGTAGTTTTTTCTTTTCTTAATTAAAGAAGATCAATAGTGGTTCTCCACTTACCCCCATGGTGACTCGAACCCACAACCTATTTGGTGTAGGTGAAGTGTCTTACTACTAAGCTGCGTGTCGTTGTCAGTAGTGAACCATGCACATGAGTATAGTTTAACGAGCCAAAAAAAAAAAGAATAAAATATACCTTCTCCCATGTCCCAATACAGATAAAAGGGTGGGTTGGAGAAAGGATGGCTGGAGCCTTTCCACCAAGCCTGGTGGGTAGACCTGTCAAAACAGGCTTGTGGGGCGGGTTTACCCACAAGCCTAGAAAGCCCACTATAAAACGGGCTGGGATGGGGTTGCCCGCGAACTTGGTGGTCCCTAAAACCCTTGGCCCAACCCACCCTGCGTAGGGCCGCAAGCAAAATGGGCATACCCGCTAAAAATGATGTAGGACCTTTCCAATATAGTTATTTAGAACTGGTATAGCACCGAAAGAAGCACACTACTGGTAGTTGTTTTTTTCATTTTATTTTATGTTATAAAATCATACTTTATACCATAAATGAAATCACCGAATATTACAAATCTAAAACCATTAAAATCAAATCCTAAATAAGAAAAATACAAACTCATTACGAAATACAAATTACGAGTTTAAATCTGAAATCAGAAGAAAATTAAAACAAACTACGAAGAAAGAAAGAGAGAGGGAGGGAGATCTAGCGACGGTTGATTTTTGAGACTGAGACGATGTTGAATCGGGGCTGGTGAAGTGAGAGAGAGGTGACGATGGAGAAGAGACTGAGAGACGATACGGGAGAGGCGAGAGAGTGACGATGGGGGAGACGGAGAGGCTGAGAGAGAGAGAGAGAGAGAGAGAGAGAGAGAGAGAGACGGAGTCACAGAGATGAAGACTTGTGGTGTATGAGTGTATAATGCGGCTGGGAGTAGTTGGTGAATTGGTGAGAGACTAAGAGATAAGATGATTAGATTTCTAGGGCCAAGCCCGCAGCCCGTGTGGTCTCTTGCATGTTAGCCCGCTTCCAAACGGTGTTTCATTTCATTGGCCCAACCCGCCCCTTATAGGTGGCGCGGGGGGGCGGGGAGATGCCCACAGGCTTTAGCCCAATTTGATAGCTCTACTAGGTGTGAGCTTCTCTAAAGAGTCCTGGGCTTCCTTTTTTGGTGGTCTTTTCCTACTGTTAAGCTGTTTTATGCTGGCCCCTGAAACATTAGTCATTTAGACCAGATTTTTTTTTTTTTGTCATTTGCAAAAAGTAATGTCATATGTTTTCTCTCAAAAAAATAAAATAAAATGTTTTCTCTTAAAACAATAAAATTATAAGTCCCATTGTGATTTCTCTTTTGAATAGTGGTATTTATACTATTACATTGAGTCTCTATTTCCTTCTGGTAAGTGCCTTTGTGTTTTATATTTGTAATAATTTCTGAACTCTTGTTCATATTGAGGCCATCAAGGTTCAAAAAATTGACAAAAGTACTTGTGTACTTGTATGATTCACCTTGTGTGAGGTAATGCCTGAGATGAAGTTTTCTAGGATGCAACTATGACCTGTTTCATGAGGCTTCCATTGTTGATATGGTATTTGCGATTGACTGTAGGTTACTGCGACATACTTTTTGGTGCATTTGCTGTTTCTTTTTCCGTTGTTTATTTTTTGCCATGGTTGTGGTTTTTCATTTAATATTAAACTGTCATTTTTTGTATTGTAGGAATGTAGCGCAGCAGTTTGAACATTCCACTATTGGAGCTACAGAGTTAATTCTGTCAAATGGCATGCGTGTTTGCTACAAGTGCACAGACTTCTTTGATGATCAGGTATGAATTTTGGGTGTCCAAAAGGAATGAGCTACATCTTGTTTCATTTGAATACTGTACTTATGCTTACTACTGTGATGTTGTAATGGTTGGTAGACTCACTTGTGAATCTTGAATCTGACAGCTTTGGCTTATTTTGTTTATAGACTTCTTGTTGGACATGGATTCTTGAGCTCTTAGTGTCAATTTTGTTTTTGATAGGTGTGGGATAGAATGGATGTGAAACATTGTGATATTTGTCCACATTTAGGTTGTCTTTGATTTATCAACGACTGGAATTGTGAAATGTTTGTAAAGAGTGATGTTTGGGAGATAGTGTGGTATTTATGTAAATGTACTGAAGCGAACGATAATCACCTGGTGCTGCATTGTCCAGTGACGGGAGTTGTGGCACACACTATTTGGCTTGTTCTACATATCGTGGGTGATGCTTAGTACCTTCAAGGATCTATGTGATGCTGGTCTTTTTTTGGGTGGGAGTAAGAGTAGAAACAGGATCTGGGAGGCTGACCCTTTGGGGGTATGTTGGACGATTTGGAAAGAAAGAAATCGAAGGGCGTTTGATAATGAAGAAGGTTCCATGGCTGATTTAAAAAAATCTCTGCTCAATTTTCTGTATTTGTGGTGTGCAGGGGCAGATTACGCTCAGGATTGTCTAGGCAGCTCTTTTGTAGTTTTTGTGAATAGTTTTCACATGGGTTAGAGTTATATATAGTGTATGCTTCCAGTGTATTTGGATGCGTGATCCTTTATGCCGCTTGGTTATTAATACAATTTACCTTTATGAAAAAAAATATTAGAAACACGATGACAAAAGGAAAGGAGATATGAAATTTGGAGGTTGTGTAGGGCAGATGGCTTGGCTTCACAGCTTCCTTCCCATATTTTGTGTATTTTGACTCTTCTTCTTCCCTCTGTTTTCTGTTTTTTGTATATTGAGATTCTGCGGGCTCCAGTAGCCATGAGTTCACCAACATCTACTCTCTTTTGTGTCTATAGATAGCCTCAATACCATAGATAAGGTATCTAGATACAGACTAGACGTTAATTAATCTATTGGTTTGCTATGTTAAACAAGGTATCATATGTTTTGTATAACATCTTTAAGATCTTATTCATGACTTCCATGACTGTACTTGACAGCAATATTATAGCATATTTTGTTGCATTTGTAACCTCAGTTCGGTTCTCCTTCCAAGTTCACTCGTTTTCTTATTAACAAGCTTCTAGTAAAAGTATAACCTCAAATGTTACCAAAACTTTAGTGTCTATAAACTGAACATTGTCAGAGCACCTTAATTTGTTTGTTTGGTTTTGTTTTTTTAACTCTTTTGTATTTCCTGAAATAGTGAAATATGGCATTCTTTTTGTCTCTTGCTTATGTATATTTTTTCTTTTTTGCATTTTGCAGTATGCTATTTGTAACTTTTTAATATTTTGCGAAAGTATGTAGTTTTAGGTGGTTTCCTTTAAGATAGTGGAGAAGATAGGTAGTTATCACTTGTTATTCATTAATAGGGGCAATATTGGAAAACAAAAAAGGATTCATTTCAAGACATCCCGCTTATATTAATAATAGATTATGATTTTTTAATAAACTTTATAATTTTTTTTAATTAAAGCCCTCTTCTGCTGTGAGGAGTCTCAAAGGCCCACGAGGCACGGACTAATGCCACAAAACCATCATTGGAACAAAAAGCGATGAATGATGTATTGCCTATATTTAATCAGATGATTTATTGATCTGACTTGGGTTACAACTTCTTTACAAGTTTATGCCTAGTAATCTTGATATTGAAGTTCATATGACCTAGAAAGAATTTGTAATGAAGATACTCAACGGTCTATTTTCCAAGAGGTGGTTTAAATGATTGTGTGCATCTCATTGTGTGACATTATTTTGTTTAGGACAATTGTTCCTATTAACATCTTTGTTTCAATAGGTTCTCTTCACAGGGTTCTCATATGGAGGTTTATCTGAACTTCCAGAAAGTGAATATATCTCATGCTCAATGGGTTCAACCATTGCTGGAGAAATTGGTGTGTTTGGCTATAGACCATCAGTGTTAATGGATATGCTTGCTGGTAAGAGAGCTGAAGTTAGCACAAAGCTTGGAGCATATATGAGAACCTTCTCTGGTGATTGTTCACCTTCAGACTTGGAAACTGCCTTGCAGGTTTGTTTTTATCAAAGGGTTAGATTGTCATTTTGTTTTTTCTCCTTGCCATTTATTACTCCCACCATACTAAAATGAGTGTCTGTTTTTAAAAAATTCACTTCCCAAAATGAGCGTCTCTTTTTGTACTATTTACTAAATTCACCCAGTTAACCACCATGTCCTCGTTTCACTTGCAATGGTATAGCCTAGAAATTAGGGGTATTCACGCATAGTGCTACTAAAATAGCCTAAAAGTCAACTTCCTTAATTTTTGTGAAAAACAAAAAATGGACACTCATTTTGGGACGGAGGGAGTAGAAGTTTAGGTATGGTGTTCCTTAAAAGCATATGAGTGTCCATTTTTTGTTTTTCACAAAAATTAAGGAAGTCTCATTTTGGGACGGAGGGAGTAGAAGTTTAGGTATGGTGTTCCTTAAAAGCATATGTGTTATGCTATTTTATGCATGACTTAATGAAAATCATTTCCTATTTTCTAATATGCTAATAGTTGAGCATTTCTTTGCACCAAAAGGAAATAGTTGTGCATTTCTGAAGACTAAGCTAATGGAATCATATGGGATAATACATTTTACTGTCCAAAAAAAACAAAATAGCCCCTCTTTCCTCTTTGGTTTGTCCCAAAAAGAATTTCTAAAAATTGTAGTAATTACAGTGCAATATCAACAAGGTACAAGCAAGTATAGCTATATCTTATAAAGTTTGAGTTGTTATTGGACTATTTTTTTGGGACAGGAGTATTGTTGTTTTAAGTACATAGAAATGAGTGAATGCATTGATTAATTCAGAATAATTGGAATCTCTAATACATTTAAGTCTAAGCTTATTAGTATGTTGCTTTAATTATTTTCAGTTTATCCAGTGAAATTGGGTTTAGCATTGTTTGTACCTAGTCCTTGCAAGGGGCAGAATCCTCAAGATAGGGCCATAGACAGTTTGGCGTTACACACGGGACACAAAAGGGGATGGAAAAAGAGAGAGAGAGCAGACTAACTAGGCAGGGTGAGGACCGAAACTGCAGTAGACTTTCTTAAAGTAATAACTTGACCAGTTGTCTTTCCGTTCTTATGTCATCAACGCGGGAACAAAGGTATTATAGGCAAGCAATGAGGACCTCACGTGACGGGCCGTGCGGGGTCTGTACGATATGGTGGCGTCATCTCATTGGCTTATCCATACAAACTTTTAGAAGTTTAAGCGTGTCCCCTGGAGGGAACATCTGCGGTTCTCCCCCTAAGGTCCTAGCTAGGCCAAGTGCGTCCATGCTATTGGACTACGTGGCTAAGCTTTGCAGTCTAGCCTCCAAACCATGATTCCCTTGTGATCCCAAATGTGGGGTAAAGGTTGTGCCAATGATGGCACAGGAGCTTCGGTGCCTTGAGTGGGTCCTTCCAAGGCACTTGCAGTAGGCGATATGCAAGAGGGTGAGACTCCCACATTCAGAGTTTATCATGCAATACTATGCGCATGTTGGGTGGTGCACAGCCGTTAGTGCCACAAAGTTCGTGCACGGTTCACGTGCTTGCGCGGGTCCAGTCCCGCACACTGCTATGTGTCTGTGGTAAGGGATACTTATTGTACAGTTTAAAAGCAAAAATGTTGGTGACAGTTGTTTAGATACCATTGGTCATTTACATGTAGTGAATGGAGAAGATTCTAGACAAGGTTCTTTTGTATTGTTTATGTACTCGTTTGGTTGAATCGATGCATATAATGTGCTAAAAGGACATGATTTGTTAGTTTATAAAATCTTCAGAAGATTTTGGTCAGGGCACTACGCCCTTGCAAGTTTCTCTGTGCTGTGTAAGGTAGGGGCTGTGATCAAGCCTATTTTTAGTACCTCTTGCAAACAGAAGCATGAGGATATTGTAACGTATCTAAGATTTCTTACTAATCCATGCATTAGCAATGTAGTCATAATGGTCAATTCGGCTCTATATGATGTTTAACTTACTTTTTTATGATTTTTTTTTATTAGTTGGTCTACCAGCTTTTTACAACTAATGTAGAGCCAGGGGAAGAAGATGTCAACATTGTGATGCAAATGGCGGAAGAAGCAGTACGTGCACAGGAAAGAGATCCTTACACTGCATTTGCAAACCGTGTGAGGGAGCTCAATTATGGGAATTCCTACTTTTTCAGGGTAAGCCTGAGATACTGGTTAATATTTCTGTTTATGCTATTTTTCCTGCATAAACTAATAGTGCGTTTGTTTGCTGCAGCCAATTAGAATCGGTGACCTTCAGAAAGTTGATCCATTCTTAGCCTGTGAATATTTCAACAATTGTTTCAAGGACCCCTCAACTTTTACTGTTGTAGTTGTTGGGAATATCGATCCTGCTATTGCATGCCCCCTGATATTGCAGTATTTGGTACGTAGAAACCCTCTCACATGTGAGCATGGCCTAGAAAGTAGAAACATTATCCTCTGTTAACTGGGTTTCTGGCTTGCCATTCAGGGTGGAATTCCCAGACCGCTGGAACCAATTTTAAATTTCAGCCGTGATGAGCTCAAAGGCTTGCCATTTACTTTTCCCACATCCATTATTAGGTAAATCTATCATTTTTCTTTCCCTTGTTGTATTCCATTTATCTAGTTACTAAATCTATGCTTCAGTATCTTCTTAGTTTGAAAAACAACCTTCAGTATGTGAGTATGTCATTATATGTTCTAGTCTAAATTTTGTTTGTCCTCACTTTATATGCTTGCACAGCTCACTTAGATTCCTTGATGCTTTTAGGGAAGTTGTTCGCAGCCCCATGGTGGAAGCACAGTGTTCAGTTCAGCTATGCTTCCCTGTTGAACTAAAGAATGAGGTTATGGTGTGTGCTTGCTATATCTACTTTTTGACTACATTCACGAGAAATCATCTAGTACCATTTTTGACTGAGTTGGACTATTTTCCCTTTGTATGGTAGATGGAAGACATACATTTTGTTGGGTTTTTGAGCAAGCTCTTAGAGGCAAAAATGATGCAGGTTCTTCGCTTCAAACATGGGCAGGTATATATGTGTTTCACCTGTTATCTTTCTGAAGCTACATTGTTAATTGTCTTAATAGTTCTTGGATGCTACCTGTCTTCCAGATTTACTCAGCTGGTGTTTCGGTATTTCTTGGTGGTAATAAACCTTCAAGAATGGGTAGCGTTCGTGGTGATATTAGTGTAAACTTTTCTTGTGATCCAGAGCTAAGTTCATCACTGGTAGGTTTTTCCCATAACTCGTAAATTTGTTTTTCCAGTTTGGTGGGCTGAACTGGCTTAGTTATTCTGCAATATGTTGTTTTAGGTTGATCTGGCTTTGGATGAGATATTACGTCTCCAGGAGGAAGGACCTTCTAATGCCGATATTTCAACCGTACTTGAAATTGAACAAAGAGCCCATGAAAATGGACTACAGGTGATTCCATGTCAAACTAGCAGAGAGAAAGAGAGAGAAGGTCCAAATGTGTATATATCTGAAGCTGTCTATTTAAATGATCTTTACATGCTTGTTCAGGAGAATTACTATTGGCTGGATAGGATATTACACAGCTATCAGTCAAGGATCTATTCTGGCGATGCTGGAACTACTTTTAAGGTTGGTGGCAGACTGGCAGTTCTACTAAGCTCAAGTTAATTGGCAGTATTTATAACCCTGCATGATGTGCAGAATAGAAAATGATTCAAAAGTTCATTTCTTACTGAAGATATTTAACTTACTGTATCGTGCGTAAGTTCTAATATCACTACAATAATTTGAAATTGGAAGCTCTTTCCAGTTTCCATTTTGTAGCCCGTATGCCCTTGTGGTCATCAAACTCAAATAAATTGAATATATTTCATTTTCTGTTGATTATTTGAGTTTAAAGATCTTTAAGAAAAATAAAAAATAAATGAGAAATTTAGGGTTTGACTGAACATTCTCATCTCTCTCTCTCACTAATTTTTTCCCTTTAATGTGATACAACCCTCAGTCCTTTTTCTTTGTCAATCACGTCTATATTTGGTCTTTTTACTTTGAAATTCAGGCTCCACATTACCTCTCATCGTGTATAATTATTAGATCTTGTGTTTTTATACTCCTGTCCTGCTTCAGCCAAGACATCTTCATTTTTTTAAGTAGGTTCCACAGCCTTTTCTTTTTCTCCTTTCCTCTCCTTAGTTGCAAGCCTTTCTCTACCTTTTGGCCTCTTATTTCTGCATTGCAACATACAAAGTGCTTGCAACGCTCTAGACTCTAGAGTAATATATACTGTGACTGCTTATATGTGCTGTGTTTAATAATATGATAGCCTCAAAGTATGCATGCAAAAAAATTAATTGAATAATGAGGCTTGTGCTGAAACTTTCTGCTATTCTTTCCATGTACAATCCAGTTAACCTCTGTTGTGAGTTTTGCCAAAAATGTGTTTTCTACATTTATCTGCATGTTTGCTTGTTTAAAATTTTTGTACATCTTTTGGAACTTAATCAACACTGGGGGTTGATGATACTTCAATTGCATGGTGAAGTGATATTTTTAATATTTTTTTTCCACTTTCTCATATAAAATCAAACAGGTAAATATGTATGAGCTTGTTGAAAAAAAATTAAAAGTAAAGTTAGATGCATGAGCTTGCTACTTCAGCAAGCATCTCTTGTTCTTGTGATCAGCAAACTGAAACTTCTGTTATCAAATAGAAAAGAGATGCATAGTTGAACTCTCATTTAGCAATACTGATGAAGGTTATTAAAGGGAGGAAACAATGCCAATCCGTCCTCGTTGTAGGCTGCTTCTGGCAATTATGATTAATTTTCTACTGCAGGTTCAAGATGAGGGCCGTTCAAAAGTTAGAGAAACTTTGACACCAATGACAGCGAAATTAGCATTACAAAGGATACTACCATTACCTTGCAAAAAGCAGTACACGGTAGTTGTTCTGATGCCTCAGGCCACTCGTTTCAAATTACTGAAGTCAGTTATCCCCTCTCATTATGGTAGAGATGTTAAGGTCAGTGATACTGTTCTCAGACATGCCTTCAGAAATCTTAATTTTTCTCATTGTTGGGAAGTTAAAGATAAAATCTGTAGTTACATTTCATTTACTTTATATTCCCTACTTCATGCTATACAACCTAGCATCTGTATTGCAGAAATGTAATTCATTGATCATCCTTATATATATCAAGTATCTGTGATCTGCTAATTCTTTTATTTTAACACAGCTTTTATCCACATAGCTAACCCACATTACATAATGTGATGCTTGCACACTATCACTCTACATCTCGAAAAGTAAAGAATCTTACTTATTGCTAATCCTTACTTGACCTGATTCCAGTTTTAAGGTGATACCATGATGCCTAACCGCCTCACCCTAATATGCTCTTCTCCTCGTTTACTCTGTTCATTGCTTATTCCTAATCTCAATCAACCCCTGAATATGTGCTAACATAAGTTTCTCTTGTGGTTTTCAGATTATAGCTGGCTTTGCTGGCGCGGTGGCTTTGGTCCTCACCGTATGGAGATATTCTCGAAGTGCCTTAAAATCATAATGCTCCATTGTGCATGTGTATGTATACTTTGGAAAGAGGAGGGCTAGATCAGGATTAGATCCATTGTTAGATGGTATAATAAGAAGGTACATAATATAGCCATTTGAGTTGACTCCTCGAAGGACAATATCCAAGAACCGGATTCAGAGTTGATAGAGGATATATCGTAAAGGCCTAAAATTCAAGATTACAACGGGATTCGGAGTTGATAGAGGATATGGTAAAGGCCTGAAATTCAAGATTACAATTGGTCGATTTAGGAAAGCATATTATTAATCGACAAGCCTTGTTTGCTTTACAGGATGTAGGATAACCGGGCGGTCTCTTGTAATGATAATATAGCTTCTTCATTCTTTTTTTATTCAACTGTTAAAGTATATTTTTAGGGGTAAAATGTTGAAGATATTTTTAATTAACAAAAAATACGCGCATAAAGTCACTGTCTAAATCTGGGCATCGTAATGAAAAATTGGGCATCGTAATGCAAAAGCGACTTCCCAAATTTGGGTATTGCAAGGAAAAACATTGGGCATCGCTTAAAAAAATATTGTGCATCAAATTCAAAAAGTAGGAAGTTGCATTGAATCCAAGTCTTTTCGGGACCATTCCATAAGCTTTCGTCCTAAGTCCAGAAAAAGAAAGGTCCCGTGCCCACTGTTTTCGTAAGCAAATCAATCAAAAACAAAATTAATCTTTCTCTCTCTCTCTCTCATGTAATCTAGGTATTTGTGTGTATAAATAAATATTGCAAACATCATGTAGAAATAAAACAGCAAGTATAGTCCACTTCTTTCTCCAACACTAGAGGCAACCCACATTGAAGGAAACGATGCCCACATCGGAGGCAATTCCAACCTGATCTTGATCTTGATCTCGCCACCCTCTCTCATACAATTTCATGCACACCCACACACACATCGATTGCAATCAGTGTTTTTTTTGACAAGGGAATTGGCAGATGGACCATGTGTAACATCTCTTGCTCCTTCACATCATTATTATGTCAACTCCGCAACTATATTAATGAGAGTTTACCTACCTCTCTCCTTCGTCCTTCGGAATAGAATATATATGACAAGGATTGAGTCCAAGTTTGCCCACTAATAGAAAAGTTGAATCAACGTGGAATTGAGGTCTCACCCTTCTGTCTTTAATGCTAATTTCGTGATGAAGATGCCCCTTTCATTTTGGATTTTGACTATGCCTTACGGTTTTGGGGATTTTCACCTAATTGGTGTAAAGAGATAAAAAAAAAATGAGAATAGTGGATATTTCATGAAGAAATTAATAAAAATTGACTTATACGATTGAAAACAAAAATAAAACACTATAGCAGTTATATTTTTACGAAAAGGTACCGATCCACAATTAATCCTTCCTTGATCTTTACCAGTTGCAATGTTAGACAAATACATTGTGGAACAATTAGTTTGGATAAGGGTGGCCCTTTGATGTATGGGGCATTTGAATGTAATACTACTAAGAGCATCCTCGATGTTGTATATTCTTATACAACTTCTTAACTGGGTCCCATTGCCACCTACACACTTTTATTTTCTTACCTACTTAAGAATATATCTTCTCATTGTATACTTTTCTTACATAAAAAATATTAAATTTAACATCATCTACTAAAAACAAAACCCTTCACACCCCCCCCCCACACACCCCACAAGTGGTCGCCTACTTTTCCCTCTCTCTCTTCCCAAGACCAACTTCTTAGTCAAGAAGTAAAATTATTCTCTCTCTTATTTGGCAAAATAGGAAGTTTCAACAATGAGAAAATTTTGACAACTTCTTAATAGAAAGTTGATATGAAGTTGCCAAAATTTGACAATGATGATGTTCTAATGGGTAACTTTTGGAATTCTAACCAATTTGTATACGAGGTTCCAGAACCAGGGCAGAGTTGGGTTTCTTTAATGGAGTTAGATTCCCCTTAAATATTTGTTTATGCAAGATTTTTGTTCTCAATATTTCTACCTTTAAAAATATATATATATATGTTCTCATTTCTATTTGCCGGGCTCAATGGTAGCTTTATTGTCCATGCTTAATTATCCATGTCAATATGACTTTGGGTAGGTCATAGGTGTAGGTAGGTTGAAACTTAATTGTGGGAGAGATGATAAGAACACTCAGATAAAGATCTTGAGGTTTTTTATTTCAATTCTTACATTAACAAAGGATCACATTTACATATTAAAAAATAAAAATTTATAACCATACCAGAGGGGGGGTCAATGTTTTCAAAATTTTAACGTTTGGTGTTTTTGAATTTTTAGGTTTCGGTTTCTAAGTTTCATTTTCATTTTATAAGTGTAGACATCAACCAAACATATATCAATTATCAATTATAAATAGAAAAACATGTACTTAATAGATTTTATTTGAAAAACACTTAAAAACTAAAAAAAATGAAATAGGACAATGCTCGACAGTTTTTTTCATGACGATTATGATTTTGAGATGGTCTCCATTACTTTCCCTTCCATCCCCTTTAATTCCTAAAAAGAAAAATAAAAGAGTAAACATATCACGG
This sequence comes from Codonopsis lanceolata, assembly GCA_013146195.2. Classification (NCBI taxonomy): domain Eukaryota; kingdom Viridiplantae; phylum Streptophyta; class Magnoliopsida; order Asterales; family Campanulaceae; genus Codonopsis; species Codonopsis lanceolata. The sequence continues at coordinate 88,127,569 of CM028384.1, forward strand.
GTCAAAGCCAACCCGAGAGAGCTAAATGACACGGTTCATATCCAATCCGAGAAACCGCATTAAGGTGATAGGGTCCCCGTCAAGTTAAGTTGCAATTAGGGTTTCTATTTCTTTATTACCTCGTCCCCTGTCCTCCATTCGGCCCATCTTCCCGCAGCAGCTTCAAACCCTAGGTTCGCCTCTCTCTCTCTCTCTCCCTCTCACTCTAGCGCGCGCACACACACACACAGTTGAACTAGCATCGAGAATGAACTGAAGATTTTTGATATTTACTGTATAAATTACTGGTTACAGGTAAGATCTCAGTGAGAGAAAATGGTGGAGAAGACAAAAGGACGAAAGGAGGAGGTTGTATCCAGGGAATACACCATCAATCTCCACAAGCGCTTGCATGGCTGGTATTTCCTCTCTCTCTCTCTCTCTCCCCCTCTCCTGCACACACACACGCACACACTCTTGACTCACCCATTGCTGGCTGCATCTCGGTTTCATTTGATATTTCAATCGATCATTTGTCAAATTGCTCAATCACATGTCATTTACTTTTGATATTTTATTATCAGGGTAAAATATCTCTTTGATTTCCTTTTTATACTTATTAGGTGAGCCTGCATGAATGACCTAAAGTTTACTAGTCTGAATAGTTCAAATCGATTTCTTTTTACAATATTAAGTATCTTGTGTGAGCTGTGCCAATTTCTGCCGTGTTTTTCAGTTTTCCTCAACCTGCAGTGCTGGTGTCCAGTGTCATGTATTTATACATCAATGTTTTTCAATTTGGACATTTCAAAATTTAGCTTTATTTTGAAGCTCTCGTTTGTGTTGCTCAATCAAGCATAGATACCCTCGTTTATGTTACTCGATTCATTTATTTCTGAAATGCTCTATCAAAACTGGAGTTCTTTATAAATATTTGTGAAACATCCTTTAGATGCGAAGTGGTGTAACATCTGCCTATACACTTGCGCATCTACTATGTTTTCAATTTTTCATACGCCTGTTACTTTTGGGAATTTTGTGCGAGTCGAGTGACTGTTAATTTGAAATAATCAGAGTTGTGTAGCCTTATTTTTGCTTATATTTGTAGTTGTTAGTTAGCATGTGCCAGCAAATTAGTATTACACAATGAACATTTGCGGAGCACAATTCATATAGTGCTTTGTTTGAAATGGCATGAATTCAGATGGATTGCAAAGTTATTTGAAGGCATATGCTCAAATGCTGTGTATGTTTTTCCCTTAACAATGGAACCAAAGTACCATTTGTTGATCGAAATGTAAAGTTTGCTAGTACTATGTGTTGCAAAAGATACAGGTAGAATGATGTCTTTGCATTTTGTCAAGTTGGCTAAGTTTCTTGCCTTTGATGCTTGGTCTTTATGTTACAAGTTACAACTTGCATTGACTTTTAGGATGTAGTTATGATTGATCTCCGAGGAAGTCTGTTTTCTACTCTGTATTGGTCAACAGAATTGTCACCCTTGCTTTTCAGCAATGTCTTTTTGTTTGCTAATTGATTGTTAGTGCATAGGAATCATATCCTCAATGAGTTTGTTCAGTTTTCGTCACAATACCCTCATTATTTTTTGAAAACCATTCAAATATAACCCAAAATGTTTTTAGGTCAAATTTAGTGTCATTTATTGGGACTTATATATTGGGTGTAAACTGAAAAGTGATTCATAAGTAGTTGTTAATGGAGTTGAATTTACCCAACTCTGAGGAGTTGCTCTAAATTTATGCCCAAGTGCTCGACATATAGTTCACCGAACAACATTTTTAAACAATCCAAGGCCAATCTGAATTGACTCTACACCTTAAATTCCACTTAGAGAGTCCCGATTTGGATATTTAAACATTTAATACACTTATAATTATAATTGCCATGAAATTAAATAATATAAACTCTTGTTATTGTAGTCTTGTAGCCAACTCGTTTATTTCATGTGAGTGGTAAAATTATGGCATCATTAGAATTGTATGCTTAATATTGGGAATGAGACTGTGGATGGAACATTCCAAAACAAATGTAGGATTCTTTGAGTGGAAATGAGGACGAAATATGTTGTAATTTCATGTATTGTCTAATGTTTACATTGTCAATAGTCCAAATGAAAATTGTTGAATGTTCTGGATGACAGCACATTCAAAAAGAAGGCTCCCAAGGCAATTAAGGAGATCAGAAAGTTTGCACAGAAAGCCATGGGGACAGTAGATGTGAGAGTAGATGTGAAGCTAAACAAGCACATCTGGAGTCGGGGAATTAGAAGTGTCCCAAGACGGATCAGAGTTCGCATTGCCCGGAAAAGGAATGATGATGAAGATGCCAAGGAAGAGCTCTACTCCCTTGTTACTGTTGCAGAAATCCCTGCAGAAGGATTGAAGGGGCTTGGCACTAAAGTCATTGAAGATGACGAATGATGAGTACTTTTAGCGTTCTTTGTTGAGACTGTTTCTTTTTTAGAAGAAAAGGTTCGACTGCTGTATTGTAGTAGCTACAATTTTATGTTACTGTTTCTCCTAATCAACTATACCAGGCATATTTGTCATGATGGACAAGGAATTTTCTTCTACTACCAACTTGTTCTATCGGGTTGGAAGTTTAGTAATATTGTGGTTGATACTTTGGTGGATGCTGAAATGCCCCTTAAGCATGTTTAGATTTTGAAGGCCTGCGCATCCATGGCTTTATATGCTCAGTCATTTATAAATTCTGAGGTAAAGGTTTTGAGTTTTGAGGTCCTTGATCCCAATTCTCATACCAATGCTAGTTCGGTTCGGACCATACTATTATAGTTGGCGTGCTCTGAGATTTGGGACTTGGATGATTTAGGAACATCAGGTACGCAAACTCCGTGTAGATTCCAAGAAAATATTAAGTAGTCCCGGGTATGCACTGGCACTACGTAATTATAGTAGAACAGTCGAGCATCAAAGTAGTTTAAAGTGAACTATTAGTCGTGGTACACCTTGCGTATAATTTGCTAGTGGCTGTCAAAGGGAATAACTCGTTGGCGCCACATTTTTCAATCACGCCACAACACAAAAATCGAAAAAACACACGAGCATTGATTAAGAAGTTGGGTGTTAATGGCGTATCCCCAACGGAGGGATTTTGGGTGTTTTTTTTAAGACCTATAAATTAATATAGTATTAATTAATAAATAAATTACTACTTTTCGTACAAAAAAACCATTATTTCATTTTTGAATGTTTCACCCAAAAAGCTCATTTACAAAAATTAAGGTATAAAAGTATCATTTTATTACTAATGAGCTGTCATTCTCTTTAAAAAATAACTTTCAGATGAAGCCTCTTTGCCTGAAACGGAGGGAGTAATTATTAATTAATTAATTAATAACTTATTAATTTTTACTGCCCCAAGGATATTAATTTATAGAGTTTTAACTGTATAAATTGAGCCAATTCCCATCTGCTTAAACATTCAATGAAGCTGCTGATTAACTTGGGCGCTCCTGCAGTCTAGGTGTTTCTGCCCTTGCTTGTGTTCCCAAATAAAGCTTTTTTTAGCGGACCTTATAAGCATACATATAACCTCGAAGTTTTCTTACTTCCTCAGACGACTTTGTGAGAAGATGATCCACATACAGGCAGAATCCAGCCCCACTGCAATTTTCAATGTGCAATGCTGCTCTCAGTAAATAAAAATCTATGTATAGCAACACAGACTGCCCGTCCCTCTCAGATTAACATAAGAAAAAAGAAAATTAAAAAAAAAAAAGGATTGGATGCGGAGAATACCTTAGCGGCCCAAACGGAAGCCATATAGCATCCCACCTGAACTTGGGCAATCTACAGTGGGTAAAAGTCAGACAAGCAAATGACGAGGGTGATAAAATATTTGGCACTTCAATATTAGTATTGCATGATTTTAATTATGACACTTCTTTTTTTTTTTTGAAGGGGGAGTTTACTGTATTAAATTTAATCTTGAGCACCATCAGTTGAGGTTGAAAATGTGTCCAAGAAAGAAATCTTTCATATTGCACTTACTTCAGCATGAGATATAACCAGAAGATAGATAGCAAAGCACCAGCACCACAGGAGTACCAAAGCCATCTTCTGTGAAACTTAGATTTATGAAGAATACCAGCAATGGTCACTGAGCACACTAAAACTGCTGCCCAATCTGTCAAACAGTAACAATAAGTCATGCCTTCATAGACTGGAAGGGGAATGTAAGAAAAAAAAAATCTAAATCCAAACGTAATAAACTCACAAGAGGCCATAAAATACACTGGATAGTAAAGAGAAAATCAATGATAACTACAAATAGGGCAAGTCTCTACCTACTAGTTTCTTCTTTATCTTAGGCTTAAAGTAAACTCCCCCTGTTTACTGTTTTAGTACGAGATTGATAATGTGGATTTATCATAGTCGTATAAACCTGCTATTTAAGAACTGTGAGTATCTGTTCTTCTATTCTGTCTATCAAGCAACAAAGCTAAATTCGTCCTAATCAAGTTCTTTCTCTAAAATTGCCATGAGACACAAGGAAAGAAAGAGAAAACTGATACGAGATAGGAAAGAGAAAAAATAGGAATGAGAAAGAGTATAAAGGAGATTTATGGCAAAGAGAAAAGATAAGAACAATGTGATAGAGAAAAAAGACCATGATAGAGGACAGAAAACATAGCATACATGAGTGAATAAAAATAATACTCACACGTTCATGAAAAAGCGTCCACTATTTCTTTTTGGGTTATTCCCAAAAGGTGTCCATTTTCTAAGCATAAACCATTGTTTAAGATGGTTTCACTATTTTATCCTTTAGTTTAAACGACTTCAACAGATGGAACCCACTCTTCATAACCTACAAACTATCTTTCAAACTTCTGATTGAGCTCCAAGGTTAAAAATGGAAAGTAACAGAGTCAAATGACTCCTTAATCTGTCGTATCAGTCAAATGAGAAAGGGAGTAAGAGATAAGAGAAAAAAAAAACAGTTTAAAAAGAAAAGGAAGAATCAGAAAGAAAAAAATTGATTAAAAATAATTGCTCACAGATGCATCATGCATGTGGCACAAGGCCTGCAAAAGACTACTCTTCTTATAGAGAGCAAACAATTTTGTAATAGATTTTCTCACAAGATGGCACCCGTACTCAAACAGCTGGCTGATTTAAAAGGGAAGAAACAAACCTGCAACGACAATGATCCATGAATCAACCTCGTCCATGAAGTATGCATGATACCGCTGTTTATATATAACAATTAAAAAAAGAAAGACAATTTACAACCTTGACATAAAAGAAGAGACAACAACACGTGGTGTATTAAAATGATCATTTTCCAGGATGTCATTAGGTGAAGCACCCTCACAAGTCATGACCGTCAGAGCAAAAATAGAACACATGTTACAAATTAATCATCTAAGAGTCATGCTACAAATCATCAGAACCTTCTGAAACAGTTTCCTACAGATGAATATGAAGAGCAAGACTGAACCAGCATATACATAATACACTAATGCATCTGTTCATGAGATAGAGATGATATCTTATGTAGTACATTTTGCAATAAAACAAATTTAAAAAACTTAGAAACAGCTTATTATATTGTATTTGACGTTCAGGATCCATAGACCAACAGGTGCATTCTTCCCATAAGTCAATAATAGATACTCCACTATTTCTAACAGCAGAATACTAATCTCATTTTGAGATCAAACTCCAAGTGATTTGCAGAAAGCAAAAAGGTTCCAGGGAAACAAACTCTGCCATTAGTGTTGAATCAATTTAGAATGTCACGAGGATTTTAGCACGAAAACTACTCCCCCAGTTCCAAATCTTTTCTTTTCTTTTTCTGTAAAACATGATATAAGTGGATATTGGCCACATTTCCATTTTGGCCACATTTATTGGCCACATTTCCATTTTGTGAATGTTTCACTTTCCCAATTTCCGGCCACATAAAGATTTAATCAACACACTGTCCTTAAGCATTTACAGTATAGGCCAATTACTGATTAAAGAAAGGGTATAAGTGGATATTGGGCAATGGAATTGGATGCATTTATGAAGAATCCTGAAAACGCGAGGTCTTATCTTCTGGCCAATATCTTAGAGGTGTGGAAGGGGAGCATATCTCTAGCGCAAAGTAAAGAAATTATACAGAAACATCAAAATTTGGGAGGGAGAAATATTTGGTGCTTGTTATGAGCACGTTACATACCAGCTCCCATGGAAAGAAAGCCTGCTGATAGATTGAGAAAACGAGGAAGGCCGCAAAGCAGAAGAGGAAGGCAGCAAAAACAGTCTACAAGTAAAGCACAAAAACCGAATTAGAGTAAGTGAGATTAAGAGTTAGTATTAATTCAGAGAGAGAGAATGAGTGTAGAGCGTAGTGTATATATACCCTCCATACAAGGGATTGTTGAGCTTGAGTCCTTTCTAATGATCGAACCATCTCCTCCTGCTCTATTGGAATCCATAAAACTTAATTGATTAATAAATTAATATTGAAACGTGAAAACCCTAATACATTGGGAGTGTGTATGAGAGGGAGAGGGAGAGACCTTGGGAGTCAATGGGACGGGTATCGTCGCGAGTAGGGAGGGAGAAATTGTCGTCGTCGCCGATGGCAGAATAAGCTTCCGGGCGGCGCGACATATTCCACTTTCTGGCCAACTTCTTCATCTTCCCTAATTTCAACTTCAGTTTCTAGTGGGTTGCATATCTGTGCGAAGTCTTATTGTTGAATGTTGAAACTTGAAACTCCCAACCGCAGCCTAAAATAAAATAAAATGATATTCCCTCTGAATATATATATTTTCTATAAATTTCTTAATTTCACCATTTACATGTACCATGATGTCATGTACCCCATCGGCATCCTAGTGCGGACTAGAAAGAATATTTGCGTTGTCGGAGAAGCTTTTCTTTTGAGAAAAATGAATTACCATTCCAAATGAACATTTATTTGGTATAACAAACTTTGATTGCAAAGTAACGTGCGGTGGTGGTATGCCAATATTTACCTTTTCGAAAGTAACAATTTCACAACATTTATTTCGGACTATGATGTTGGCAGTTGGCATCTTAGTTGATATCCCCAAAACTGATTCATCTTTTCGTAACATACTTGAACAAGACCCAATTACAGCATCTAACTTGCATGTCCAATCAGTATCAATGACTGCAGTATTAACTATTAACCACCCCCAAAAACAAAAAAGAGAAAATCATACCACTTTCAAGTGGATGACAAAAACCACTATCAACTCCAATGTGTATACAAATTTGTTTAGAAAAGACAATATTGTACCAAACGTGAAAATTGTAACTCATGGACCAAAGCAAATTTGTATCATCCCATATTAATCCACTAAAACTTAGAGATCTGCTCTTCCAGGGTATCTGGGAAATGGAATAACATCTCTAATATTGTCAATCCCCGTGGCAAAAAGAATCATTCGTTCAAAGCCTAGACCAAAGCCGGCGTGCTTCACAGTTCCATAGCGCCTGAGGTCAAGGTACCACTCATATGGCTCAAGTGGCAGCCCCATTTCAAGAATCCTGCATTTAACAAAATTTATGTCAACCTCACACAATATATGGAGATTCTAACTTGAGGGATGAAAGACCTGTTGCCAATCTCGAGACACCTACTTTGCGCCAACCAGCAAACAACAGTGTAAAATAACCAGCAAGATAACATTAAAAGCCTAAAGTAGCAAGAAATAATTCCTTCAATGATTTGGGTGTCTCGTGCAGACATCCCACTTTCCAGTTCCTGCATTTCTAAAGTGAACATTGCCATTCAATAATTATAAGAGTTTGTTCATTGTGTGGTTTTGGAACGGCCTTTTTTTTAACTCTAGGGTTAACACTAAGTCGAGTACTAATATAGAGGAAAATAGTGTAAAGAAGTTTACAGGGTGGATATAGGTTAATCATATACTCCCTCCGTCCCTAAATTATCGTCTTCTTTTCCTTTTTCGTCCGTCCCAAAATAATTGCCCAGTTTGAAATTTTCCTTTTTAGAACATCACTTTTACCACTTTACCCTTACTTTTTCACCCTACTTTAATTATGAGCCACATACACATGGGCTTTAAAGGAAACTACACATTAAACCAATATAAATAATCAAGTCAATTGTTTTTTCTTAAACTGTGCGCCGGGTCAACCAGGACGATTATTTAGGGACGGAGGGAGTAATACTTGATATAACATGTCCCAAAATAATAATTAAGCTTATATCATTTCGAAAGTGATAGCTAAATCAAGTATTACTGCAATTGTTCTTCTTTGTTTTTCATCTTTAAAGCTTTCTTCTGTGCATTACGAAATGAATCAAAATCATGTATTTTTGCTTCTCATACCTTTCTTTAATGACTTCATAACGCTCTTCTCTCTGGCTTCCTCCAATCAGTTCCCCCACCTGCAGAGGACAATTGATTGTAAGCTCGGCTCATAAAAATTTACATTAGGTAAATTAAATTAAGCTAAGGTTCCCTGGTGCTAATTAAAATTTTAAAAGCTGCAGGAGAAAGACCAACCTTTGGCACGAGTACATCCATAGCAGCTACTGTCTTGTTGTCAGGATTCACTTTCATGTAAAATGCTTTGATCCCTTTGGGATAGTTATAGACAATCACAGGTGATTCAAATTTCACCTCAGACAAGTATCTACAAAACAGCAAATCGTTAAATAAAAAAGGTAAGTGGCCATCAGAAAAAGTATAAAGTGAGAAAGCATAATACCTTTCATGCTCAGATGCCAAATCAATCCCCCATTCCACTTTGTTTTCAAACTTCCTTTCTTTAGAAACTTCCTCGAGGATTGCTACTGCTTCTGTATAGGTAAGGCGAACAAATTTGCTTGAAGCAACCATTTTTAGCCGATTAATGGCATTTTTATCGAACTTCTCAACCATAAACTCCATGTCATCAAGGCAGTTGTCAAGTAACCACTGACATAAAAACCTTACATAACTCTCGGCCAAATTCATATCATCCTGCAGTAATATGTTGATCCCAAATCTCATTAAATGGTGTAGTTTCTATACATCAGCTACCCATGCATAAGCCTTTGATAGAACATTATATCGCCTAGAGATCTTGTAATTATTGAAATCAGTAGAAATTAATTGCATTTCATATAGGTGCACTTCACAAAGGACTTCAATGCTTATTTCAAGTAAAACCTTAATCCAAGACTCCAAGCACATGACATTTCATATAGGTGCATTTGGCATTGGACTTGAACATCATCCAAAGCTATATGTAATAAGCATATTCGCAGAAAACTAAGCAATCACAATATCCAAAGTGCATCTCGCATGACATCATCACATATTACTCGAGCAAAAGGACAAATATATTAGTTATGTGTAATACTGCATAATTTGAGTACCATTCTATGATAAATCAAAAGATAATCCTAGGAGTTATCTCTAGTAATACTTCGAGGAAATTGGTCTCAGAGGACTAGGAGGTGGCTGATTGGTGTTCAAGAAGGATACAAGTCTAGACTTCGGAGAAGGGATCAAAATGACATGATGACTGAGAAAGGCACAAGTAGAAAGGCAAACAGATATGCTGATATATCAGTTAACAGCAATAGGCATATACACTGAAACCGTGACATTTAGACCCCACCTCACCCTTCCTCCATAAACACATACCAGGCCCTTCCACCCAGAACATAAAAAGATTCAGTCACTCCTTGGTGATTTCATTTTAGTGTGATACTGTAATCTAGACAGCGAGAGATAGAGATGAATATTGCGACAGGAGAATCCAAAGTTTTCTTTGTCATTTATAACTACAATTTCATTTGACTGATAAAAGTCCCAAGCATGAGAAAATGTAATAAGTACTAAATCTGCTTCTTTGCTTTATGATAGAAACTACCAAACCTATCTTCAAAACTATTTTGAGAGATTTGCCAATATCATTTGGAACTTGGGAACAATTTTTTTTGATAAGTCGATGACAAAGCCAACGCATGAGCAAAATCATAAAATCAGTTCTGTTTAGGGTCTTCTATGTTTCTCTCTAGTTCTAGTTTTAGCAAGACAAGGAGTACATCTAAGATTAGAGTAGCTGGCCAACTGTGTCATTAGCATGAATAGATAAAATGGGTGTGTTGTACAGATTTCTTGATGATTAATAAAAACTCAGGCTTCGACTTTTCTAGTCTCACAGAAAGACTAGGGTTCTTCTCACCCTCACACCTTACTTGAGGAATTTCTGCTAAACTGTGCCTTCAACATGAGGGGAACGAGTATCCCCAAATCATAAGCATACAATCATTATGTACAAGTACTAACAAGAGTATCTAAAAGTCCCAATAAGTCAAACTGCAGGTCCATGCTTTCCACTAACTATATCTTCTTCCCTTCACTTCAGAGGTAAAAGATAGGTGAGCACTCATCAGAGTACGATATCAAGTGGTTTCAAGCAAGAAAAAGTAAAGTCAATTCACTTGAGCGCGTTTTAAGGAAACCTATCAATTAGTTAGCTAACACATCACATGGCACAAGGGTTCTGACAAATTACTTTTATCAATTACTACTTAACAATTATGATCAGAATCAGGTCCATTTCATTAGACCTTCAATCCTACTCATAGTAAAAGTACTCTACCTCGATATCTGCAAATGCTATTTCAGGCTCCACCATCCAAAACTCAGCCAGATGCCTTGAGGTGTGAGAATGTTCAGCACGAAAAGTTGGCCCAAATGTGTAAACGCTACTGAGTGCACATGCATAAGTCTCAACTTGAAGTTGTCCTGACACAGTTAGAAATGCCTGGCGAGCAAAGAAATCTTGAGCATAATCGATTTTTCCATCCTTCTTTGGGATACCGGGTGTAAGCTTTGATCTCTCTTCAACTTTTGAGGCATTCTCTTTAGCCTTGGTAAGCTCATCAACAGAAGCTTTAATTTCAGCTTTGCTAGCTTTTGCAGATTTCAACTGGGAAACAATCTCTCCCTTCTCCTTGACAATAAGCTTAGCTGCTTCCACATCAGCTTCTGATGGAGGAGGAGTCGTGATCAGCTCCTTTTCCACTTTTTCTGCTTCATTTATCAGAGTTGTCACTTGAAACATCTCTCCAGCACCCTCACAATCACTGGTGGTGATAATTGGAGTGTGAATATAGAGAAACCCATGCTTATTGAAGAATGTGTGGGTTGCATAAGCCAGTGCATTACGAATACGAGCAATTGCAGATATCTGAGACAGCGTTAAAAAATATTCTGATTAATAACTAAACAATATAGAAGTAAAGAGGGAAAGGGGGCAAAGAAAGATGCGTAGTGATCAAATGATTGCTATATTAAAAGCGATCTTTTAATGAAATAATCATTTTAGTCTCCCCACCCCCCGAACATTACAAGCTACTAGTACATAATTTTTTAAAAAAAAATTGTATATATCACAAAGAAACACCACAAACAAGCCACACATTTTTATGCAGGGATTATGTTATGATTACAATAACATAGCTCTTTATTTGGCAAGTTTTCAAATCAAGCAATCAAATGGCTTCAACCGAAACAAGTAATAACTTAAATCACATTATGCAAAAACTAAACCATGAGAGAGATTACATTGGAATCATGCAACCAATCTCATCAAAAACTTATAGCAAAATGATATACCTACAGGATACTAAAATTTATGAAACAGTGATATGCATGTGCATTAATAGACAGAAAACATGACTATTCAGTATTTTGCTTCAGAATTTAATGATCTTCAAGGCAATTAATCTGGAGAAAACACAAAATCAATATCAATTACTGGTTACAACACTGACCACGGTTTATCGTGTTGGTTTGAGGCCAGTATCAATCACTAGTTACCATAACACACACTTACACATAGATGGATATTACTTATACCGTGTTAGTTTGAGAATGGCAATAATTTTTATTATCAATGATAGGACGTATAACATGATGGCATGATGGTTAGAGGCCCTTATCAATTATTCATTATGAAACAGACACATAGATACACATTGATGGATCTGAGTATACCATATTGGATGTTTGTACCAATTACTTGTTACAAAACTGATAGGATAGGAGGTATACCGTGTTGGTTCGAGGCCGGAGATGAACATAATCCCTAAGAAATTCGAGGGTAAGAGCAGTCTTGGGCAAGGGATACTTGGCCGGATCGACAGTTCCAACATCTAGAACTTTTAGAACCTTGAGTTCAATCCTTTGCTTCCCCTGTTTATCTTCTGGTGGCAACTGAAGCACTCCCTCCACGTGCAGGCACGTGCCGGTAGGGGTGTACTGTGCAAGCGGCCCAACGTCGGAATAAATAATGAGCTGAAGGTTCGCCGGACACGAGCCGTCATTGAGCTCGAGAAACGCGAATGCGCCCTTGCCTTGCTCTCGGCCCTTCTTCACCCAGCCGCCAACCTTCATTGTCTGGCCAGCAAGACCGAATCCGCCGTCGGACCGGCTAAGGATTGACCGGATCAAGACTCGCTTGGAAAATTCAGCCTCTTTCACGGTGTCGGAGATAGTCAGTTGATCGACTGCAGGGGGAACTTGATCATCTGCCATTGTTGCTGGCTGACTGGGGGATATGTGACTGTGTGAGCGAATTCTTTCTATTCGATAGCCACGAGAGAGATTGCAAGAATGGTTGGAAAGCGTAAGCGACAGCCTTCACATGGAGAAAAAACAGCTGCTTCAGAGAAAAATGCGTAACGATTTGGTGATCTAAACCCTAATATCAACAATCTTCAGTTCATTCCCGATGCAAGCTAGTTCAATGGCCCAAGTAAGTTACTCCAGCCTTACTCTATGTGTGTGTGTGTGTGAGAGAGAGAGAGAGAGAGAGATAGAGATAGAGATAGAGAGGCGAACCTTGGGTTTGAAGCTGCTGCGGGAAGATGGGCCGAGAGAAGGACAGGATACGAGGTAATAAAGAAATAGAAACCCTAATTGCAACTTAACTTTGATTTCCTTGTTTATACGGAGTATTCATTTGTTGGAGATTCCGTCCGGGCCGAACCGGGTCCTCGCGAGATTCCATTCGGGGTCAACTCGGGTCTTCGCATGCACTATGTCTCTGGCCAATTAAGAGCTTACGCATCACATCTCCTTGCTAATGGTGACCAAAAACATTGCCGGACAGCCTTTGGAATTTGGACAGAAACGGTGGCTATTTTTGGTTGAATGCCGTAGACTATTGTATTTGATCACTCGTTAAATTTTTCTATTTTTGTAAATTGTAATAATTAAATTAGAGAAAAAAAAACTAAATTAATGAGATTAAAAAGTAAAAACAAATATTACAAAAATAATTGTGTTCAATCTTTAAACCGGCTGAAACTTTTAGTTGGTCACATTTATTATTTTGTGTCAAGTTTTTGTTTAGTGTCTATTTTTCAATGCAGTAAACTTCAAACAATTAAAATCATGGTCGTGAGTCGTGTTAGTATATAAGATTGCTTTTGTGGTTTGTAATTATATATTTTTTATTTTTTTATGACTTTTATTGATCCCTTTATTTTATTATCTATCTCGTATCTCCCTCTCTTATTTTTTTTTAAATTTAATATTCTATAAAATGAATTATCTATTCCAATATAACTAGGTTTTGATATATTATTTTCTTCTTCTTCAAAGATCAAAATAGGGGTGACAATTTGAGGCACGACATGATTGACCGACACTAAATTATAGGGTTTGGGCTGGGGCTTATCGGGTTTGAGCCGTTATAGGGCCAACACAATAAGGAACGATAAAAAAATTGGTTGCTATCAGGCTGGTTTGATAAGCACAATAAGACACGATAACTAAAATATATATGTTTAAAAAATATATTTTAAAAAATTTACTAGGGGTTATTCACTTCTTTCGAACTATTTTCATGATTATTTCATAATTTTATCATTTGAAAATTTATGACTTTTAAACTACTTGACTATTTATATTGATAAAATTTCAAAATATGTATTAAAAAATCAAAATTATAAATTTTATAATGTTTATTGGGCTTAACGGGCCTGATTAAATAAATCGTGTTTTTTTGTTTATCGTGTCGTGCCGTGCTTTTCGTGTTTTTATCGTGTCGTGTTCGAGTTTTAATATTAGGCACAATAAGCTTATCGTGTCGTATTCGTGCTTATCGTGTCGTACAGTTATCGTGTCGGCCCGATAATAGTTCAGCACGACCGATTTGCCACCCCTAGATCAAAGGCACCATAGAGAATTTGTGAACCAAATAATAATTTAAAAAAATGGATTCTAAAGATGGTGTTTGTATAAAATGTACAATAATGTTTGAGTATAATTAATATATTAATAACAAATGTCAATGTTTTAAAAGTCGCTAGAGGGAGCACCAGCGCCTAAGGGCTTCGACGGGGCCTATAATTAAGGGATAATTTATGATTTTTCTAATATAATTTAATTAACAATCATTAAAACATTTTATAGATAATGAGCTATCATGCCCAAACGGCTTAAGCAATGGTCATGTGTTAAGCATGCAACAACCCTATTACGAGCGGGCACGTGTCTATCTTGTGCCGTAAGCATGATTTTACCAACGAACAGAGATGTGCGTCTGGCTTCTCATACGGGCATATCGAGCGGACACTTCCTCTATTACTGGGGGCCAAGTGTGTATCAAACAGGATGATGTTTTAGCTATAGTCTCAAGAATATTGTTAACGGTCATCCAGAACGTGGTGAGTTAATGTCAAGAAATCCGCCACCATATTTCGAATGTGGCTTTGATCATGTCCACCCTTTTTCGCTCGAACAGTTAATACCCATGTCTTAGCCTTCAAGGCTAACTCTATACAAACTCTTCCCCATCTCAAGGGAGAGGTACATTCACTTTTAATAGGCTAAAACCCTGTCAAAATGTTGTTTCACTTGTGTGTGTGCTAATTATCACATCGGAGTGTCTAGGGGTGTAAATCGGAACCATCGAACCACGAAACTGAATCGAACCAAACCAAACCAACATATATATTTTTATTTATTAGATAATATATATTATATTATAGGGCGAAATTCACCATTGGTCTCTGTTCTTTGGGTTTGTCCACCGTTAGTCCCTGAACTTCAAAACGTCTCACCATTGACCAAAGTTTGCGCTTTTTGTCCACCGTTGGTCCCTTGTTCAAACGCCGTTAACTGTTTCACCGTTAACTGGTCATGTGCGATGAGCGTGAGCAAAAGCAAGGACCAAAGTGTCATTTCTCAAACACTAACGAATTCTGAAACCATGACACCGTGAAACCACTTCCCCTTAATTGCCAGTTCATTGAGGAAAAAACGAAATATGTTGCTCAAATCAACAACTGTTTCACCTCCATCGCAACAATTCTCAGTTGGGTCTCACAGTTCAATCCTTATTCGAACATATGCCAGTCTTAAACATCCTCCTCTCACTACTTCATTTTCACTCTCACACTTCCATACCTGTGGATCACTTCTCAATTTCCCCAATAAGCTTCGGTTGGGGCACCAGTCTCTCTCTTTTCAGGTACTACTCGTTTGGTACTCAACGATGGGGTCCGACTGGAAGAGGAGGATTTGGGCGAAGGGGATGGAGAGCAGGGATGGTGTCGGGATAACTGGAGATCGGGCAGGCGAGAAGAAATTCGAGGCGGCGATTGAGGGCGAATCTGTCGGCGTCGGCGGTAGAAATTGGTGCTCGCCATGGAGAAGAAAACGACACAAGAGATGGCTTATTGGAAATTTTTGGAACCGAATTTCCTTCAAACAAACCGGGCAGTGAAATCGGATGGAGCCGAGCTCGAAATTACCGGAGGCAGGGTTGGGTGAGGTGTGGGTGAGATACGTAGCTGGACGAAGGCGTCACAGCGATATGAGGTCCGACTGGAAGAGGATGATTTGGGCGAAGTGGATGGAGAGCATGCATGGCGTCGGGATGACTGGAGATCGGGCAGAAGAGAAATTCAGGGCGGCGCTATTAAGGGACGAATCTGGGTTAGCGTCGACAGTAGAAATTGGTGCTCGCCATGGAGAAGAAAACGACACAAGAAATGGCTTGTTTGGGCGGGATTGACGATGGCGCCGGCTGTGGATTGATTAGGCAGAGGGAGACGGCGACGGGCTTGGTGTGAACGAATTAGAGAGAGAGATGAGGGAGATGGAGAATGGCGACTGGGCTGCTTGGGGAGTGATTTGGCCGGAACAATTTAAGAGGGTGGCGTGGCCGTCTGGAGAGAGAAAGATAGAGATGTGTGAGACGGGAAGATGAATGGCTGTGAGGATGGAACATGAAGGATGGAGGTGAGGTTTGGACAGAGAAGATGAAGAATGACGGCTGGAAGAATGACGTTTTTTGAGAAATGACACTTTGGTCCTTGCTTTTGCTCACGCTTATCGCACATGGCCAGTTAACGGCGTTTGAGCAAGGGACCAACGGTGGACAAAAAACGCAAACTTTGGTCAATGGTGAGATGTTTTGAAGTTCAGGGACTAACGATGGACAAACCCAATGTACAGGGACCAATGGTGAATTTCGCATTATATTATATTTATTAACTATTTTTTCTTCCATTGTTTGTGTTTAACCTTTAAATCTTATGTGTTTTATTTATATATTTGTTTGATTTAGTCACATTATATATATACTAATTTTGATACCAAACAAAATTTTGATTATTGGAGAACTATTAATTATTTCTTCCATTGTTTGTGTTTATTTTGAAATTTGTATTGTTTTATTTATGATAATTTGTTGTTAACATGTTATTTACTAATTTTGATGTTAATTCCAAATCAAAATCTTATTTTTATTGTTATTTTTAATGCTGGTTAATTTGATTAAAAATAATTTATATAAACCACAAAACCGAACCAAACCAAATCGAGTGGTTCGTTTCGGTTCTAAGTCTTACTCGGTTCAATTCGGTTTGAGATTTTTGGAACCAATAGGGAATGCTTCGGTTTGTGGTTTTTGCCTAAACCAAACCGAACCACTTACATCCCTAGGAGTGTCTTTATAGGGATAGCCTCTGCCTAGTTCACGTACTCTTGGATTGATTGACAGGTTTGGGTCGTGAATAAACAAAGCTCAGATATATTGTTAAGCTCAGTGTATCCGACTAAATTTGGATACATTATATTCTAATATTAAATATCATATAATAATCTAAAAATATTAAAATAATGATCATATTACAATTTACAACATTAAAAAATTTAAGCCATTAATTAAATTTCATTACATAAAGTGCAATTCCCAAAGCAAAGAGGTCTCGAAGATGAAGGCCTAGGAGGCGGGCAACGCCTAGTACGATTAGGTGGTGCCTAGCACGACTAGTCATCAAGCCGTGACATTGGAGAGGCGTCTAGGTCGATTTTTAAAACACTGTCAAATATAAAAGGGTAAAGTTGAAATCTTATAAAGCATGTAGGCATAATTTTTTTAAATGAATTCTCAACGTGAAATGTCCCAAAAAACACGATAGACTATTTGCCTGAAGCAGTAGCCATAACTGCATGCCATGTGTTTGTTTTACAAAGCTTTTCCTGAAGTATACAACATCAACTAGTTATAGAGTTCGTGCTCCACATGAGTTCTTTTGGTAATAATATTACTATAATTTTTAAATGTGACATACATTTCTTCTTTTGTTAATAGTAGTAATATAATTTTTAAAATTTTAGGTATTATGATTAAAATCTATCTATCTATCTTTTTTTTCTCTCTCTCTCTCTCTCTCTCTCTATATATATATATATATATATATATATATATATATATATAAAGTTGGTGAAGAACACTATGGTTGTGTCAGCTCACCACATTTTGATAAATTTTTATTGTAAAGCATTCATGTGGAAGCTTTACAAACTCTTGGTTTTCTAGCAATTAACTAATAATAATCAATATGATAAGGAGTATTAGTATTAGTATATATAACTTATAGAAAATGTATATTTAAAAACTTATACAACTAACATTACTTCTAACCAATGTGAGATAAAACTCTTCAAGGTAGGGCATTACTTCTAATGACTCACTTCTAATATCATATTTTAAACTTTCATATCTTATTCATCCAAAACTTGATTTGGTCAAATAAATATATCATTTCGATACTCTTGCCGAGTAGAACACAATTGTACAATTGCTTTTTCCAACAAACAAATGACACTTAAAGAAATTTGTGCCTCAAATTACACAATTTCTTTCACTAAAACACTAATTTTTTAACAAGGATTATACTTTAAGTTTTTATATCTTATTCATCCAAAACTCGATTTGGACAAATAAATATATTATTTCGATGCTCTTACTGAGTATAACACATTTGCGCAATTACCTTTGCTAACAAACAAATGACACGTAAAGAAATTTGTGTCTCAAAGTTGCATAATTTATTTCACTAAAAATACTATTCTTTTCAACAATAGAAGAGATTATCCCACATTGGTTAGAAATTAATGTTGGTTTTTAAAATACTATTATTAAGTACCAATAGAAGAGATATATCATACATTGGTTGAAAAAATAATGTTGGTTTTCAAAGTCATTTGATAAAAAACATTTGTCATTATTAATTACCAATAGAAGATGCATATCTCACATTGGTTAGAAAATGATGTTGATTTTAAATTTTTTTATATTATTACCAATAAAATAGATGTATGACACATTGTTTACAAAGAAAAATGTTAGATTTTAAAGTCTTTAGACTAAAGACTTTCACTTTTATAAAAGATATATGTATCTCACATTGGTTACAAAATATTCAACTATTATTACCAATAGAAGAGATGTATCTCACATTTGTTATAAATTGATGTTGTTTTAAAAATACTATTATTAATTACCAATAGAATAGATATGTCATACATTAGTTAGAAAGTGATATTGGTTTTCAAAGTTTTTTGATAAAAGACTTCTATCATCTATATTATAAAAGAGCTCAGGGTCTAACTGGTTGCCCTGATCGAATTGTGCTAAATACAACTAACGGCCCAGATTGATTCGTAAGTATGTGAGTTACAAATGAACCCCTCGGTTATAAGTTATGCTTGAATTACCTCTCTATACTTATATATAAAACCTTCAGTTGTGGGTTTTATTTGAATGACCCCGTTAGTTATGAGTTTTGTTTAGCCCGACCATTCATTGAACTGATCACATACCGAAACCGTGCTTATGACACGGGAACATATACTAGTTATTACCAATAAAAGATGCATATCTTACATTGGTTAAAAAGTGATGTTTATTTTAAAAGTCTTTAAATAAAAAGACTTCTACTTTTATCATCAATAAAAGAGAAGAGAAGAGATGTATCTCATTATATAGAAAGAGATGTTGGTTTTAGATTTTTTTAGATAAAAATCTTCTACTACTATTACCAAATGATGAGATGTATTCTACATTCGTTAGAGAGTAATGTAGACATTAATTTTGTTTTTATAAAAGACTTAATACTAATAGAAAAAAAATATTTCACACTGGTTAGGAAAGTGGTATTGATTTAAAATATTTTTAGGTAATATATCTCACATTGGTTATAAAGAGATCCACATTATTTAGAAACAAATATTGGTTATAAAAGTTTTTTGATAATTTTTTTATGTTATTATCAATACAAGAGATGTATCACACATTGTTATAAAGAGATGTTGGTTTCAAAACTCTTTAGATAAAATACTACTACTGTTATTATTTTTATGTTATAATCAATAGAAGAGATGTATCCCACATTGTTTAGAAAGAGATATTGATTTCAATTTTTTTATATATAAAAGACTATTATTATTATTATAGAATAATGTATCCCACATTTGTTATAAATTATGGTTGGTTTTAAAAATATTATTATTACCAATAGAAAAGATGTATACCACATGATTAGAAAGAGATGTTTGTTTTAAAAGTATTTAGATAAAAATCTTAATAATTATTAATAGAAATAGAAAATAAGTATTTCACATTGTCAGAATATTAATAATGATTTTAAAAGTTTCAAAATAAATATTTTAATATCAACTCTTCTATTAGTAATAAAATGTTATATTTTTAATTTAATGACTTTTAAAACCAAAATCAATTTATAACCAATATGAAATACATCTCTACTTACATTACCAATAGAAAATATGTATCTTACGTACACTGGTTATAAATTGATGTTAGATTGTTAGTTTTGAAAGTATTTTGATAAAATATTTCTAACTTTATCACCATAGAATAAATGTATCTTATATTGCTTAGAAAGAAATGTTAATTTTAAAAGTCTTATATTAAAGACTTATACTCTTATTACTAATAAAATATATGTATCTCACATTGTTTAAAAATAAATGTTGGTATAAAAAGTTTTAAGATTAAAGACTTTTTGTTACAAATAGAATAGATACATGTATCTCACGTTGGTTACAAAGTATTATACTATTATTATCAATAGAAAAGATGTATCCCACATTGGTTAAAAATTAATATTGATTTAAAAAATACTATTATTACTAATAGAATATATGTATCATAGAGGAATGTTGGTTTCCAAAGTTTTTAAATATAAGACTTCTACTATTATTACCAATAGAAGGTGTATATCTCATATTGGTTAGAAAGTGATGTTGATTTTAATTTTAGATAATTTTTTTTTACTATTATTACTAATAGAAGAGATATCATACATTAGTTAAAAAATGATGTAGGTTTTAAAAGTCTTTACATAAAAGACTTAAACTTTCATTACCAATAGAAATAGAAAATAAGTATCTCACATTATTTAAAAATGAATTATGATTTTAAAAGTTTTTAACAAAAAGACTTCTAATAATATTATTAAGTTAGATGTTAATTTTAAAAGTCTTTAGATCAAAGATTTTTACTATTGCAGACATGAAGCTGCTCGAAAATGCCACTAGATTCTTGCAGGCCACGAAGAGGGGGACCACAAAGAGGACTACCCAGCTCCCTACCCAAGAGCATGCTTCCCTTCCCACAGTTCTTGCTACAACTATAGGGCAAGGAGCGAGCCGGGGGCGTACCGAACCTAGTAGGGCTGCCACTCCTGCCACCATTACTCCTCCTCCTCCTCCTCCCACTGTTGTTCTCCCCGCTCCTGCCACTACTGTCTTGGCCAGGCCCGTGTCCACCAGTGAGCCAACCTCGAACAAGAGGCCTGCTGCCGACCCTCTTGCTGAAAGGAGAACCGGGTTGCTGACAAGGAAAGATGACTAGGGGGCAGCTTCTGGCTCTCGTGTGCCTTCGTGGCATGGAGATGACTTTCAAATGCTCGAGACTCGTAAGAGGGCTGGCCAGCTGATCGCTGAGGTGGCTAACGTTTCTGACTTGGATAAGATCAACTTAAACAAACGCGGTGGCCACCCCACCACTGTTGGGCTCGAAATAATGAAAAGGCTCCGCTATGGTAGCCTCCGAAAAAAGAGTTGTGAACACTCGAGCTCCGTCCTGGTCGGGGAGATTGGGATGTGTATGGCCGAGGTAACTACTTCCCCTCTTTCATAACAATAAATGACTTTTGCATGTCTTATCATTGACTTATATTTCTTATTTGTAGATGACCACAAAGACTGGGCTGATCTACGGCCGGCTCATGGAGAATATCACCTCCTCTGGTTCGCTGACCGCGGAGAAAAATAAATTGGAAGAGCAGGTCAATACTCTCCGAGCTGAGCTAAAGCTGAGCGAGGAGAATATTACTGCCAAAGTGACCGAGCTCTCACAGGTTTAAGAGGAGAAGAAAACCCTGGAATCCCACCTTGAATTCTCCAAAAAGTCCGAAGAGACTGTCATCAAGAACATAAATGAGGTGAGGAAATAGCTCTGAGCAGCGGTGAGTCGGTTGGAGTAGGCCAAGGTTGAAGCGGGTGAGAGGGAGAGGGTACTCAGGAAGGAGCTATCTCAACTAAGTAAGGAACAGAGGTAGGCTATCATTGTCGACTTTAAAACCTCTGCTGATTTTGACGCTTGTGTTGAGGACGAGACCTACCCTTATTATCTCCATGGAATCAATCACGTCCTTAGGCAAATAACATGCAACGGGATAGAGGTCAGGCCCGAGATGCTTGCCAAATGGGGTACCAACACGCCCATTCTGCTCTTCTGCTCGCCCGGGTCATGCCCTGGTGCCCTACACCGAAACGAGCTGGCCTCACTAGCTCAGTCTGATTTGGAAAAAGGCTAGCCGTCTGGACTCCCATGAGGTTGCTGAAACTACGGTGACAAATTTGATGACATAGATCTAGATAGCCCGATCTCAGGAGGTCGCGACCTTGGCGATTCAGGCTGTTGATGGTGATGATGGCGAGCTGGTCGTTATTGAAAACGAGCAAGCTGCCAACGAGGAGGGAAGGAATGCCACTGACACTGAACCTTTGGAAATTCCCTCTGATAATAAGGCCCTCTTCTTCGGCCTGCATGCCACCACCCTTCTTTTTCATGAACAAATTACAATTTATGTAATATTTTTTTTGACTTTATTTGAATACCACTATGTTTCTTGTTTTTTTCACTGAACTTTTACATGCCAGCTCGACATTCCGAGCTAATATGTTAATGTAGCTAATTCACATGACCGCTTAGATTTTAGGTACAAGCTAAAACCCAAGCTCGCTAACAACTTGAGATCTTAGGTATAAGCCACGATCCAAGGTCGCGTTTCACTTGTTCTTCACTTGATTTTTTTCAAAACCCATGCTCACTTTTGCGAGCTTGGATACTAGTACAAATGGTTCGCCACAACACTTGGTTTTAGATACAAACTAAGATCCAAACTCGAACATCAATGCTTTTTCACCGAGCAGAGACATCGTGCTCGTGACAAAGGTCTAATCTAGATAAATGACAATTGGTGCATTAGTGCAACTAATTCACCTAACAGCTTAGATTTTGGGTGCAAGCTAAAATCCGAGCTCGCTAACCACTTGAGATCTTAGGTATAAACCAAGATCCAAGGTCGCGTTTCACTTGCTCTTAAACCGAACTTGCACAACACTTGCTCACTTTCGCGAGTTGGTACACCAGGAAAACAGATTAGCCACCACTAGGTCTCAGACACAAGCTAAGATCCAAATTCGAACACCAACCCTTTTCGACGAGAAGATACATATCGTGCTCATGAAAAAGGGCATAATCAAAATAAAAAATGAACACACAACACGGAGATGGGCTCCTTTATTTCACAAGATCACCATCGTACAACCGACCATACAAGCAAGAAACAAATTACACCCTCTGCTCTGTTTTTTCTTCAACGATAAGTTTTCCTCTATACTTGCTCTACATGTCTCTCTGACTCTACCGACGCTGCTCGCCCTAAGCAGAAGTTTTGTCGACCATGGAAATCTAAACTGGCCCCGTGGTCATGTGAGATTTTTCCTTGTGACTGATCGTGATGGTTTGGTCCTGCGTAGACAGGGTCAATTTTTGCTTTTTTTTCTCTATACTCCAGCACTGCTCGGGGCCGACTCTTCAGGACCCCACCCCCTGATCGGTGTAGAACTTTTCTCGCTGATGGGGAATGGAGGCCACCATTTGGAATTTTGTCATGCTTGGTACCCCTAAAATGATGATATAAGGGGATTTCAAATCGATCACCATGAAAGTGATTTTTTCCATTCTTGAACGACTGCCTTTACAGATCATAACCTCGAACTCAACTGTGCCTTTTACTGGCACCTTGTAGTTAGTTGATGTGTAATAATTTTCCTCGCAAGTGCACGAGTCTATTGAAGTATAGATGTACGGTAGCAAGGGTCGAACCACAGAGAGAAAAACAATTAAACAGATTTTAATCAGACAATAAATAAAAGCTATTTTACCTAAGAGTGGGTTTTGGTTTTTGGAATAATTAAAACTAAATTATTGACTATCTAAACTAATTTAAGAGTAATAAAATAACAATAGTAGGAATCAAAGAATTATCAAAGTTTAATATGTGAGTAGAATCTAGGAATTGGGATTCACTTGTATCGCCTCTTATGTGTATTTAACTAATGTATCTATCAATTAAGGGTTTGTTCACTAGCATAAAGGATTGAGACTTACGAAGCAAAAATTGCAACCCTTAGCACTCCGTCTTAACTGTATTTTCTTGATCCGTCCGCACAGTAATTAAGAATCCATTAAGATCACTAAGAACACACACGAACCTAGATCTAACCTTAGCCCAATCAGAAAATCAGAGAGATCTATTTATAATTTAGGTTGGCCAATATATAACTCACGCACGATCATGCAGTTTATTATACCCAAAAGCTTATAGATTCACTATCACAACCATTATACGATAGTTTCACTATAAACCAGAGATAATTTAAATGATAAACAATAATTGATAGAATGTAAAATATATTTAACACATAAGAATTGATACATGTTACCTCCAATCCCTAAATAGATGCGGTTAGTTCATCACATGCGATGAACAAATCATTATGTAGGAAGAAAACATCACCAGTCTTCAATAATCAGCAATGAAAATAAATCAATCAGTGTTTTTAGTTTTGAGAACGACTAAAGAACTGATAAAATCCGGATCCCTAAAGTTGTACTACTAGGGTTCTATTTACACTAGGTTATAAAATTTGAGAAATTTTAAAACTGCCTAGGCCAGAAATCGGGACCAAGCGGTCGCTTGGTCTTGAGGTTGAACGACCGCTTGAAGGCTTTTCTCTAGACACTGGCTACTGGAAAATGTGCGGTAGCTCAATGCACAGGACTGAGCGAGAGCTTGATGTCCAGCTTCAAGTTTCTACCTTGATCTTTCAACAATTTGCACTCAGGTTCCTAGAATCTTCATTTTATGGATTAAAGTCCCGAAATTCATCAATCTTCTCAAATTTAACCTGAAACTAATAAAGCACTAAAAACCCATATCAGTAGCTTTAGAAACTCGTGGAAAAAACACAATCTAAGTAGGAATATACACACAATAGATGCGTATAAAACACATCTATCATTAGTGAATCCCTCAAGAGTTCCTGCATATGGCTTCAAGCGATCATCTTTCAATTCGAGGCTCTTAAAGCAAGAGTAGTACATGACATCCATGCATGCTCCTGTATCCACCAACATCATGTATACCACCCATCAATCGACCATAGTCGTAACAATCAAGGATTGTTAACCGGTCAAGTTGTTTTCCAATTCGCTGCAAGTAAATTGAATGGACTCCTCCCCTGCTTACAAAGTTGTAGGGCAATCCACCACTTTTGACAAAAAATATATATGTTTTCCCAGTTGCGTGAGAGTAGGCTCCTCGTCCAGAATTACATTGATCACACTGCGAACAGGTGGTGGATCCCTCTGAGGGGAATTTCCCCTATTGTTTCCATCTCACTTGAATCGATCCAATCGCCCTTCATTTATCAGCTTCCGAATGGCCTTTTTCAATGGCCAACATTCCTCCGTTGTATGCCCATAATCATCATGATAGGCACACCTTCGTGATCGATTTCTGGTGTTCGCAGTTTCAGCGTTCATACGTAGTGCTCGGGGAAGCTCATCTCGTATCTCGTACGTTATGTCTTCCAGTAATGTATTAAGCGGGGTGAGGTCATTTTCCCGAAGGAACTCTCTTGGGCGATCATACAGTGATTTGCTTTTATTATAACTTCCTCCTGACCCTGGCCGCTGCTTTTGCCAATGTTGTCGTTCCCTGTAGCATTTGTGTTTTCCTTATTTTTATCATTTTTCGCGGTTTCTCCCGCACACTATTTCTGAGCCCGCATTAGTATTTCAGCCTGCGTCTTGGGCTCCCTAATACTTAGCTCTATATCAGGTCACCTTCTTCCTCGAGTAATCCAGTTTTAAAACACAATGCTATCTCCTGCTCGGACAGGCCATACACTTGCTCGAGCATCTTTGTGAATCTTTCAAAGAAATTGGAAGTAGATTTATAAGCCCATTGCTTGACTCTAGACAAGTTTGCCCTTGTCTTAGCTATTGTTCCCGAAGTCCCGAAATTGGCCAGAAACTTTGCCCACAAATCTGCCCTATTATTTATCAATCTGCAGGGAAGGGCCCCCATCCAGGCCAATGTCTTTCCTTGCAGCGAACCCACAAAGCCTGAATCTTCAACGCCTCATTAGAGGTCACCATGCCAATTTGTGACTCAAAGGACATCAACCAGTCCCTTGCCTTAGTCTTCCCCGTATATTCTTTGAGGTTGGGAAATATGAGGCCTTGTGCCGGCGAGGTATTCTTTATCCATAGAGCTAAAGGGCTGGATGTAGTGCCCATAAAATTGCCTTCCAAGGACTTGCCTTGCTCCCAAGCTTCCATGCACGTTTCATTTCCTCGAATTCCTGGGTGTTAACCATAGTGGGTAAACCACCAGCGGGCTGAAGTTGTACCCCGGGCACAAGAGAGGCCTGTGGGGGACCCATAGCTCCCATGATTTAAGCTATGCCTATGGCCTGCGCCACTTGTTCCGGGGGGCCTCCCGCAACTTGCTATACTAGGTCTAGAATTGCCCTGCCCCGTTTTGTTGTTAGCTGTTAGGGGAGGCAATTCCTGCCTTCTTCTTGATTGACATGGTGAAAGTGACCGATGTCTGCAAACATGCGATCCCCTAGGCGATGGGGAACGATGTCGGCGGGCATGCGATCTGTGTGGGGACGGTGAACAAGGGTTGTGGGCATGTGACCTTCGTAAAGAAGGTGATCGCTGATGGCGACGAGATTGGCTTGAATCTTCCCCTGCTCGAGGGCCGAGGCGATAGTGCACACTTGGAACAACTCTGTGACTAGCCCGCCCTTTATGTTGACTACGTCCTCTACTCAATTCCCGCTCACGGGGCTTAGATGGAACCCTAGCCAACTGCTGAGGATCTTGCCCTGTTTTTGACGCACTTACTGTCTGACTTTGTGCGAGCACAACTGGAAGTAGTTCCAGTTCAATGGGCAATGGAGGCTTTCCCATAGCAATTAACTGCTAGTTGAGTTGATGCATCTGCCCCAGATATAATGCCCGTTGACGCATGGCCTCCTCACGAAACTCATTAGCAAGGCCAACCGCGGTCACAACACTTCGAGCTAAGGAATCCATGTGGAAGAGGAGGAGGATGAGGAGAGGGTAAGATGTTGTCGTATTGAACCTCCACACTAGGAGTAGCCATGTGCCCATCCTCAAGTAAGTTAACGCCATTAGTTGCCATCTCAAAAGTTTGAAAAATTGTCAGAAAAAAAATTTTAAACTTGAAAAACTCGTTTCACAATAATGAAACCAACTGATGTATCTAAATTAAGCGGATACACTGAGCTTGAATAATCAGATATTTGGCTTTCAATCTATCTTGGTATTGAGGCCCAAATTTGTCAAAGAAAACAACAGTGAACTAGGCAGGGGCTTTTCCTTGCAAATGCACTCAGGTGTGAAAATTAGCTAACATGCAGATGCAATATCAATTTGATAGAGTTTAGCCTATAAAGTGAGCATACCTTCCCTCTTCCGTCAGAGAGATTTATATAGCTAGCCGTGAAGGCTGGAAACTGAACATTAAGTGCACGAGCGTGAAAGACAGACACTTTCATGGCCACGTCCGGAACCTGGGGGCAGATCTCCCGGTATTAACTTCCCACGTTCAAGACGACCATTATCGTATAACTGAACGGGCTGGTTGTGCTCGCTGAATCATCTGTATGCTCGCTACACTTTTGGCTCCCAGACGACATACATGAGGCTACTTGCATGGTACGCCTGGGCGGGCAGAGATTTGTCCCTGCTAGCTTATGAGTTGGGCTCGGACCATGTTGAATGCACGTGAGTTGTTCGTGACCGTGGTGATGGCATGCTTGGAACGCGACCCTGATGATGGCGTGCTTGGCACGTGACCGATGCTTGGGCTTTTTGGGCCAGACAGTTCATTAACAATAGAAGAGATTAATAGGAAATGATTAATATCACAATATCATATTAATCATTATTAATTAATATTTTTAGCTAATTGCTAGAAAATGAAAAGTCTAAAGTCAAATGATGTGGAGGTTTGAAGATTGAACAATATCAAAAGTTGGGTGATGTGTCATTATTATAGTTGTCCTCTTCAACTTTAATATACTATAATGTAGATTTAGAAAAGCATAACTATTACGTGTATCGAGTGATAGGACATTTTAGGACAAAGATACCAAATATGAACTTATGCGTTTGAAAAAAAAAGATATTGAAGTGGTCATAAACCTACAAAAAAGGGATCGGCCCACAATTTATCATTACTAAATTGATGGGCCTTTATGCCCAATAGAGCTAAATACAAAACAACTTCTAGGCCGAGAAAATCCTGTCAAGCCCATAAATGTATATTCATATAGGAATATCAAAGGCCCAAGCCTTCGCCCTATCCAAACTTGCATTCCCCAAAACTGCTAAAAATTAGAAACCCCCAACCCTTGCATCCATTTTGTCGTTCGAAGCCAGTAGCAGAGCAGCCACCGAATTTTTTAGACATATGAAGATCAGCCATGGGTGAGCTAAAACAACCTCCTTATTTAGATCTACGAGAGAGCTCAAATCCGTTGTAGTTTCCTCTATTCATTCTTGAAATACAATTTTGCAATGGCGAATCGATCTATTGACGGTGTTTTTGGTGTTACGATTTTACAGGTAAGGTTCACGGATCATTGGCTTGTGCCGATAAGGTCAGAGGCCAGACCCCAAAGGTGGCCAAGTAAGACAAGAAGAAGAAGCCCCGTGGCCATGCTCACAAGAAGAAGAAGCCCCGTGGCCATGCTCACAAGTGGCAAAACACACAAACGGGCCACCCAACTTTGGACCATATTGCAATTCGGCCACCGAAACTTTGGTTCATCTATTTTGGTCACCCTACTTTAGTTTTGTTGCAAGCCGCCCCATTTTTTGGATGGCCGTTAGATTTCGCCGTTAAATCATGTTAAATGTCTATTTTACCCCTGTAAATATCAATAAAAGAACAATTATATTTAAAAGGGGTCAAATTGTAAATAATATAATTTTTGTGTTTTGGATCTGTTCATCTTCATCTTACCCCTCTCCTTCACTCCAGCCGGCCACGCCATACCCAGCACCGTACCCCTCTCCTCCATCCTTCTCTCTCTAGATATCTCACCCAACAGCCGCCGTTTTCCTCCGTTCCTGCTTTCGATTCCGTCCATCTCTCACCCATCTCACCTGTTCGTACCCCATCCTCAACGCCACCCTTCATCACAGTCAAGTCACCGGTCGGCCACTGTTTTTTCTTCTCAATTCAAGCCCTTACGGTGTCAACCTCAAAACCGGCCACCGAATCAACCCATCAAGCCCGCCATATCTCCTCCTCGCTCTCTCTCCGGTACAAACGAAACCCCTTCAAACCCACCATCCTTCATCTTCCTCGGTGAGCCCAACAGCCTTTATCTCCACCAAACCTGCCATGTCCGGCCAGGCGAAATCCATCATCCAGCCCCGTCTTCACGCCATCCACCACCTCCATCTCCCTTGCTCAAACCTGGGTGAGTCCCCAAAACCCGATCTTCGGCCATCACAAAGCCGGCGAATCCACATCTCTAACAATCTCCGCCATCTTTACACCGGCCAAGCGAACGAGATCGATCCCCAAACAGCCCAGCTGCCATCCATCTCACCCACTTTTCTCTCTCCCTCAGGCCGTGCTCTTCCCCTTCGCCGTCAATCTTCATCTCCAGCTTCAGCGTGCTCGCCCCTGTTCAAACAAGCCCATAGTCTTCTCCAACCCAGCCACAATACCTGCCTCTAGTTACCAATCTCCCTCCACTATCTCTCTCCCGATTTCCCAAACCTCCCATCTCTCGCTCCCAAGCCATCAGGCCACCTCCAATCCATTCCCACAATCACTTGCCTTAAGATTTGTTGCCCTTATGCAATACATGCTACGACTCCAACTGTTGGAAGAATTGTAAATTTTCATAAACCGTTACCTAAATTTAAGCTTATTCCGAATTCATTTCAATCTGATTTAGGAAAAATTGTGGCCCGTTTAGCCGATGATAGATGACCAGATCTTTAACCCCCAAATTGTATTATTTACAATTTGACCCCATTTTAAAAATAATTATTCTTTTATTGATATTTACAGGGGTAAAATAGACATTTAACATGATTTAACGGCGAAATCTAACGGCCATCCAAAAAATGGGGCGCTTGCAAGTAACTAAAGTAGGGTGGCCAAAATAGATGAACCAAAGTTTCGGTGGCCGAATTGCAATATGGTCCAAAGTTGGGTGGCCCGTTTGTGTGTTTTGCCTAGTTTCCTCTATTCATTCTTGAAATACAATTTTGCAATGGCGAATCGATCTATTGACAGTGGTTGGCTTTGGAAAGAAGAGGGGACCCAACTCATCAGAGAAGTAAGCTCGAGGAATGCTGTAGTTTTGTAGGTTCAGATTTGTCTGTTAATTTGATGAATTGTGTTCAGTCATTGTTAAATGGTTTTATTACTTTATTGGGAAACACTTGTTGAATTTTTGCTTATACTGCTAATTATATGAATTAGAAGTTTTCCACCTTTGTGTTGTGGCTTTCATATTTTCCTGTGTGCTTGGTTTGTTTATTGTATGAATCACTACCCTGTGTACTGTTATTCAGCCATTGGCATCTTAGTATTCCTTTTGGGTATTGCCCACCTCTTACCCATTTAGTGCTTCTTTTTTGCTTGGTGATGGCAAATTGGATTTCAAGGGTATAAAATGATTTGGACATGAAAGTTCTGTGAGGTTCTTAAAGCTCATTTTGCTGTTACTTATATTGACTTTGTTCATTGTTAGGTGGTTTTTCATTCGCAAGGAAAGTCATATTACTTGCTAGCATTAGAGTTAAACACTATTTTTACTTGCACTGCCCTGATTATGCCATTTTTTTCTTGGGTTAAGCTTATTAGGAAACTTTCTGAATGTTAAACATCAAGTTTTGAGGGAGGGAGCAACTAATTCCGTTTTAGTTCTCTGTGTTTTAGGTATAAATATAATTTTGTGCTCTGGAACTTAAGTAAGGGAAGATGAGGGTTATGACTTATGACCTTTGTGTATGTTGAAATAGGGAGGGAATGTTGATTAGTGATCAACTTGCGACACTTTTTATTAACTTTCTCATTTTCATTCCTTAACTCTTGTCATTTTTCATAAACCTTGTCATATTCGTTCCATTCCATTTTTTGTTTCCGTATGCGAAACACAAATGAAATAGACATTACATTCCAAATGCAAACCCACTTCCAATCCCGTTAGTGAGTGTCCTTCGAATCTTCATAGTCCCCTTCTGATAATATTCACTCCATTGAAAAAGGAACCCAAGACTGAAAACAGTTTCAAGACAAGTACTGAATGCCCTTATCTTTAAACTTTTGAAATTCAAAACAATCACCCTTCCCCCTAGCTTATAGTGTAAACTTACCAATAACTTTTTCACTATTCTATGTATTACTTTCCATAAGGAACTTGCTACATTTTCTTTGTCCCACCACCTCCCACTACGTCAGATTTGGAAACCAGAGCAACAACACCCTATTCACAAGACCCAAATAAAAAAAAAGGTAAAAATTTCTGTACGACGGTCGTACGAATATTTTTTGTAAAACATATCCTTTTTACCCGACTTACAGTGTGTTGGTAGATTTAGCTGCGAGTGGAGCTTTTGCTTACGAATTAAAATACCAGTCATATCCATATAACAGCTGAGTGACATAGTGCAATACTTCCACCCACCACATTTGAAAAATTAAGAGCTCGGTCACTCCCCAATCACAGATTATTAAAAGTATAAAAAATAAAAAAGACTAGATTTCAGGATCAAAGGATCAGTTAACGTAAAGAAAAGAAAATATGTCAAACCCTGTGGTTCCATACAGAACATATTGTAGATGGCGAACAAAGCGCCAGTTGAGAGAATGCTTTTTAAAGCCTTTTGGTCTTCAACCCAATTCCTGGCCTCTCTCTCACTCTCTGGTCAGTTATGAGGCTGCATATGCAGTTTCTGGATCATCCAATGGCATCATTGGATTTTATCCTCCCGCCTCCTCACAGTTCATCGTGATAATTTTCATTCGGTAAAACAATTTCAGGTTGATGCTCGAGGAGGTACCTTGACACCAGTGAGGCATGTAAAGCAGCTCCGTAAGGAATGACATCTTCATTAACTCTGTAGTATGGGGAATGCCCTAATTCAAGCTTTCCACAAGTCTCATTTTGCATTCCAAGGCTTATAAATAACCCTGGAACTGCTTCGCTGAAAAACGCAAAATCTTCTGCTCCCATCGATGGTTGCATCTCCAAAATGTTATTAGAGCCTACCATGTTGCCAGCCACACCTTGGAAAAAACTGTGCAAGGTTTTGTCATTTACCAGAACTGGGTAAAAGGGCTTCCCATCTGGTTGAAAGTCAACACTTGCATTGCATCTCTGAACCGCAGCCTGGGTTGTGATAACCTGCAATATTTGCAATTTTTAAACGGAAATCAAAGCAAATTATAACTTTTAACGTTTAGCATACACAGAAGAGCCGAGATATTTGGTTTTAACAAATTCACCTCTTGGATTCTTTGTTTAAGCTGTTTGAAACCTTCTTTTGAAAATGCCCTGAAGGTTCCACCAATTGTAACAGAGTCGGGAATCACATTAAAGGCACCACCACCTTTAAATTTTCCCACAGTTACAACCTGCAGACCCATTCTTTTATGTTGTGAATGATATCATTCAAAGAAACAATGTGCAGATAAATGATTCCCAACAGATTCGATTTGTGTGTGTGTGTGTGTGTGTGAGAGAGAGAGAGAGAGAGAGAGAGAGAGATGTGTACCTGTGACTCCAAGGGATCGGATTCACGTGAAACGAGATGTTGCAAACTAATAATAACACTGGAAGCTGCTAAGATTGGGTCTACTGTGTGCTGGGGAATGGCTGCATGCCCCCCTTTCCCCCTTATTACTGCCTCAAAAAAACCACTACCAGCCAGAACAGGGCCAGGCCTCGTGATAAATGTGCCGATTGGATAACTAGGAGAAACATGCAGCCCGAAGATGGCATCAACGTTCTCCAGTACTTTGGCATCTAACATTTTCTTTGCTCCTCCACCTCCCTCCTCGGCTGGTTGGAAAACCAAAACAACAGTTCCCTGCAATGACCATATGAAATCAGTCAAACCTCTAAACTATTCCTTTGTTTTGTAACACGACAGATAAAGTAACATGCGGAGTAGTATATGTATATAACTGGTTTAAGTGGCAATCTGGCACGAGGCCAAGGAGGATCTTGGATGTAAATTCCAACATAACCTTGATGTGGAGTAGATGTGAGATAATGGCTTGTTCAAGCTTGGATCATTAAGGGTACGGAGCTTCAAAATGTGATCAAACTTGGTTTAGTTAGCTCTTGCTTCTCCAATTGTTTTCAACGACCTTCCAACTAAGCCAAACTTGATCTGATTGAAAACTGGGTTCTGTTTGTTGGGGATGAAGTTTGCGGTCCCCGGCTGGTCACCCTTTAGAAATGCTAAAGTTGTTGGTAACTGGTAGGTTCTAATTGAATGACAGCTCGAATGAAGATATCAGTTGGTAAGTATGCCATAAATTATTAGCTCATCAACAATTATCATATGTTCTCATCAGCACGAGCAGCTTGAACATAACCTTGTTTTTGTAACTAAAAGCCTCAACATAACTAAAACCTACTCCATGAGAAACAAAAAATGACAGAGAATCATCACATGACCACTAGGATGACTGATAAACGAAATGTCGAGAAGGGTCTTCTTGAGGTACGCCTGCTTACCGAGAGGTTGTTTTCATAAGAAAATCTAAAGCATGACAAAAAATGACTAGAAGATAAGGTAACAAATTCAAGAAAATAAATGAACCTGTAAATGATCATGATGATCTTGAAGCATCTTAGCAGCACCAAGAAGCATAGCAACATGGGCATCGTGTCCGCAGGCATGCATCTTCCCAGCAACCTTACTCTTGTGCTCCCATTCCACACCCTCCTGCACTAATCGAACCTCCTCAAATACATAATCAAATAAAATCAGCATAATTATTAAGTCAAACTTCAGACATCTATTCTGAAAATTATCAATAATCAAATACAATGTATTTAACTCAAACAATTGAAACGAAAAATATGAGAGAAAGTTCTAAGCGCTCGTTTGGTGCGTAACAATGGTGATTCCATTCCTTGACAATTCTCATTTCATGAAAGTTCAAAGAGCGTAGAAATAAATCACGATTAATGCGTAGCAAACAATCGTTAACAGTACCTGCATGGCTAGAGCATCCATATCAGCTCTGATGGCCACAAAAGGCGGCTTGCCGGTCCCAACGTAGCCGACCACTCCAGTCTCAGCAATTGGGTATTTGTAGGGAATGCCCAATTTATCTAGTTCAGTTCTAATAAGCTTACTTGTTTCAAATTCTTCATAACCAAGTTCTGGGTTTTCGTGGATAGTCCTCCTAATACTCACCATCCAATCAACAAGCTCTGGGTTCTTGGCCAATTTGAGGAAATGCAGTGGGATTTCAGCTAATCCTTCTTGGGTCAAAAAAGAATTTGACAAAGTTGGTGCTGGCAGAATTATACAGAGAGTGAGAATTGGAACGATCCATTCGGCCAAACCCATGAATTTGGCTGATGACTGATTAGCTTCGATGGAGGAAGTGGTTGAATTTCAAAAACATTGGTAATTTGGTAGGGTTGAGGAAGCTTTGACTTCTTCTAAACAAGAAATAGTAAGAGCCAATTTGGTGGGATCAATCAAAGCATCCACAACAAGACACTCAATATAACTCATTAAACATTTTGTTTTCAGCTCTAGTTACATTTTTTTGAAAACTCTATAAAACAATTCACTTCAAAAAACACATTTTACACGCTTTTTAAATATCTCAAATCTCTTCACCTCAGCTGATAATCATAACTATCAATATATTTCTCCTTGTTATTTTTATTTTTCTCATGACAATCGGAATGAGATATTTTAAAATTTAAATTTTATATTATGTGAAAAATATTATATTTTTAATTATTTCAATTACTTTTATCTAAAAATATATGTCAATCAAATGAGCAATTTATGGTTCCCGGAACAAATGATTACTTTTGTTAAAAATAATTTGCAGTTAATTCAAAATTTTCATAATAATAAAATAAATATCTTTTGATTTGATTGATAAAGTTATAATGACAAATGTGTGAAGTAATTTTTAATTATATGTACCGTGATGTTTTCGATTAATAAAATTTGTTAAAGCAGAAAAAATTAAAATAAGTATATATAGCCTTGTGATTCTATCAGACAACCAAGCCTTAAAATTTGTTGGAACATAAAACATTTTTTAAAAGAAGGTTCCTTAAACCTTAGAAAGTTCTGATAAATGAATAAATAACAATTTGAAATACATTGCAATCTCATCAACATTCAAAAAAGAATGCACATAAGATAGTGGTACTTGCAAATATTTACATATAAGGCTCCGTTTGTTTCACGGAAAATGACTTACGGAAAACGTTTTCCTCATTTTCCGGTGTTTGGTAACCTTAGGAAAATGTAGTCAACGTAAAAGCTTTTTTCAACGGAAAATGAAGCCTTATTTTCCGGAAAATGACTTACGGATTCATTTTCCGTAAGTCATTTTCCAAAAGTTTGAGCACCTCTCCGCCCCCTTCCACAAGTACGCATATTTACATACACGCACACTATTTCACTCAACAAATAAATTATTTAGAAATATAAATGGAGTTTGTGCACACTTTATAAATTATCATTTTAATAAATACTCACTATATCATAATATTAGTGTCAACTATATTATTTAGGGACGTCCCAAATATTGTTCATTTTCTTTTTTAAAACGTTTTTTTTTCATATCAATTATCAATTTTTTTATTTGTATTTTTGAGATTGAAAAAAGATGAACCTTATTGATTTGACACGACTAATGATAAATTGAGGTTACTAATGGAAAATTACTTAAATTTCAATACTATCTTATATTCAATATGAGCATTAATATTAGAATATATTTTTGTATTTATTCATATATTGTTTTCCGTAGCATTTTCCGTACGTTTGCCAAACACCCGAAAATGTTTTCCGACATATTTTCAAAAGATTTACCAAACACCTGAAAACGAAATCTTTTCATTTTCCAGAAATCATTTTCCGGAAATCATTTTCTGGAAATCATTTTCCGTGAAACAAACGGAGCCTAAGAGTAACTTACAAACAAACTATATTAAAAACTTCCAGTAAAAGATCAAAAAAGAATATTGTCATGATAACTTTTTCAAGGCTAAATCGACTCCAAACCACATGGGAAAAAGAATAAGATATATAGCCATATGACGGGAACGATAATCTAATTCCATGAGGAAGAAACAACTTCAAAATTTCGTGAACAGAAAGTTTATAATACAAACACTTACAATTATAACACAACCAAATAGAAAAGGGATGGCAATATTAAGATACCACACACAATTAAAATAAACATATAGGGGTTTCCATCTCTTGTGAATCAAAAGCCAATCTCACTCAACATTAACATCAGTTCATATCAAAAAGAACAAATAATGAATGTTTCATAAACCTATTTTACCAATATATTAACCTTACTAAACAAATACGAGATTTTGTAACAGAAGAACTGTAATTGGAATGCAATATCTGGCCTATTTGAAAATCTATTCTTTATTTAACCCCCTCTAAACCCAACAGCTTGGTGCGATCTGGCAACCACACACACACACACATACACATCCAAGTTGGATTGCAATCCCTCCAAAACTCAAAACCAGGTGGCAATCCAGTAGCTTGACAGCACACTAGTGGCGCTTACCCTTCAAACCGAACATGATGACTGACTATTGAACTTTCCCATCCCGGCCTCTTTCGTTGATCGCTAACCATTACACTCAAAGGAAGCCTCATAGTTTCAGGACTTGCAAAGGAGAAAAATCATTCTGCCAAGTCGAAGTTTGTAGTTAGAACTTGGAAAAAATGGAAGTCGAAGTTTGTACATAACTAAGAAATCATTCTGCCAAGTTACACTATTTGCGGTCCATTCTTTCCAGTCCTAGTCAACATGATGTTGCATGAATTTAACTACACAAGAATTAGCTTGAGGTGCGCCAGGAAGGCTCTCTTCGTTCAAAGCATCTAAGCATTTGCGCATCTGCCGATCTGCAAACGGTTGGACCAAGAGAGTCCCCGGGCTGCCACTCCGTAAGCAAGAAAGTTGCGAAGATCTATCAAATGGTCACAAGTAGCATATTTTCAGTATATACACACCACTAGCAAATGAAATTAATGGTGAACCCACAAATAGTAAGCTATAAAAGTCATCAATAACTAGTAAACTGATTTAGAGACTTTTAGTGAGACTTTAGTATATATGAATCATAAACTCAGGTTGATAGTTCTCCACATGCTAATTGGTAGAAGCACAAACACAAGCACACACATACACACAAAGAAGAAGAAGCAAGCATATGATCTGACCTTTCACCACCTAACCAAGGCCGGCCCTGAATTTTCAAGGGCCCTTGGGCAAAAATGAAAAGTGAGGCCCCCCTTTAGAAAAATAAAAATAAAATATTTTTTTTTGCACTTTTCAACATTAAAAGTAATAAAAAAAAGTACAAAATCAACAAACACACACGAGTAAATAAGTATCAAATAATTATTGAAAAATGCTAGAATAGGACTTTTTGTATTTCTAATTTTCAAGCAAACCTGCAAGGAAATTTGGGAAAACAAACAAAATTTCAAAAATCATAAACAAATCAAAAATAAAATCATCACAAATTCACAATGATGATCATGATTCATGACTAATCTATATTGTCTAATGTATATTAACAATGAGTCAATGACTCATCCTGATTACAGTGATTAAAAAAATCCAAAAACTAATCAAGAATCAAGACACTTTCCAATTAAAAAAACAATTAACCAAATACACCTAACACCTTCACCTACCCCAATTACCAAAGTTCAAAACATTTAAACAATTGTGAGTGATTTCACTGATTTGTAACATTTGTTTAATTGTTTTTCACTTTTTCTCTCACTCACAGTCTCACAGAGAGTATGAGACTCACAGTCACTCTCAGTCTCTCAAAGTCAAAGACTCAAATCACTCAATTTTCAGTTTATCTCAACTCTCTCTCTCTCTCTCTCCATAAAAAGTAAAAAGTAAAAACCAAACTAGCAAATCTACATTACATACTACAGAGCTGCCGGAGACTGAGAGTCGGCGTCTCGGAGAAAGAGCATACCTTTTATTTTAGAGTTTGAGATTTAGGCTTTTATCAAGAGTCAAGACAGTCGTGAGCCCGTGACTACTGACTCGTGAGTCGTGAGCGATGTGCGTCTTTGGTCTTTGCCGAGCGCGGTGCCTGCCGCCGCCGTCCGTCGTCTCGTCGTGCGGCTACCAAGTAGCAATTTCGGCCAACGCTTCTGCGTCGGCGATTCCAAAGATTTAGCCGCTCAACGTGATTACGTGAAAGACAGAATTAGAGGAGAGAGAAGAATTCAAAAAATCCCCAAATTTGATTTCGATTTGTATTCCAATGTAAATTGATGTAAGATGTTTAATTTTTTTCAATTTGGGAAACTATGTTTATAATAGATGAAAGGAGAAGGAGACTGTTGTCCATTCGTGATTGGTTCATGCCCGATGCCTCCTCGTTACATCTCGTTCTGTGTGAGGCGTCTTCGTTCACTGTGCCGTCAGCCATCAGCGTCTATGGTATTGCCTTGCCGTATTGGTGTAAAAGAACGGTAAATTTTTTTTACATATACCCCCTTATAGAAGTACATATGAACTCGGGGCCCCCCAAAATTTGGGGCCCATGGCGGTTGCCCCCCTGGACATACCCCAGGGCTGGCCCTGCACCTAACACAAAAACAGATGCCTAATATATGTAGGAAGACATTACTTACATAGGCAAGTGTTTATCTTCTACAATTGCATTGTTGAACTTGATATCATACCTGTCATGCCAAAACCAAGTAGTTCTTGTCACGAATCCCATCATATTTACCAATAATACGAAACAAGTATATCGTGCACAACACTCACACAACCTTGATATCATGTTGTTAAAAAGAAAAAAACATGATTGTCCTAGGCATGCCGATCTAAACCTTTCTCAATAAGCAAATCTAGGAATAAATAAATAAAGATAGATCCATCCAACCATTCTATTGTTCAAAACAATATGCCCTCTACTAATCCCCAGCTAAAAAGAAAACATAAAAGTAAATGATGAAATCATCGGTTGTAATTTGCAGCTCAGAATCATCGATGATTAGAGAAAGAAAAAATCATGCCTAGCAAATCCATACTAGTATACTAAAGTTCAGCTACAAATTACTAAGAATTGAACACAAATATCCACATTTAGGCGATCTTCCAAGTTACACTAAATAACTCTCTTTCTCATTTCCAGATCTACTATCCTTCACTAGCTTAGCCTAACACACCTATAAATCAATCAAACTAATAGACCAATAATTATCAGAAAAATCAGTAGTGTAGTGTGATCACGCCACAAAGATGGGGTGACTAAGCTGGTAGTCCACGTAATGGACCGGAGCTGACGTGTCCGGAGGTTGATGATCACGTCGGTGTATGTGGGTACCGGAGGTACCAAGTTTGATAGGATATCTGGGCTTCGTGCTTGCTCTTTGGTTGTTGGACACCTGAAAGAAGAACTACCGTTAGGGTCTTTGGGGGTTTCCTCTGACCACGGTGTGAGAGTCGATGTCGTGGTATCAAGTATATCTTAGGAGCTAGGCGTTCCCTTAAGCTTCCGGTCATCCTTTTTGATAGTAGTCTTTTGGTGTATATTGTGTGTAAATGCTCTTGGTTAGTATTAGAATGCCAAGTAAATCTTACCTTTCTTCAAGTGAAAGGTTTCCTTTTATAGTTGCTTATATTTGGGATCATGAATGGCCTGGGGGTCCCTGATGGTAAGACTTGTTCCCTGGTCGGCTTGCTGGCAGTTTCTGAGTGGTCAACAGGTTGCATGTGATGTGCCAATTGTTGGCAGTTTGATGAGCCGATAAGATATGGCGGCTTGCATGGCTTGTCCGGCTCTTGTGAGGAAGACACATGGGTGCTATGTACAGGCTATGGGTCGGATCTATCCTACCACAGAAGAGTTGTCGGCCGAGCATAAGAGGTCCTTGCCCTTGTGGTCGGTTGTTTGTTCATAAGTTCGGAATGGTCTAGGATATCAAGGGCGGTGGTCGGTTGGCTCATGATCGCCGATGGTGGTCGGCTAGTTGATGGTCGGCTGGTTGATGGTCCTCGGTCTCTGGTGGGACTTGCCCAAGTCTGGCTGGAGTCCACGTGGTCGTCCCGCGTAGGGGGACCCAGGTCGGGTCCCTTCATAGTGAGCACTAACTTGAAAGAATCCTAAGATTTTCTCTCTTCAGTTTTTTACTTTGCGGTTTTCATTAAACCTTAGATCTACAAAGATAGCTAAAAATGACAAGAACCCACATTTCCCCAAACCTAGTACAGATATCTGTAGCCAAACAACATTAATCTAAAATCAAGAACTTAGAATCATCATAAAACAACAAATCGCTTAGTTTTCACTTCTAGAGACTCGAATATTGTAGCTCTCGGCTCAGAAACATGTTTGTATGCCTTCCATAAAAGGTAATATGCAACAAAAGAAACCCAATAACAAACTACTACGAATGTCCAAAGGTGTGGACCATTTTCCTATAACCAATTCAAGAAACAATAAAGGATGGTATTTAATATGACCAAGCAAAGAGTGTAGCCAAGATAAAGTTTTGTATCGATAAAAAATATTGATAGTCAGTACTTAAGAAGCAGTGGAAATTGGATCATCAAAATGAAATGGACGTGGACAAGTACAATTACGATAGGGTTGAGACATTTAAACAAATGTTGTGGATGGTCAATGACACTCATCAGGATAACCTAATTAGAAAAATATGAAATGATCGGACAACTTACTTTGACATGTCCTTTAGATAGACTTTCAAGGTCGTTGAAAGTCCCATTGCTGGTAGTGCTGTTTTTTAGGGTACCATGATCAGTGCACGCCAGTCGCCAAGGACATATGTACTAGTAGAAGTAAAATGCCCGATAAAACCAGTAACGAAAACATCGGAAAGACATAATTAAAAAAAGAGCAGGTTTCCTGTAAGACCCTCTTATGGACAAAGTCTCACTTTTTCACAACTTACCCCACCAATACACGATAGGTCGGATAAAAAGGATCCATCTTATAAAAAATATGTCTAAGACCGTATTACCTAAGTTTTTGCCTTAAAAAAACCATGAGTGTGATGAAGTATTATCCAGTAGATGGTATACTCTTAAATCAATCTCATAAAAATAAAAAATCTCAATCAATCAAAGTAAGTACATGAAATGGATTGGAGATAAGCCGAAATCTCTGGAATTTTTGTCGGCCGGTGAGGTTAAGAAGGAGGCGGCGGCGGAAAAGAGTTTTGTTGTTAAGAGGAGTGGTGTGGAGAGATAGGAAAATGAAGACGGTGGGGAGAAAGATGAGAGAAGATTGTGGGGGAGGAGAGAGAAAGAGGAAGGCGGACTGTTGGGAAGAGAGAGAAGAGAGGGAGGAAGACTACTGTTCATGTTTGGGGCCTCCTGATCTGTTGCGATTCTTTTAACAGATTATTGGGATAAGGAGTGGTGCCGGGAGTCCACTGTGGACTTCAGGTCGGTTAAAAAACTCCAAAACGATTTTGGAGTGTCGGTAGTAGGGATCATTGTGGTCGCTCTTACTTGGGTGCATGGAGAGAATAAGTTTAAATTAGTAGCGATTATTTGATACTCCTTTAGTCCACTATTTCATTTTGAGATTTTTCACTTAAGACATAAAAATATTAATGGTAGGGGTCAAAACCAAATTTTGATATTTCTGTAAGAGTATTAGACTCTCCAATAGTTAAAGTAAAATATATCAAAATTAAGTGTGCTACTAGGGAAGATACCAAATTTGATACCTCCCCTGGTATCCCACCTAATTTTAATATCCTTCATTTTGACCATATATTTATGTCATAATATGTGTTGGTAAATTATTTTATATTAATATTTTAATTTTGTGTTTATACTATGATATGTGTTGGATATAATTTTTTAAAAATTATTACTATATCAAATTTTGATACCTATGGTTGGAGATGATTATTCGATACCTATAAATAGTAACCAATACGTATCAAAATTTGGTTTTGATACCTATAGATAAATATCACAATTGGACTTGCCCTTACTTCATCCGTTTCAAGCAAAGAATCTATTATTCTATTTTTGAATGTTTCACTTAAAATACTCACTTTAAAAAATTAAGACAAATAAGTGTCATTTTATTTCTAATAAACTATTAAAGATATCATTTTTTTAAAAAGTTTGACTTTCAAATGAAGACTCTTCCCCAGAATAAAGGGAGTATTTTATTACTAATGAACAATTAAAAATATCACTTTCTTAAAAAAAAAATGACTTTTAAACTGGGAGTTTATGCCCAAAACGGAGGGAGTGTTTAACAGACTTTGACGATCTGACATTTATAGTTTACGAGGAAAATAAATGATAGAATTTTTTTCCTTTTTTTACATTCTAATTTTTTAAAACTAATAACTCAACAAAAAAGTTAAATTTAAAATATAACCTTCTCCTTGGAAATAAAACCTAGATCTAACTACCAACCCAGTAATCGTCTAATTGATGAGAAAAATGTTAACAATCTTCGTAACATTAAAGTCAAATTGATGATCTCCATATACAAGGATCATCACGGTTTGCTTCGATCTAGTTTTTGCTAATGTATATAAAAACAATACTTTGGTCCCGTTTAGAATCCGCTAATACTTCGATTATTAATGACTTAATACAAATAAATTAGTAATTTTGGGGCTAATTATGAGATGTTTTATTTTTCCCGTAAAATTAATAATTTTTTTTATATTAAAAATGAAAAGTAAAAATGTAAGACACTTTCTCATGAAATTAATAAAGTTTCTTATTATATTTAAAATAAAAAGTACAAATGTCAGCAATATAATTAGATATAGAATTATCATGGATATATTCAAACTAAAACTCATAGTAATCTGCCAGAAAATGAAAGAATTAGAAATTTACTCCCTTCTTTCCCGGATAATTGTCATCATTTTCTTTTTGTCCATTTCAAAATAATTATCATCTTTCAAATATTTCATTTTTAAGAAAACACTTTTATTACTTTATCCTTATTTTTTCTTGTTACTTTAATTATAAACACATGTTCAAGGGCATTAAAAAAAACCAAACATTACACAAATATTTATAATACAGTCAATTACTCCCCCCGTCTCTATATACTTTCGCCCTATATTTTCGTCCTAGTTGACCGGCGCACGAATTAAGAAAAAAACAGTTAACTTGATTATGTATATTGATGTGTATATGGTACATAATTAAAGTATGGTGAAAAAATAATGGTAAAGTGGTAAAAGTGGTGTTCTAAAAAGGTAAGTTTCAAACTGGACAATTATTTTGAAACAGACGAAAAAAGAAAGAGGATAATTTAGGACGGAGGGAACACCTTTTTTAAAGGTGTGTCAAGTAGAAGAGAATGCTTATTTGAAAACGAATGGAATACTATTTACACTTATGCTTAAGTTAATATTAATTTACTAATATACATACATAATTACAATATATATATATATATATATTAAGACTATTGGTCCAATCACATTCTAAAACCAACGTATTTATATCAAAATTGAGATCGAACCAATTATCCGGTTCTACAAAATTCATAACTGAAATCAAACTAATAAATTATTTGGTCCATTTTTTTTTTAATTTATTCGATTTTATTGGTCGATCCAATATTGAAAAACTTTTACTCACCCCTATATATCATGAGGATACAGGAAAAGGTTAACTCAATTTTGAAATATCAAGTGTGAATTATATAAATGGAAAAAGTGAAGCAAATGTCCTCTACTTTTCTATAATAAGTTAATAACCAAAAATTCCCAGTACAAAAGATAAAATACAAATTAACAACTAAAAAAATTAAAGGAGTTACATTCACCCGATAATAGTTTTTGTTTGAATGCAATTGGTGTTTACTTCATCAGATAGTGGCAGGTTTTGTTTTAAACGATTATCATATATGAATCAATAATAATTGATTTTAGGTGAAATCTTACGAAATATGATTTTACTGACATTTTATATAAAAAAAGATCATTTTAACCCGACTTATCGTACGTTGGTAAGTTGCATTACAAGAAAATGACGTTTGTCTAACGAATTAAGATTAATAAAATAATCTCACGGAAGTCTTCTTAGGGCAAAAACTTGGAACTTGGAAGAATAAGCGTTAGAAAGCTTCAACAATAGAATTTCTATTTTGTATCTCAATGACATTAATTTGATTGGTAAATCAAGAATCTACAACGCTTTTTAATTATTAATTATTTTTAAATAGTTAAAAGTGAATTGTACAAGAGCAAGAGAGAGAGAGATAGATCATTAACAGGTAGCTATAAACCTTCATGACTGAACAACAAGGAGGAGGAGATGGAATTAGAGAAGGGAAAAAGAATTATCTTTACATTACAAAGAATTGGGGTTGAATCATCAAATCATCAAATCAAATCAAATAAAAACAGCCAAAACATTCAGATCTGAAGAAAAAGTTGGGTGAATGATTAATGAATGATATAGGTCAACGCCAAAGCAAGCATCATCAGCACATAAGCTATTCCTTGGTCTATTGCCGACCCTGCAAAAAATAACCCAACACCAATCATCAATTATCATCCCAAAATTACCAATTACTACTACATCTTACAAAAGTGTAAATGAGAGAGGGTAGCCGTACCATCACTAGAGGGAGCAGGGGCTGGAGCAGGGACCTGAGCATTAATGGCAGGAAGAAC
Organism: Codonopsis lanceolata; assembly: GCA_013146195.2. NCBI lineage: Eukaryota > Viridiplantae > Streptophyta > Magnoliopsida > Asterales > Campanulaceae > Codonopsis > Codonopsis lanceolata. Next base: position 88,172,487 of record CM028384.1, read on the forward strand.
CAAAGCCATAACAAGAGCTAGAATAGCCATCACAAAGCACTTTCTCACCATCACCATTCTTCTAATCTTCTAAGTTCTAAATCAACAACACTGACACATACACACAGCTTCTCAAACCTATATCTCTCTCTATATATATATACCAAGGGATTTAAAACTGAGCAAATATTCTCTCTAAAACGACCACTCTGTCTTGCCGTTAATTCTTAGATTACAATTGGGATCTTCAATCTATTTGGGCCGTTGATGATGGACACGTGCATGGTTGATAACAGTTGCACGTTATGAGTACAGGGTAGGGGTGAGCTGGGAACAGGTAACATGGAAACATTTGATTCCTTTTCCAGCATGAGCACATGTCCAAATACTACTACACCCTCCCCTCCGTCCCTAAATAATCGTCCTAATTCATCCGGTGCACAATTTAAGAAAAAATAATTGATTTGATTATTTATATTGGTTTAATATGTAGTTTCCTTTAAAGCTCATGTGTATGTGGTCCATAATTAAAGTAGGATGAAAAAGTAAGAATAAAATAATAAAATTGATTTTTAAAAAGATAAATGGACGAAAAAGAAAAGGAGGACGATAATTTAGGTACGAGGGAGTATTAAAGATTTGACGAGTAATGACTGGTTGGCCGAATATTCTTACTTTTTTTTTTATTATTTATTTCTACACTATCTTTCAGATATTTTAAATTTCAAAATATTAAAGATTTGGCCGTTGCTTTCTGACTGTGTGTGACGAAATTTATGTGCCTCTCTGGCTCTCTCCATCATGCAATCATATTATTTTATTTTCATAAATCATAATGATGGAAGAAAAAGTATGAAAGTGATAGAAATAAATTGTAGCAAAAAAAAAAAAAAAAGTAAGTTAAAAATCAGAAACCCAAGTGCTTAATCTTGCATAGAGAATAAATTATAAATCTTGCAATAAAAATAAACCAATTATTGTGTTGTTGTCTTTGGAGAGACGTACAATTTGAGTCTGGATTTTATATACTACGTACGTATCACTAATCAGACTACCTACGATATATAACTTACTTATGTTTTAATTGTTAACACATATTACCTAATATACTAAGGAGAAAATTAAGGAATTGATTGAGATTATGATTTGATATTCAAAATTCTTATATTCGTGATCCAAGTAGGAACTTATCACCAACAAAAAAGGGTAAATATTTTGTCTCATCACCCGTTAATTAATAGATGTTAAGAATTCAAGATAATATAGATCACCTGTCATTAAATATTATAAGGTAGACCACAAATCGATGATACAATATTTGCTTCCTTTTGCAATTTTTTCAATGGCATCACTCATTGTAATTTTACTATTTAGAATCACCACATGGGTGTAGTGGTCTTGGTGCTTGTATTTTTTTTTATAATTTACTATTTATTTGGAGAAAAGCTTGTGCACATGTGTTGCTCTAATCAATTTACATTGCAGGAGACGCATCATATTCCAAAAGGAAATTATTTCTTTGCTTTATTTAATTTTTCCCTTTAGTTTGTCAAAAATAAAAATCCCTTTAGTCTCTTTCTTTATTCCATCTTGGTTGGGAAGACCATTTGGTGTATAGTCGTGGGCTCATGGTCATGGCTGTCGAATTTCAAAATAAGACCAAAACGTGGTAGGCTGTTCTAATTGAACATTGAACGTAAGTTACAAACTTACACATAGGAAATGTCAACTTGTGTATACAGTGCTTAACGACATTTAAAAGATTTGCTTTTTTGACATTATTTGAACTTGAAGTAACTCTGCCGATGGAACATAAAAAAAAAAAAAGGAGAAAAAGATTTTGCACTTCTTAATATCATTTGCTCTTGGCTATGAATATGAATTGTCATCACCAATCAACTTGACAATCATTATGGAAATAATTAGTAATTTATACCCCGTTTTGTGTAACATTTTTAAAACACAGTTTTTATATGAGTTTGACTCTTAGAGATATACATATTTTTGTTATTTTACTTGGTCTTCTTTGTGCAAGGGCACGTGAAATGCTAAGATCAAATGAGTTAAGAAATGAGAATAAGAGTGTAATAGAAGATTTGAAGCTATTTGAGTTTAAAATCATCTATCTCAATTTGTAGCGGTGAAAACGAAAGGTCTATTTTATAACACAACTTATTCAAACGCTGCATTAAAACGCATTGTAACTAAAAAACTGTCTCTAAGATACATTTGTAACGCATAAACAAATTGTCTCTAAGATACTTTTGTATCTATACCAATTATAATACAAATAGTTTTTTTTAACTCGTGCGTTAAACACAAGTCAACTAAATCGTACATAAACAAAATAAAGAGGATAAAAAATCTTAAATGATAAAATAAGAAGAATCGGTTTATTAACAATTACACATAAATATATCACTAATCATTAAAGATTCTAAAAAATCTCCTTATACACAACATTTGTTGTCTTTTTAGTTGATTTTTCATTTTCGTCGCATATCAATATCTTAAAATCAAAATAATTTGTTACACTAACTGCGACATATACCTGCCCATGGCTAAATATTGGTTTCTTCAAAAAGAGACATACGTGCAATTATTGAATTTGATACTTGTTAATTGTCATTGCATATGATACCAGCAATGAAAATTGTCTACTATGGAACTTGAAAGACAATCTTACATCGGATGGAGTTAATGACAATCTTACATCGGATGGAGTTAATGACAATCTTGAGATAAAAATATTTTCTCCAGCATTGCTTCCTTTCAAAAATTTTGTTTAAATAATGTGATCCCCAAGATTTATGATGATTAGTCTTATTAAATTGCACAACCCAACATGATCAATGTTTCTCAATAACATTATTAGAACACCAATTTTAAGTGTCAATACATGGTCTGACAACCTAAAACACTTTATACTATTCAAAAACTCTGTAGAATGAATGTCTTCGAAAAAACTTGAATTTTTTCTGCCCTACAAAGAGAATTTGAACTCAAGTAAGTTATTCTTTTTGAATGATTATTTTTATTAAATTATATTTGTATTTTATGAATAAAGAAATTTCTGATAAGAAAATAAGCTAAAATCAAAATGACGAAATTATTTTTACCGTTAGCTATTATTCTTGTTTCGTAAATTATTTTAATTGTCCTAACTTTCATTATATTTTTTATTTTATTAACTTCGTAACTATTATTTTTATTTTATTTTTAAGAATTATTTTTACGAAAAACTTTTGAATTCACATTATGCAATTGTACATGGTAAGTGAATGAGAAAATCAATTTAAGATGCATAGGACAACTCCAATGGTACGGAATTTAGAAGGATTTTAGGAGCATGATCCAAATCATCAAAACATTACCATTGGAGAGGAAAAAAAAAAGGTTTTTTTAGGGAAAAGTGACTCAAGTGGTTCATGAAGGGAAAAAACAAAAACAAAGGAAAAGTTGTGGGGCTCAGAATTACATTCAACATTCAATTTCTTCAATAAAAAAAAAACAAAAACAAAAACAAACGAGCCTACCATTGAAAAAAATGAGCCAACCATTGAGGAGAAAAGTTTCTGAAATAAGTTTTTTTTTTTTTTTGCTTGTAATGTGACAGATGTAACATAGAAAATTGTGAATAAATCTCTAAAACATGTGCGAGATTTTGTATTCTTCTTCATCCAATCAGCAACAAGTTACTACATTGGCTTGTCAATAGACAAATTTCATTCAAATCTTACCCCTAAATTATGGAGATGGAGAAAATCTCGCGAGATCGCTTGGTTAATTTAACTTGACAAAAGTGATACTTAGCTCACCAACAAAAAGATTTCCATTATAAAGGGAATTTAATGTTTATATCTTGAGAGTTTTTTCTAAGATTTATATTGACAACTTTTATTTCTATATCTCTTAAATAATGACAAAAGTTTAAAGACATAGTCGCGTACTACTAAGAAACAGGAGAAACCCCAAAGTACTTGAGCCCAAGTTATTGCTCGTAGCTAGCAAGCACAAAAGTATTATTACGGTGTTTCCTCATATATGGAGTTGAGGTCGCACGTTAATTACTCTCTGTTCCAAAATTAGTATTCATTTTTTCAAAATTTCTTAAAAAATGAGTGTTCACTTTAAAAAAAACTTATAATACCTTCACTAACCATCAACTTCTAAAGTGAACTTGCAATACAACAATACCATAGTGTGGAAGCAAAACACATTCATGTATATGCATTAGTGAAATAACTTGGTAGTCAATTTTCTTATTTTTTGTAAAAGAACTCCTTTAGGAACAAGGGAGTACATTTTAACACGAGAACAACAATTAAGAGAATGAGTTTGGAGGCTGAAGGCTACAAGTATACCTTTCACTTCCACCATTGCATTAGTGAAAATACACAATTAATAATTTTTAGTTTGGTTTGGTTTGTTTTGATTTCATTTGATTCGTTTGGTTTAATGCATCAATGCATTCAAAGCAATATTTTTTGGTTCATGAGGCAAAAACATGAGCGAAGTGAACCAAATCGCTCGGTCTGGCAAAAACCTAGCCAAACGAACCACACGATTCACAAAATCGAACCGCCATAATTGGTTTGTTTCAGTTCGGAGTTCGGATCGCAGTTTGAAGGTTTGGATTGACATCAATAAGCAAGATAAGTAGCTGTTGCAAGGAGACTCTTACATACCTTTGTACTTGGTAGCAGTATGGAGTGTCAGTTATAAACTACATTAAAACTAGGAAACCTAGCAACTACCTTCTAGTATCTGATCACCAACTGTGCCAAGAGGGACTACTGCTGGTGCTGGTAACTCCAATTCCAAATAGTCTAAATCATCAGTTATTCCTACCTGCAGTTGACTACCAAGAATGAGAATGTGACATTACACGGGGGGAAATGATTTTAAACAAAAGTGCTGCCAGAAATAGCAGCCAATGAAACAGTTGTATGCTTTCCCTTTCTGGATAGCAACACAGCTGAGCCAAATTCAAGAATCATTATGGAACTCAATTAGAAAAGGAGAGATTCCACTATAGGAAGATGCCAGTATCACTTGTTAGAAAGGGCAAAGAGGATAAAACCAATCGTTAGCATTTTTGGTAGCTTATATGCTCTTGGATAAGACTGACAGATGCAGCAGCATAACAAATAGTTTTTCCCTTCTAAAAGTTGGGAACTTTTTTTTTTCTTTTTGGGTGGGGGGGGGGTGGTGGTGGGGTGCATTGGGTGGTTCTGGTGTGGGAGGGTGAGAAAGGGTTGACTAGTTGAAATGCGTTACCCCAATGGATATTAGAGATAGGTGAATTTTCTTGTAGCTATAATCTCATTGCATCGATTGTTAAATGACCAAGCACAAACCGGAAGGCCACAGTTGTATGTGCCCTGGTAAATTGAAAATAATAGGGGTATACCTCATTATACAAGTGATCAAGCTGTTCTTTGGCCTGTGGAAAGTTGTTTGAACACCATTGGCGCAGTGTAAAAATGTTGTCTGCAATGTACTTCCATGTAAGAGTTGTCACTCATGAACAGGCCATTTGCAAACCAGAAAAGTGAAGGTGAGCTAAAATTTTGTAAGAGGTCAAACCTGTCCATCTGTTAGCGGCTGCATGGGCAACTTCAATAGCTTTCTCTGACACATATGCAATGAACAATCAGCATGATTAAAAGTACTGTTCGATATTTTTAAAATGGGCATTCCGTAGGAACATTTGAATTAAGGAAAGGAAGTATAGGCATTAATTAACTCATTGCTTCAAAGGCAGCTGGATCATTGTCTGCAAATTGTCCCATCTCTCCCTGAAAATTAAGATTATAGGGTGCAATGAGATGGTGTTTCATAGAGACTAAAAGAGGAATTGGGTATAAGATGTGAGCCTACCTTTAGCTCGTTAAGTTTCTGTTCAATCGCTTTGAGCTTACTCAAAGCCTCTTCTCGCTCATTCTGGTAAATGCTTAAATTAGACACTTAGAAAAAGAAAGCTATTTAAAGAAACAACATAAATCTTTGTTTAATGAACCCTCATCCCGAATAATTTTGGTTTCAGAAGTGACAAAGTGCCCAGTAAATTGTTTTATGTGAATTAAGAAATTAGTCCTAAACACAAGAAGATAAAACTCATCAGACTTACTGAATCCTCTCGCCCTTTCTTTAGGGCCTCGCATTGTTCAACAAGTTCTGCATGCCTCTTCTTACTGCTTTGAAGGTCTGACTCAAGCTTTTTATGCACATTTCTTAGCTGGTAAAACAACATGGACACAATAAGACCTAAGCAGAAAGTAGGCCAAACTTCTTCATGCATATATAGATGTAACAATGTCATGGAAACAAGGCTCAAAATGGAAGTTTTGTCTACCTGATTTCCAGCACAACTAGGAAGACTCCAAAAGTAAACCTGATATTCCAAAACAGAAAGCACTATTTAAAACGCAAGCAAGCGGATGTTATTAAAGCTGAACAAGTGTTCCAGAAAGAGACTGCTATTCTACTGATTATCCCATCATAAGATATTTCCTTACAGAAGTTCCTATCTTATCTTTTGAGACAAGGTCATCGTCCACAAGACCTTGGACAACATCTTTTACCGACTGGCTAATAACACCTTTCTTGGGGCCCAACTTCTCAAGTTCCTTGAGCTGGATATACAAAATGCAAGTAATACTATTAAGATGTGTACTGATTAATCAACAGAGCTAAAATTCGTGCATAAGATTGATCAATCAAAGTGACTTGACCCATCTCTGGACCAATTGGCCAAGGCCATCTGGTTAAGCAATGTCAGAGTCATGAAAAGGTGATTTGAAAGGAACAGTAGACTAGCGATTCTGCCCCTCATAAGATTGATCAATCAGCAGAGCTAAATACCATGCATAACACAGTACAATATTGTGAGGAGGTCATCATCATACATACAAATCAAAGTTGAACAAAAAAAGTGTATCAACTGAGATATGATATACTCCCTCCTTTCCTAAATTATAGTCTTGTATTGACTTTTTGAGTCAAATTAGGTGTTTTTCAAATGAAAATTTGACATATTTTTTTACTTGTTTCAAAATCATAAAATAGGTAATTTGTAGTAAAACTGAGTGTTTTACAATTTCGAAAATATTATTTATATAAATATATAATATGTATATGTAATATATGTTATATATATACTCTCTCCGTCTTGGATAAATGTTCCTCATTGACAAAACACAGAGATTAAGAAACACAATTAATGATGTGATGTACAATGTGTTAAGACGATAATACCCATCTATTTCTCATTAATTTTTTCTTGGTTTTTGGATAAAAGTGATTAGGATTAGCATTAATTGAGTCTCACTATTCCAAATAAGTGGGTTTCTAGAATATGCCATGATGATATCAAATGATGGTTTAAGGGTATAGTGGAAAGAATGATAGAGTATTTATTATCAAAAAATCATTAGGAACATTAGTTGGGACATCCCAAAATAGAAAGTAGGAGCATTTATCCGAGAGAGAGGAAGTATAACATATCTATATAGATATAGTATATATTATATATCGATATATATTATATATAATCAATATATTTATAGATATAGATTATATATACATATTAATATATATATATACATATTAATATATATATATATATATATATATATATATATATATATATATATATATGTATGTATACTATATCTATATAGTTAATAGTATATATATTATTTATAGATATATATTTTTTGAGAATGTCAATAGGCATGATAACACCCTTTTCTTTTTCGGAGGTGTCTAAGGGTACACGTCCAATTTGAGGAGAGATTTTCGGTCATCAGCTTTAGGTGACGATTTTTCCACTTTCATTAAAGGCTCTCCTGAACTTTAGCGGAATAAGAGCAGTTGGAAATATGAAATGAAATAGAATAGGTAAGAAAGAAGGCAATGTCCCTAGACTCTAGTATCAGGAAGAGGGTTGATGGGAGTGCACATTCATATGATTCTAGAAATTCCTTTCTTTTAGGAATTCCACAGTTGCCAATGAAAAGGGGCAAGGTCTTCTGAGACTTGAGGCTAATTCGACTGGTTGACTCCAATTCAGAAAAGAGTGGATAGAAGATTGCTCCGGGCATAGAGACTGCCGAGGTCCCTTAAAGAGTTGATTGGAATCAGTACCATCTATGGTGTCAGAGAAAACGATATATATTATATAGAGATATTAGATAAATATTATATATCTATATATATGTTACATATATATAAATATTATATATATACACACAAATTTTCATTTGGAAAACACTCAATTGGAATCAAAGAGTCAAAATAGGACAATAATTTAAGAACAAAGGGAGTATATAGGGGAAAACAAAGTGACTTGACCCATTTCTGGACCAATTGACCAAGGCCTTTTGGGTAAACAATGTCGGAGTCATGAAAAAATAATTTTAAAGGAATAATGGACTAGTGATTCCTCCCCTCGAAGAAGACTTGGTGCTTGATAAAGCCCTAAAACAGCAGAGTCAAATCCTTTCATATTTCTACTTGAATAGACAAGAGCCAGAAACTGTTATGGTTTTTCCTTCTCTTTTTTCCTAGTTTATTTTAGGATTCAAACCTTATGGTTACCTTCACTCTACTCTACTGAATTTTGTCAGATAATCAATAATCAATAAAGCCCTTGTTCCAAGCTGAACATAGCGCTGGATAAAGCCCTAAAACAGCATAGTCAAATCCTTTCATATTTCCACATGAATATGCGTAGATCTCAGATAAAAGCAAAAGCTAATTCATCACCGGAAAACTTATATTCTTGGTGAGATGACAGTTAACCAATATAACAAGTCTAATCATGCAGCCCTTACCTAGGTGTATCAATGCTATCCACCATATTATTAAGGATTACAAGACGATCAATGAATAATAAGCTCATAAAATTGAAGATAACAACAATGTATTATGAGTAAATTCAAACAGCAAGAATGGCCACCACCTCTGATTGACATCATTATGAAATCTGCTTTAGCCCATAAAATATAGCTACTACTGATAAGAAAACTTGGTGCATAAACTGGGCAATCAGCATTTAAAAGCACTTCAAATAGAAATGATACGTGATAAAACGATACTCACAAGGTAGAAGTCTTGAGACTCATAAAAGATCTGGAGCATCTTTTCACGCTTTTCTTCCAATGAAAGACCTCTTTTCTTAGACTATTTCACAGTAAAGTGGAAGTAAGATCATTCAAATATATCCATGTTTGTAAACAAAAAGCCTACCTAGTCATGTTAAGATACCAAAAAAATGAGAGAAATGTCAAAAGCCACTGGAAACATCACTTTCAAGTCTCAACTAGAATAAAAATATGCTGTCATTTAGATTGTTTCACCAAATATGAGAGTCTGAGACCGGTGCCTTTGGGCATAGCAATGCATTTTCCATATCATATTCCACTTCAAAGAGAGCATGAGCACAAAAATATCCATATATGTTTCTAAAAAGGGAGATACAATGCTAGAACCATATACCAGGAAAGGATTTTACTATTATGAGGCAGCATCCCCGCAACCGATCCTCTCCCACCCAAACTCCCTTCCCAACTTTTATCTCCCTATGCTCATTATAAGAGGAAAAACTACTGTATCTATTTAACACTCGGTGCTAGCATACAAAAGCCAAATCTGATGCATTTTACAAAAATCTACTATCATAACTGGAAAAGTGCTAGCAAATTTGTGATCTTGCATTCTTGCTTACAATTTCAAACTCATAATTCAACTCAAAAATGATAAAGAACAGCGGAAATTCCTATCAATGGGCAAAACTTGCATCTGCTCCGATTCCACCCCCCCCCTGCTCTCTCTCTCTCTCTCTCTCTCTCTTTCTCACCCACTCAAACACACATACCGAGAAAGATACAGAATGAAAGTCACACAACATCTCCTGAATTTGCAAATATCTCATAAGTATCCGATTTACATTTCTACCGTCCGTGCGTATACCTTGTAATCCATACGAACGTGGATATATGAAATTTTGCGAATCAACATATACTTGCATTAATCTTAGACGAGAGAAAACTCGACAATAACAGAAACTAATGTAGACAAAATCCCTACAAATTGTATCGGAACAGTAATTCTAAGGCATGGATCAATCGAATCGAAATTGAATGAACAATTTAGTGAATCAAATTCAATATAATTAGGGTTTTCAACGAGAAAGTTTACATACCATTGAGACTTGAAACTTCGAATTGATTATCAGACAAGTCGCTGAAGGGAGCGAAGAACAGCTCGGTGATGTGTATCGAAGAAGTCTCCAAAGTTCTGATTACACAAACTCCATATGCGACGGCGTAGTAGTGGTGTACTGTGTACAGGCAGCGTATTCAATTTGGCGGGAAAAGCACACCTTGATTCATTTACAACCTTTATTTATCACCGCCAAATGCAAACAATTGTAATTAGTCTGATTCGACTTTAACCGTTATTTTTGTTACTCCCTCTTTCCCAAAATTATCATTCTAGTTGATCCAGTGCACGAATTAAGAAAAAATAATTGACTTGATTATTTATAATGGTTTAATGTGTAATTTTTTTAAAATCTTATGTGTATATGACTCATAATTAAAATATGGTAAAAAAGTAAAGATAAAGTGGTAAAAGTAATGTTTTAAAAATGTAAGTTTCAAATTGAACAGTTATTTTAAGACGGACGAAAAATGAAAGGTGGACGATAATTTAGGGATGAAGGGAGTATCTTTTAATTTTTAACTTTCATGTGTCTATGTAATGCACAAAGCACAATGGAAGCAATAAACCAAAGCACAATGGAAGCAATAGACCAATAACAAGTAATTCTTTCGTTCCGAATAAATATTCATAATAACAAAATACAATGATTAAGAAATGTAATTAATGATGAGTTGTATATATGTTGTAACAATAATATCCAGTATACATATTTTCTCTCTCTCATTAATTACGTACTTATTGCACTAACGCTCTTTAAGATATGTAATAACGATAGTATTAAATGAAGAGATATATTAGGAAGAATTATAGAAATTTTGTATACCAAAAGTCTTTAGGAACATTAGTTAGAATATTCCAAAATAGAAAGTAATACTGTAATATTTATCCGGGACGGAGGGAGTACTAGCAGATGATAATGTACTCTTGAAATTTTATTCGTTCAAACTTATACAAGTTGGGTCAGACTAATCACACATCAAAATGTGCTCTCTACACCCTAAGTTAAAAAAATTATAAAAATGTCATTGTGTAAAATGACAAAAGACACTCTTTTACTAAATGCACCAAGATGTGAATATATTCTACTTACACCCCTACTAAATTTTATACATATTTAATCTTTTCCCTTTATTCTCACTTTTCTTTACTTCATCTCATTTACCAAATTTTCTACAAAAAAATTATCTCAAACTCAAACCCTAAACATATCATTGTTGAAAAATATTATAAGTCCAGTTGGCAACTGACAAGACTAGGGGGTGAATAGCCTTTTAAAAAACTTTGAGGATGGATTTGAAAAGCTTTATAAGTTTGCAGCGGAATTTGTAATTTTGTCAGTTAGCTGATACTGTGTCAGTTGGCTGATGTTTTACAGAGGCTGAAGCTGATGAATATTTGTCAGCTGGCTGATACAATTGTTTTAAAAAATTTCTTTTAAAAATGGATCACTGAATCTAAGGAAGGTGCTGAAGAACAATTTATCAAAACAATTAAGTAAACAATTTATGTAAGTAACTGACCGACACTTATGTAGATCAAGACTTTTTAAGTGTTAGATCAGTTTGTAAGAGCTGAAGAGATAAATGACAAAGAAATTGAAGTGGTTCACAGTAAAACTGCTACGTCTACTACCAAGTTGGTCAAACTTGGATTGTTGAAGTGCACTAATTTTATTAAAAAATCTAGGTGATCTCTAATGGACCAGTGTACAACAAATGACTAGTGTTTATGGAGTATGATTGAATAACAATCAAACTCGTGAGACAAACTAATTGATTACTAAAGAATATGAAGTGGGACACTCAGTGTTTGTCTAAACAATAACTAGAAAGAAATTATCAGTGAAGAATATCTAGCTAAAGTTTAAGAAGGCTAAGTCACAGAGAAGATTTCTTTGAGAGTATGAATGCTTCGGACTTCTATATGTCTCCAATTAATTCCTGAGGGTATTTGTAGATGATCTTGAAGTGTAGTTCGTTAGGAACACATTTGAATTTGAAATGTGTTTGAGCAATACAGACGTATCTTCTCACAAGATCACATGGATCATGTTAGAAAGATAACGTACAAAAATATTTAACAAAACACAAAACAAGAAAGTGTCAGTACCAAGGAATGTTCAAGTAAAAGAGGTAAAAAAACCGACGCTTTAAAACTATGGTCAGCTGATAGAAGTGACTGACAAAGAATTATGCCATAAGCTGACCAAAATCAAATAATTTATAAGTTTTTGGCTAACAATAAGTAAAATGATTTTAAGCAAATTTAATTTAAGGAAAGATTCAACAAATATTATACATGGAACCTAAAAAAGTTACGTAGACAAATAATATAAGTATTTATTCCACTTTCCTTGATTAAAATTTCATTTTTTACCATTTTTTCTGCAATTTTTGGACTGTTATTTGTTCGTTTTGTGCGGCTCTGGTGTTTTGCACATTCTTCTTGCTGTGCACCAGATGTTTGCCGCACAGTCCTTCTGTTGTACACCACATGGATGTTGCACAGTCCTCCTGCTGTGCACCAAGTCATGATCGCACACATCTCCTTCTGTGCACCAAACTAGGGTCGCACAATCCAATTAGAGAGACAAATTTAACCTGAGTTAGTACTTGCTTTGACAAGTTGGAATCTTGAAAGAAATAAACAACTTCATTTCCACTAATCCTTCCATCGTGATCCAAATCTACTCTCCTAAAGTACACATCAAAGTGGTCCATATTTGACTTCTACCCAACCATCATATCAATTTTATTAGTAATATATTTTCAAAATCAAATCAACGAGGGGCCCATAAACGATTTCGACACCAACATGCTCAAAATCAATGCGAATAACTTCAACTGCAACTAGATCAAGGTGGGAAAATGTTTGAGAGTTTGATGGGATCGAGAAAAGATGACGGGAAAGGTTTAGTGAATTAAATGGGTGGGGTGTAGATAGAATCGGGGTGTAGAATAGGATGAATAAGGTAATAAATTTTAAAGGGTATAATAGGAAGTTAGGACGGGGTGAAGAGAGTAAGGTGAGAAAATTGGCTAAATGGGTAAATAGAATTGGGGTGTAGAGAGTATAATTTGGTGTGTGGTTAGCCTAATCCATTATGGTTAGTCGGTTATAATTATCTATATTACAAATTATAAGTAAATATTAATTTATTTTTACAAATTATAAGTAAATATTAATTCATTTCCATATTATTTGCTTCATTTATTGATAAATTCTCAAACTGACATCGTGCCATCAGTACGAATAAGAATACTAGTATAACCATAATACCAAACTCTAAATACATTAAATAAGGAAACCGGAAAAACTTACTTGCAAATACGTCCACTTCATTGAACATGAATAATCAAGTCATACTATCCACCATGATGGGACAAAGACACATATTAATGACAATCAAGAATTTTAAAATCTACTCAGCATGATCTATTGGCTTATTAAATTGATTAGATATTGATCTAAATTTAAAAAACAGAACCGCCGTATCAAATCGTGTTTAGATTATGATCTATTACATCAATAACAAAAATTTGCCTAAATAGTTCTTCAAAAATGAAAAACTTATCAATTTTTTTCCCGGTTGATCCAAGTATATTAAAATTTGAATTTACTTATTATATCACTTGGTAGAATGTCTGATTAACACAAAATATACCTCCTATAGTAGTTATTTAAAACAAATTAGATAAGTAAGAATAGACATTACGAATGTCTATTAAGTTATACTCTATTCGTAAATAATCCAAAAAGAGATTCGTATCACTTTGAATTATGTTGATTAGGTGAATGAGCGAAAAGTTATATGAAAATAATCATTAGATTAGTGAGTAAAACGACACCCATCGACGGCTACTAGCACCCTTTCGAAACTCGAAATAGAAAAACTCTGGTTCTGAAGACCCCCTTCATTCTTGGGCTACCCAAAAAACTTAGATTAGCGAGAAGTTATGCGGAGTTTAGTTTTTATATATTTGATTTTCACCCTCTTTGGCGTCACCGGTTATAACAATTTCTTACCCTTTTTTTTTTCCAATCGTTGTAAAATAAAAATAAAAATGAAAATGAAAATTCTCTCTTACTTTTTTCTTCGATCATTATTATAAAATGAGAATTCAAAGTTCAAAAACCAACTTAAAACCCCAGTCTTCAAAGAACACCTAATAACTCCATTAGCTTGACCGAAAGAGAAATGCCGATGTTGCTGCTACTTTTAAAGCCTACCCATGTGCATGTGCTGAAAGGAAATCCAAGTATTTTTGTTGGAGAGAGAAAGAGAGGTGATCTAGTTAGTGATCTCCCTCCACCACATGCCAGTTGTTATATAATGATTAAAAACATACATTATAAACGATTGAAAATAAGGTATCATAAATGATTAACACACAACAACATAATTTATAAGTTTCAAAAACTGTAAAAATTAAAACACACAAAAATCTAATAATTAAAATTCAACAAAAAAATAAATGAACTAACAAATAACTTTTAAAAAATCATTAATATCACGTTCAACGCACGAGAACCTTACTAGTACATATAAACATCATAGATAAAAAGATGATCAATAAACATTGATTAAATTAAAACCAAAAACTAGAAAGAAAGATAATTCAATTGGGTTTTTGAGTGGCGTCGTTAACATAAAATGATGTAATTGTTTTGTTAGTATTTTTTTTTTCTTTTCTTACAATGACCCCAAATGGCAATGCGTTGTCCGCTGAATTTAGTTCTTGCTAAGATTTAATATCGCTCGGATTTGAGATCAATTGTGGATTCCGCTAGTGATCCGGTGGATATAATACAACCCACATACATTGTATAGATAAATACTTCATGCATACTTTATGCCAAGTATGACTAGTCCTTGTGCTCTCCCCACCAACAACTCTGGAGTGTGCGGAGTGTGCCCGGAGCTATGGTTTGACGCTCTTTGACCTGGTTAACCTAATCCAGATCTCTGGTAGAGATGTGTACCACAAAGTTATAGAATCCATAGATTATATGATCTATAGATCCCACAACCTATGTTCAAATATGTTTAGTGGTACGAGTTATACACTTTTATGATGCAGAAGATCTTGACTCTGGTGTCAGGCTATTTCTCGAAACGAGAGTAATTTACCATACTTGAATGTGACAAGGTAAAAACTTAAGAAAAACAGTTCTATCAAGATTTTATGTATCATTTGACCTGATGCATTGTGTATTGGTGGGTTGAGCTCTGAGAGAACAAACCTTCTTTTTACGAATTATGATATATAAGACGGTCGTATATGATAACTACTCATATGAAAATCACATTCCAATGAGATTGTGTGGGGATACTAGAAATATTAACCGTATTATTTAAACATTATTTTCATCTTCCGAAGTGAGCATAGGTGCATGAGCTACCAATCGAATTATTCATCTTCAGTAACTAATTGGTTCAAGATGCATTATTTTTCACTAATTGGTTCAAATTATTCTTCAGTTTTATACAACAAATATCTATAATACAATACAGCTCATAGTTGCACATATGCAATTGACTAAAGCTATTTAGGAGCTGTGATTAATTCCTTTACTGAGATCCTACGGTCATTATCACTCCCTGAGTTCACATGTGTGAACGGCGGTTGAACAACTACCCTCTCTCTCTCTCCAACTCCCCCCACTATTTACGGTTGGTGGCCGCTAATCCTTCCTCCACCAAACTCACGTCCCTTTTTTTTCTCGATATTTTAATTAATTAATCAATTTTATGCTAAAAAATCATAAGTTTTGTAATTTGAAATATTTGTTTTTTTAATTGTTATCGTAGTTAACTCAATCAATTTATTTTTTGAATCTGAATCCCAATTTAATTTATGTCTAAGTTTTGAATATTTCTATTTTAATTTTTTTCTTTTTAATTGTTATCGTAATTAACTTAATCAATTTAATTTTTTTCCGGTCCGCAATTTCGTATACAAATAAATTTTAAAAAAAATTGTAAGTTTTGTAATTTGAAATATTTGTTTTTTTTTTCTTTTTAACTATTATCGTAATTAACTTAGACAAATTATAAGTAAATATTAATTCATTTCCACATTATCTGCTTCATTTATTGATAAATTCACAAACTGGCGCCGTGCCATCGGCACGGGTAAGAGTACTAGTATGAAATTAATTCAAATCCTTTTCAAAATACCACCAATAATATCAGGAAAACAGTAGTACAACCCAATCAAAAGAGAGCGAAAAAAAGTTACGATTGTACCGCTTTGCAAATTTGCAATCCACCTTATAAAGTACTCAAGATGTAATTATCAGTGTGTCGGCATAGGAATTCTTACTTCTTAATCAAGTTTATATATATGTGTGTATGTGTGTGAGTGCGTATTTTCGTTAATCAAATGCAACTTGGTATTAGAGTGCTAACAACTACATCTGATTATGCCAAAAGTACACACAATCTGTTTGTCTAAATGCCTGTGACAATAAACTAGCTTTTGGTTGACTAAATGTGTCATAAATCATAACGTTATCTAAACAAGGTGATTAATTGTTCATCAACCCTCCCTGTATCCTATACTTTACACGTTCCTTTAGAAAAAAAAAATACTAACAATTTGGAAGACGACGTTCATGTTCATTTTCTTGTTCTTGCATAATCAAATTCAAACTATTGAGAAAGAAATGACTCGATTCACTAGGTTTTTAGGTCAGTCCTTTGAAGCGGAGGAGGACTTGCCTTGTAGGTTGTGCCTCAAAGGGGGGTGCGGGGGTTTTAGCCTCCCGCGGTATAAGCGCAACGAAATTATCGCGTTGGTCTAGGAAAGGCAACCGCATCAAGCGATCGCATTTTGCGGTTGCGTCCAAGAGAAGCGACCGTGTCGATATGAAGGTGGTCATGTCAGTGCGGCAAGCTGTTTTACTGTTTCTTTATTTAAGTCGGTTTAGAGTTTGATATTGTATCGTTGTATATAAATGTTTTCTTGTTTAAGTCGGTTTAGAGTTTGATATTATATCTATATATATAATTGTAACCATAAAAAGTATATAATATAAATATATAAGGTTGGTTATAACAAAATTTCGAAAGTCTGTTAACTCAATCTATCTCTACTCTTTAATTGGCAAACCCTTTTTGAATTTTCAAGTGGAACATCATAATGATTTTTATAATTTGTTTGGTGAGCTCCATATTATTGACATCTTGTTTGATTGAAAACGCGTTAACGTTGGTTAAAAATTAAAATAATGCAATATATATATGCCGGTTGACTCTTATTTGTCTCATTGTCTGTACTTGTCACCTAATTGTATATGAAGAACGGCTATGATCTTTTTAGATTGTTTCGCTTCAAGTTGGCCTGCATCACTTAATTCTACGTGCCATCAAAAAGTAAAACAGGGTACTCAATAATTCTAATATAAGAGTGAAGAAATCCAAAGGGACTAGTGGAAAATTTGAATGGGTTTCTTCCTTCTTTCATTGCTTTGTTTATCTACAACAGTCGTCGTTTTTCATGTTCATGGACAGTTTCAGACGGGTCAGTTTTATCTTCCTATACCTTCATCTTCATGTTGAATTTTCTTATAGTTGATTTCGTTGCAGATCAAAAATAGTTTTATTTGCTCAAGTGACTTATCTTTTCTTTGAAGCACTTGATACTATATTAATTCTTGATCAAAAACAGTTTTATTTGGTTAATTTTCTTAACTGTAATCCATTTCCATTTCCGGTTCATAGGTTTTATAAGTATTGATTGCGGCGGACGAGAAAATTTTCATTTTGTGGATCCTGATAACGGAATAAGCTACACTACAGATGGAGCTTTTATCAGCACGGGTACGAACAGAAACATTTATTCAGAATATGCATATCCAAACAATCCCATTCTACCTCTGCCTCTTTCAGATGTCAGAAGTTTTCCACGAGGGAACAAGAATTGTTACACCTTAAGGCCCACAGGTGGAAGAAACAGTCTAAATCTGATTCGAGCTCTTTTCATGTATGGAAACTATGATGGAGAAAACAGATTGCCTGTATTTGATCTCTATGTTGATGCCAATCACTGGTTATCAGTTACATTCAGCAACGCCTCTGATGTTGTTTCGACAGAGATCATTACTGTTGCTTTGACAGATACTATAAGCATTTGTCTCATTAACATAGGCCAGGGTACTCCGTTTATATCTGGATTAGAGCTGAGGCCACTAAATGGGTCAGTTTATAATGTTGAACCGGGGAGTTCAGGTTCCTTAATACTGTTCCAGAGACTGGACACTGGATTTATCAATGGAACTGGTAGATATACAGATGATATATACGATCGGATTTGGTCCCCCTATAGCTTTCCCTCTTGGGAGTCGATTACCACTTCTGAAGATATTGATGTGAGTGGAAATGGTTACAGAGCCCCCTCTGGGGTAATTAGAACAGCTGCCAGGCCAAGAAATAGTACTGGATCTTTGGAACTGATGTGGACTACACCTGACCCGAACGCCCAATTTTACATTTACATGTACTTTGCTGAGTTGGAGCAGTTAAGCAGAAACCAATCAAGAGAATTCAATGTTTCTTGGAATGGAAATCCTCTTTTTGGACCTTTGATTCCTCGCAGCTTTGATACGACTACTGTATATAATACAAGACCCTTGGTGGGAAGTGAACATCGGCTTTCCATTTATAGAACAGGAAATTCAACCCTTCCGCCCATTCTCAATGCTATTGAGATTTATATAGTCAAACAACCCAATGCATCAGCAACGTTCAGCAGTGATGGTATGTCTTCTCTAGATTCTCATGTTTCCTATTCAAGTTCCCGGGACACGTTTTACTTTGATTACAGCCTACAGGCCCGACAGAAAATTGCAGGAGGAACTATGAACAAAATTGTCAAAAAGAAAGAATGAATTTCCTAAAATGCTATAAGATTGTAATTTTGTAAAACAGGTTTCTTGACTTATTTTGTTTTACAAACAGGTGAAGCAATAAATGGCATCAGAACAACATATCAAGTGAATAAAAATTGGGTGGGCGATCCATGCAGCCCAATGAATTACTCTTGGGAAGGTCTAATATGCAGCTACAATAATTCAAATCCTCCTCGAATTATTTCAATGTAAGTTTATTCATCGTATATGTATAAATTCTGTTCTTGCTTAAGCTGACTAAGAGGAGAATTACTGATGTCAATATTTACTTTTCCTATTTGTATTAGAAACCTGACCGCTAGTGCTTTAACCGGGGAAATAACTGATTTCATTGCCAATCTTTCATCGTTAGAGACATTGTAAGTATACATTTGACTGCTGTCATTTAACACTCTTTTGGCCTGCAATATCTCGGATATGACATTTTTGTTGTACTCAGGGATTTATCAAATAATAGTCTGACTGGAATTATACCCGAGTTTCTGCAAGAACTGTCAGTTCTGAAATTTCTGTAAGTTCCACAACTGTAATGGTTGTATTTAAGATCAATCATTGTAACTTGCCACACGAAAAACATAGTGATATTATTTAATTCAATTTTATTTTCCAGAAATTTGGAGGGCAATCAACTCTCCGGCTCTGTTCCTAGGGCTCTCTTAGATAGATCAAGGGATGGATCACTCACACTAAGGTAAATTTTAGCAATGAAACCCAATGACTGCGAGAGAATGGGTTAAGTTGTGAGAGAGTGAGCTCCATCTTACGAATTAAGATCCGTAAGACGGTCTTACAGGAGACATACTCAAAAAGAAAATAACACTACTCCACCATTTACTTCTAAAAGTTTCTTTAAGGCTATTTTTAAAAATAATTTGTTATATTTCATGGCTCTAGGGTGGACACCCAAAATCTTTGTGACTCAGGCTCATGCAACGGAAAGAAGAGGAATGTTGTAGTTCCAATAGTTGTGCCCCTAGTAGTGATTCTGGTCCTCGTAGTTGTATCCACTGCTGTCTGGAGAATAAGAAGAAAGGGCAAATCAGGTAATGTCTTTGTTGTTTGGTTCTGAATCTCTTCTCCTGGTTTTTGAATCTGTGCTGTAACCAAACGTCTTTGTAAAATACTTACTACAGAGAAAACAATATCAGACAGAGAAGGAATAGCGGTACCATCAGAGAAGAAGCAGTTTAAGTATGCTGAAGTCATGAGCATTACCGATGACTTCAAACTAGCCATAGGGAAGGGAGGATTCGGGACTGTTTATCTTGGTCAGCTGAAAGATGGCAGGAAAGTCGCAGTGAAGTTGCTCTCTTCAACCTCTTCTCAAGGATCTGAAGAGTTTCAAAATGAGGTGTGTGAATCTTTCTGCCATGCAACCCAAGAAGTTGATAACTACTATCCCCTCTACTTAAAGAGCCTACTTTTGAAAATCAAACATTTTAAGGATCGGTATATATTTCCATAAATATCAGCATTGTTAAGAATTATAGCAGTTATCTTAGTTCATTGTATAATCGCAGGCTGAGCTCTTGATGAGAGTTCACCACAGGAATTTGGCCTCCTTTGTTGGGTACTGTGATGACGGTAACCACATGGCACTCCTCTATGAATATATGGCTAATGGAAACCTCAGGGATTATATCTCAGGTATCACATTGCCGCGTCCTTACATGTAACTTAATAAACGAATGAGTTTAGGTGCAAAACTATGATGCATTTTGCTTTATTAATTTTTCTTGTTTTCCAATAGGGTTGGTAATTTGTCAATACTGTGGCTGCAGATAAAACTGCAGATGCCTTGAGCTGGGAAATGAGACTTCGAATAGCAATAGATTCTGCACAAGGTTAGTACCGGTTAAAAGTTTCTTATCACAGAAACCTTTCTGGGAATGTTATAAATGTTTAACTTGTTCACATACAGAAATACATTTCCGAACCACACTGCACTAATTTCTCGTCTTTGACCTCTGATCTTCTCTTTAGATAATCTTGAACTCTCATCTTCGTTTGAAATTCACCAGTCCACTTGCATCCTGATCTGTCATGCTACTGCTTGTCTAAGGTTTCAAAACTACTTTGATTAATCCTTTTAAACCCTAAAAATGGTCATATAATCGTCATGAACATCTTTGAAATACTTATATTTTTCTACGCAAACCACTTTTAGTTAATTCTCCTTCGACTAGGCTTGATTATCCAACTACTCTTTTATAAGAGATCAGCATCACCAACCAAGCTTTGTGTCTGATTTTCTATCTTTAATCTAACCTCCATCCCTGCACCAAAAAAAAGTAAGGAGCCCTTCTTGGCATTTTTTAAACATATTTAACCCCACTAGAAGCACAATTTGAAATTGTTGGAATTATTGTGATTTATTTGCAGATTGGTAAAATGTCTAATTTTGTATTGCAGGACTAGAATATCTACATCATGGTTGCCATCCACCTATAATTCATAGAGATGTGAAGTCGGCCAACATCCTTCTAAGTGACTGCTTGGATGCTAAGATAGCAGATTTTGGTCTTTCCAAGGGTTTACCCAATGATGGAACCAGTCACATATTAACTACAGTCGTAGGCACGACTGGCTATCTTGATCCAGAGTACGTTTTTTTTCAATTTTTCTTTCCATAGTCTAAGAATCTTATAAATTGAACTATTTTTATGAATCTTACAAAATTTGAACTCTTGTACTCAGTTCTATAATTTTGATCATTATAGGTACTACATATCTCATAAGCTGAATGAGAAAAGCGATGTTTATAGTTTTGGGGTTGTTCTGCTAGAACTAATCACAGGCCAACCTGCAATTATAAAGGACAAGGATCATCTCCATATACTACAATTTGTGACTCCATTTGTTGAAAAAGGAGAACTAGAAAGCATCATTGATCAAAGATTGGAAGGAGACTTTGACTTGAATTCTGTCTGGAAATTCCTGGAAGTCGCAAGGGCATGCACAACGAATACGTCCATACAAAGAGCAACAATGAGTTTTGTGCTAATGGAGCTAAAGGAGTGCTTGAAAATGGAGTTGGCTCGGGGTAAACTAATAGAAACGATGCCGAGGAGAGAGAACCGGATAATCTATATAAGATCGAATCAATCGTCGAATGTATTTTCCCAGGATTTCGAGTCCATGAGTGCTCCATCAGCAAGATAGTGAAGCCTTGTACAATAAATTAACAATGCACTGTAATTTTCATGAACTTTATCGTATAATTTTGTAGATAGTTATAGGCTACACTTCAAATTAACCCCCTACATTATGATTTATGATTCAGATTTGACTGGCTCCTCTAACCGTTATGGGCTAAACTAGTCCATCTTCTTCCCCCCCCCCAACCCATTTCCACTCCATACGGACCATAGGGTCCAAAGTACATTACGAAAGAAGCTTACGTGCACCTGAACCGGTACCAGCTAGCGTGAAAATATCATGAGGTGGTCGTGGTACACTTAAGTTTTCCCCTCCAATTAGCCATAGCGGACGACATTGCTCTCTTGATCTTGAATTGCCGCCACCACCTATACTGTATATATACAACACTCACGAGCTTCAACCACACCATATGAATTATCTATCACCAAGACACGAAATCACTTGGCCATCCTCAGCAATAGTTACAATATTATGAAACAAAAACCATTTCAATATTTACATGTATGTATACCTCTTAAATATATACTCGCAGTTACAGGTAAGTTTTTGTAAGAAAGTCTTACGGATCTTTATTTGTAAGACGGAGCTCCACTCTCTCACAGCTCAAGCCATCAACACACGATGAGTCGAGTAAATAATATCCGTCTTGCAAATATCCGTAAGACTGTCTTACCCAAATTTTTGTAAACATATTGAAAGAGGTCATATCTTTGGCCGAAGATAAAGCTGTCAAATAGGGCAAAAGCCCGCGGGCATGCCCGCCCCGCCACCTATTAGGGGCGGGTTGGGCTGGTGTATTCAATACTCGTTAAGATGCGGGCTTTTTGGGCTTTGTCCGCACGGGCCGTGGGCTTTCGCGGGACGGGCCGCGGGTAGCCCGCATATTCTAGACTTGTATTATAATTTTAATTTGTAAGTTACTAATTACTATTAGTCTATTTCTAAGTTTATAACTTATATGAGATAAGCGCCCAGGCGGCCAGGCCCATTTGCCATTTCAATTTTCAATTTTTCATCCCAATCATCCGTTGAGTAGTTGACTGTTGAGGGCATCAGGTTCAGGGCACTAAGGGTTAGGTTAGGGTGAAGAACTGAAGACTATCACTCTCTCACTCGTCTCATTCTCATTCTCATCTCATCTGTCGTCTCACTCGTCTCTCCGTTGTCTACTTGTCTCTCTGTCAACTATTCGTCTCATCTCAGTAGTGAAGACTGAAGAGTGAAGACTCTTCAAGTCTTCGGGGCTCACGCTTTGTCTCTCCACTAAGTCACTGACTCACTGACCAGGATCCAAGACCTCCATGCCGAGTAGTCGACAATACGCCTCCGCCTCAGCCTCTACGCGCCAAATCGCCGTATCCCGGCGTCTACTCCAGTTGCTAGATCCGGCCTTCATTTCTACTTTTTCATTCTTCTATTTAGTTCGATTTTAATGCAACTCTATGGTTGGTAAGTAGTCTGTACTAGTTTCCATCCAACTTCAAATACACTAGTAGTTGTTGTTCTATAATTCAGGATAACAGGAAATTAAAAAAGCTCCCTCGTATTTTGGGGATCTTCTTGGTGATTTAGGTTAAGCTTTGTTCAAAATGGTGACTTTTTTTTTTTACAGATGTATAATTTTATTGGTATGATAATTTTTATGTTTAATTATTTAAATGACGCCAAGAAGCGTCCACAAACTGTTTGATTTAATTCCAAATTTTAACTCAGAAATTTCACGTATCATCTATCTATCTATTGTATATTGGTATATTGGTAGTATATGTATTATGTATATTGGTATAATTGTTGGTATAATTGGTGGTATATGTATATTGGTATATGACTGCACTGGAGTATGAAATTTTGCCTAATTGGTGTATATTGGTAAATAAACTCAAAAGCCCACGAAGCTAAAGGGTTTTCAGACCGATTATGTTCGCGGGCTTTCCGCCCGCCTGCTTGGGGCTTTTCAGACCACGGCAAACCCGCCCAGTTGCTTTGACAAATTTAGTTGAAGATGCATTGTAATTACAATGCTAAAAAAGAAAAAAAAATGTTTAGTATAAGTCGAACGCGAGTCAAAGTAAACTAAACTCACCGGTTCGAAATGGCATTTCGCCCTAAATGAGTCAAGGTCTACTTTGCCCGCCAAATGCAATTGATTCATGCCTTTGATTTTACATTTCAGATTCACTTTTCTAGGGATGCTGGTGTCATTTCTGGCCTCAACGTCATGCGTGTAATCAATGAGCCGACTGCTGCAGCCATTGTTTATGGTCTTGACATAAAGTTCACTAGTTCTGGGTAAAGAATGTGCTTATCGTTAATCTAGGTGGTGATACTTTTGATGATTTTCTCCTCACAATTGAGGCAGGCCGGGAATATACGTAGTGAAGGCTACGACTGGTGATCACACTCACTTGAGAGGAGAGGACTTTGATAACTTGATGGTGAATCATTTTGTTCAAGAGGTCAAGAGGAAGAACAAGGATGACATTAGTTGAAACCCAAGAGATCTTAAGAGATTGAGGACTACTTGTAAAAAGGGAAAAGATGACTCTCTCCTTTACTACCTTTACTGCGGTTGAAATCGAGGCGACTCAGAAATCACTCGGGCAAAGTTTGAGGAGGTGAACGTAGATCTTTTTAGAAAGCGCATGTATCTTGAGGAGAAGTGTTTGAGAGATGTTAAGATGGACAAGAGCCATGTTCATTATGTTGTCCTTGTTGGTGGGTCGACTAGAATTACAAGATTTCTTCAATGGGAAAGAGCTCTGCAAAAGCATTAACCCCCACGAGGATGTTGCTTATGCCGCTATCTTGAGTGTGGGGGTAATCAAAAGGAACCTGATCTATTGTTGTTGAATGTCAACCCCACCTTTCCTTTGGGATTAATTTTTTATGAGGCCATGGAAGTCTTAACTCCAAAAAACACTACCATTCCCACCACGATGGAGAAAATTTTCACAACATTATTTGATAATCAATCCAATGTAGAAATCCAAGTACATGAAGGAGGGGTGGATGACAAATGAAAACAACTTGTTGGGTAAACTTGTTGTTAGGATTGGAGGCCCAAACCATTGTTAGTGGGCAGCCTCATTAACTCTCCCTGAGCCCAAAGCCCAAGCCAAGCCCATCTCCGGCGGCCCGCTCCATCCTTAGTGCATTAACGGAGGGGCTCTTTGGTCTTTGTGATACCCTTGCTGCTGATCCTTTTGTGATCTTGCCTCTCACCACCTTTTATAATTCCTCTGCTCCTTTCATCATTTGCAGAGGTGATAGAGATACGAGAGACGGGAATAGAGAGAGAAAAAGGAGAGAGCGTGCAGAGAGAGAGTGACAGTGAGCCTGAGAGATTCCATTAAACCCAATTCCTTACTCAATCCAGTACCGATATCTTTGGTAGATTTCATCCTTCCTTCACCCAGATTCTCGGTGAGCTGTGAGTGTAGAGTGACAGTGATTAGGAGCCCTTTGTGAGCTCTGGTCCGTCTTGTGAGGTTTGTGAGGTTGAGTAGCTTGGGTTGGGTTACGGGTTCCTTCTCTGGCTTTTGGTGAGTGAATCCTTCGTTCGTCTTCTGTGGCTGTCTCCGTTCTCGGTTGCCGGAGCTTGGGGTCAAGTCTAGACTTTGTATTTTTTAAAAAATTGAAAATCGATTTTAAAAAAAATTGAAAAATCAATTTTTGGGCAATTGGCAGACAGCTGGGACCCACCCTTCACGCGATTCTCCATAGCGTGTGTTACACGCCGGAGCTGAAGCAGTGATGTGCCACACGCCTTTTCACGCGGCTGGTATTCCTCCCTCCGTTTTTATTCATATTTAAGAATTTCTTACACTCTCTCTCCTTTAAGAATACACCTAAGAAGCTCTCCCATTGTGGCATTTGATATTCTTAGCTAAGGATAATGCTAAGAATACCAAAAAACAAACAATGGTGATTAGGGGTGTGCATGGGCCCTAAGCCCGCAGGCATTGGTAATGCCCAATATAAGCCCATATGGTAGCGGACATCATTTTAAAAAGCTCAGTATTGTAGACAAGTCCATGGGCATCAATGAACGGGCATTGGACGGGCACGGGCTTAGATGGGCTCTCCGACGACAAGGGGTGCAGCGGCGAATGGCGATAGCGTTGATTGCTTCCCCCTTCAGTTCATTCGATTGTCTACAATATAACAGAACTATGAATAATTGAAATTCAACTAATTCAAAGTATTTTCATTATTTCATTAGCTCCCAAACAAAACTACATATGATCAAAAACCTTGAAAACATTCATTTGACTTGCAAACTCAACACACAGATAACAATTAACCCCTAATCAAACATCATGAACACCTAAAATTTGAAACCCAGATGCTATTTTTAATAAAGAAACAAGAAAACAAACCCAAATCAGAATAAACTTACATGAACACTAGATAACAAGATATGCAATGTCTCGCAAAGAGAAAAAAAAATATCGAATGGGTAGCGGGCCTAACAGTGAAGTTGGAACTTGGAACGGAAGTCATGATTCTGCCGAAGGGTCACGATTCCGTCAAGGCACTGAAGAACCGAAGGTAGCAGACTAGCAGTCAATTTGATTTAGGGTTTCACACTTTCACTTTCCCTATTGAATTTTGGCCTTTTGTATTAGACCTATTGGTATATCACTAATTCATTTCACTATATTGACTAATCTAGATAGTGGATTATGTTAGTGTATAATATATTATAGTAGTATATAATAATATAATTTGTGATTTTGTTTATATATAATTTTATATATGATATATCTAATATAGACTAATACTAATAAACACTAATAGAGTAATGGTATAATTATAATATAGTTAAAATTTAACAACTTAATGTGATAATGGGCCGGGCTGGGCTTAGATGAGCATTAGAACTTGAAAGCCCGAGTGTGCTCGAGCCCACGGGCATCTAACATCTCTAAAGTCCAGCACTATGTATTAGCCCATGGGCACGGGCACTTTGGGCCCGGCACAGATGGGCACATTGGGTTGTACGTGCTCATGGTGGACTACTCACCCCTAAATTGGTGATGCCGTACAATTTGTCCTTCTTACTTCTGAATTCAAGCTTTAGTGCTAGTTCAATTTTCAGAACTTTTATCTCCTGCTTTCCATAATTTTACTCAGTACCCTTGAACTTTTTTTTTTATGAAATCACTACGGAATATCATAAAATCACCATTTCCCCTCCAAATTAACTAACATCTATCAAAACAACATTGAAAATATGAATTAAACTACAAAAACAAAGCCAATATCTTGTCCAAGGGATCCATTCATACTTACGCACATAGTATTTTGGAAATGACAAGGGTGTGCGTTGGATAAAAATTAGAATGCATAATGCTATACAGACAAAACTTTTATACGAGGTGGTCTCCTGTAAGACGGTCTTACGGATTCTTAGTTTTTTAAAATTATAGTGACACCCCTCATGTTTATATATGCAGAGTGTCACTTTTTACTATTAACAGTGTCACTTTATAGTATAAAATGTGTCACTTTTAGCCTTAGAAGTGTCACTTTGCATTTTTAATGAAAATTATAATTTTTCCCTAAAAAAGTATTACTTTTTGGGCTTAAATGTGTCACTTTTAGTCTTAAATGTGTTACTTTCACTTTAAAAAGTGTCTCATTTTTTTATAAATAAAAATCATTACGTTTGACATTAAAGTGTTACTTTATAACATTAAAAGTGTCACTTTTTAAAATTAAATGTATTATTTTTTACCGTACAAGTGTCATTTTGCCCTATAAATAAAAATTGTCATTATTGACCTTAAAAGTGTCACTTTTTAGCATTGAAAATGTCACGTTTTAGTATTAAATGTGTCACTTTTGGCAGTCAACGTTAGTTTTAAAGTGACAATTTTTAGTATTAAATTTGTCAGTTTTTAGTATTAAGAATGTCACTTTTTAATATTAAGAGTGTCACTTTTTAATATTAAATGTGTCACTTTTTAGTATTAAGAGTGTCACTTTGTATTAATGAGAAGTATAGTAAATTTCCCTTTATAGTGTTACTTTTAACATTAAAATGTGTCACTTATGTGTTTTTAATGTGTCACGCTTGACTTTAAATTTGTCATTTAGCATTTCGCCAAAGTCCGTTAGGATCCGTCAAGTATCCCAAGGTAATTGATACTAACGGATGGTTAATTAAGCTGACAAAATATTAAGCTGCAAGGCGTGGGAAACATAAGAATTTCGGCTGGAAACAATGAAAGTGTAGGGCACCGGAGCAAATAGAGGAACTTCTCATTAATAAGCATTAAAAAAAATAGTGTATGTCACTTTTGTGTTTTCAATGTGTCACATTTGACTTTAAATGTGTCATTTAGCATTTCGTCAAAATCCGTTAGGATCCGTCAAGTATCCCAAGACAATTGATACTAACGGATGGTTAACGGAACTGACAAAAGATTAAACTGCAAGGCAGAAATATAAGAATTTTGACTTCAAACATTAAAAGTGTAGGGCACCGGAACAAATATAGGAGCTTCTCATTAATGAGCATTATAAAAAATACCATAGCCGATGTGTTTCAAACCACCTACCTCTTTGATTTAAACCTTTAGCTAACACCTCTAACCAACTCATCCATCCTGTTATCGTGATTTTTTAAACATGTTTAGTTATTAATTGAATTTCTAAATGGGGCTCCGTCTTATGGATTTAGGATCCGTCAGACCGTCCTATACAAATCTTTATCCTTTTATACGTATAATATGCTGGAATGCGTTGTACAGTACAACATATTAAAAAATTCGACGAATACATCATTTTCCTGGTTGATGAATTCCCCCAAGAGATTATATGGGGATGACACCATGCATATTTATAGCTTGACATTTTAGATCATATAGCCAGATTACGACATGCAAGAATAAATATATATAGATGATTTAGCAAGCTTAAAATGGGTTTGAAAAATTGAAGAATATTCATATCGCAACTATAGGCAAAATAAGTAAAGTAATGAGGAAGTAGGCAAGAAGGAAACATCTTCAAGTAAACAAGGGTCAATGAGAACTCATAAAGACGATAAATAATTAAAGCAATTGATTAAAATTAGCAAGTCGTGATGATTGAAGACGACGAATAACTGGATTAATTGGTTAAAATTAGCAAGTTGCTGTGCTAAATGATGATCAGCGATATATTCTAGTTTGATAAGTATTGACTTTTGTTGATCCCATAAGTAAATTTGTCACACACACACACACACACACACATATATATATATATATATATGCACTATGCTATAATAATATGATATACAGATGCATGATGAGGCATATATAGGCATCAGCCATTGTTTAATTTGTTCTAGATTGACTAATTAATTAATTATCAACGGCGTGTGATCAATGGATGGTTAATGTAGCATTTTGGATTGAGCGTTTTCATAATCAAATTGGAGCTGGGTAAGGGTTATACACTTATACTAATCAATCATGACAGCCACAGGTTTCAAATATTTGTGATGATCCGCTGGGTCTGGGTAAGTGACATTTTGAAATATCTCTCATTCCCATCCAACTTTTCTGAACCCTGTCCAGTTAACAAGAGTGAACCAACTTTTGGGTGGTTCATACTTTATATGTTACTTCCGTTATTAAATTCCTACTAGATTTCGTGCTTGTACCTATGGCACGGTGTCAATATACACGTGATCAATGTATGAAATGAGTATAATGCGACTAAATTAGTATATGTTTGAGATTTTGTAGGGGTCGGATCAATGTACACTACACACAAAAAAATAACTTTCCGAAAATTAAAAAAATAAAACATTTTATTCGCTGTAAAACTTTGTAACTCATCCAAAAAGAGTATAATTAAGCATCCAAAAACATTATATCTTACACACACCAACACAACACATGCTAATTGAAATAAACATAAAAAATGAAAATCGCAGCAAACAAAAAATATAAAATAAATTGAATAAGACAGAGTGAACTAACAAAAGACTATTTTGAAATCACAAATATTTCAGACTATTAAGGAAAACTTAGCACACATTTTTTTTAAAAAAAATAAAGGAATTAAAATACAAATATTTTAAATTACAAAACTTATGAACAAATGTTTTTTTTAAAATAAATAAATCTAGGTTAGACAAAAATTAAATTGAGATTCAGTTGATTACGATAACAATTGATTAAGAAACTACAAACTAAATATCAATAATAAAATTAAAATACAAATATTTAAAATTGCAAAAATTAATTACAAAACTTACAAACAAATATCTCATTAATACAACTCAATGGATGCTCGAAATAAATTATAGATAATCATCTCGTCAACTCAAATGAAAGGATGTGGTTAAAAAAATGTTTTAGATGAAATCATTCATGTAATTGTAATTGGTTATGGAGAGGATATATAATTCAAAAAAAAAATTATAACTGATGGGTTATTGCATACTTATTGGTTGTAAATGTGGTGATTCAAACAAAACTCATAAATGAGGGGTTTATATGTAACTTACATATTTACGAATCAATCTGACCCGTCAGTTGTATTAAATTATTGTTCAGTTTAACTTTATTGATTTAAGTGAATTATTTTTCAAATTAATTTTAATTTTGATGTTATCTTTTTAATTTAAAAAAAATAAAAAAATGTACGATTAATTTTAACTTGAAAAATATTCAGTTTGATTTTTAAAAAAGTCAAATAGAACAATAATATAGGAATAGTGGGAGTATTTTATTTTATGTTTTTTGTAACAATTATTATGTGTCATATATATTTATGAAACGGATCCATAATTCTATAGGTTCTTTTATAATTCCGTAGATAAGTCGTAGTGTGTCTGGCCATATTTTATTGTCATTTTTGGCCACTTCTCACCTCTTTCCAAGACGTTCAAGTTAATTCGTATACACAAATCAACAATATATACATTGTAATTTCCTTCATCTAAATTGAAATTTAAATTGAAATTTTTATTAACATCATATATAGATATATAACTAATACCAGCTTAATCAATTTATTACACTTGGGTACATAGTTATTGTGCTGAGTTGTGTCCTGAAAAGTTTGCTAACCAACTAGAATAGTTAGAGTTGGTTACATGCCCAAATTCACTGATTTCTTCCTGAAAATAATTCAAGTTATCCAGAAACCCTAGTTCACCTGCATCAGCATCTCCAATGTTAATCCCAGACCATGTAGCATAATCACTGTTTTCCAGAGAAAATGACGGAGAGAGAATCGGAGTATTTCCTTGAGAAGATGAAACACTAGTAAACGGAGTACTCGTGCTAGTGCTCGTAGTCGTGTCGTTTTCTTTAACTAATTCCTCCTCCATAAGCCTCGGAATACTTGACACAGGATTCGAACCCGAAACTTGTTCTTGATATTTCATTACCGCCATTGGCCGATAGGGAGATGCTGTTGTACTAGTTGAATACTCCATATTTTCATTGTAGTTGACTAATTCGGCTTTAGGTAAAATGGCTGAATTGCTGTTGGAAACATTCAAACTGGTGGCGGTGATACGTTGCTGTGCCATTAACAGCTTCTTCTTCATCTTGGTGTTCCAATAATTCTTTACATCGTTGTCCGGTTCTTCCTTGTAAATGTGAAGCTATAACGGACCACCTAACAGAAGTAATAGGTTTAATTCAGATCGAGTTGGTCACTTCTGGAAATAGTCAAATGTATGCAGTTTTACAAGTTAAGTAAGAAAAATGGGATAAAAGAAAGGGGAAAGAGCCTGCCTGCTTCCAATATTGAGGTAGAGAGTTAAGATAATGTTGTCTTCTTCATCGGTAAAGCCTCCATGTTTGATGTCTGGCCTCAGATAATTCAACCATCTCAGTCGACAACTCTTCCCACAACGCTTAAGCCCTAATTATACAAATCATTGAATTATGCTTTCAAACAGTTAGTACTTGATAAATTTGTTAGATCTAACATACTGAGACTCCGTTTGATGCAGCGTTTTCAAAATATAACTTTTTTAGAAATGGAGATTTTTCAAAACACAATTTTATTTTATTTTTTAAAAAAGCTTCAATTTGTCGTGGTGAAAACAGAAGTCGGTTTTGATAACACTAGTTATTCAAACAAATTATAACTTAAAAAACTACAAAACACAAAATCAACCAAGCTTTGAGTTGGACAAGGAAAAGCATATTCTGTAACTAGATCAAATTATTACAAATGATGTGACTAAGGTGGCTACAAACAAACTGGTTCCACAATTTTTCAATGATGATATGATATTTATCCACACTTTATCATCGTGTTTACCTCTTTATTTTCTGGCTTGCTAGTCGCACAGTTTTGTTATGATTAAAGACGAATTATAAACGGAATATCTAATTAATCATAGTATATAAATGACAAGATCAAGAACTGTGTGTGTGAGAGAGAGAGGATCGGACCTGCTTTGTGCGGTAAAGCAATCCAATTGCCACCAGTGCCATGGGTATATACATAATTCTTGAGGGTGGAGTCTTCTTCAGGAGACCAAGGCCCTCTCTTCACTTTGGTTTTGTCACAGCAAGGTGTTCTTCCCATATTTACACACACACACACACACTTAAATGTGCCAATCAGAAATGACTGCCTAAGATATTCCTCCTGTCCTGATAATTTCTAGTATCTATTCAGCCAGCTAGCCAGTGAAAGTTCTAAGTCTCTTTGCAATAAATAGGAAGAGAGAGGAGAGAGGAGGTTGACTATGTCTTAACTCTAAACTAAAGCCTTAAGCCTTCAAAGTTATACTACTCGATCCTATTAGTTAATAATTTCCCTTTTCATTTATTTATTTATTTTTAATGTTTGTTACTGTATTTAATTGCTTGTTGGATAAGAGAGAATAACCGGATTCGAAAGTTTCTTGTGGTTGCAGTTATCCGCGGTTAATTCTACAATGAGTTAATTGGAACGTTCAACATATTAAAAGAAAAAAGAAAAAGAAATTCTGCACTTAAAACTGGTTACTGGTTTTGATGCATTCCTTATCATCCTTGAAGAAGGAAGATGTACTTTGACCAATATTAAATTTTATTATTGCACTACTTTTAAGAAAAATTGTCATAATAGTTCCAAAAAATGTTTTAATTGCTTCGCTATTATCTCTAAACTCTTAACCAATTCTTAACATAATTAATTTCAATCAACTCTTCTATATATTAGTAAACGTTAAAAAATCATTAATATTAGGCCTCGTTTGATGCAGTTTTTTTAAAATGCAGCGTTTTTAAAACGTAGTATTTTCAAAACGCAGTTTTATTTTTGTAAACACGTTTGGAAAACTATTTAAAAACGCTATTTTTCATAAACAAAGTAGTTGTAAACGAACATATTTTTAAAACGCTCCATATTTTTAAAACACTGTGTTTTAAAACGCTGCATTGAAATACTTTTAAAAAAGAAACGCTGTGTTTTTTATCAACGTTTTGACCAAAACGCTCCACCAAACAAGCACTTAGTTGCATGATATATATTCAAAATTTTGGGGTTAAAGTTAAAGTTATTGGCTAACATCAATTTTATGAAAACTGTTGAGCGGGTTCTACTTTCAAGTAATGCCGACATGCATTATTGGATGAAAATTAAAAAAAAATATTTTTTTAATTAAATAAATAAGTCTATAATGATAACTGGTGTTAGCATGTAAATAGTTTTTGGTTCTTAAATTATGGAGTCTTTATTTTTAAGAGTTCAAAAAAAAGTTATTATTTTATGAACAGAAAAAAAGGAAAAAAGAATGAATTATAAACATAAAAACAAGAAGGAAAATATACACTATCTATTTTTTTTTATCAATATTGTCTTTGTAGTTTTAAAAGGACCTGTAATTTTGTCACTATCCCTAATTGTTATCTAATTATACACAAAAATAATTTTAGTCACCTCCAGAAAGATTTTGTAAATGACTTGGAAGATCCTTGATAGTTGGTATTTAAAATTGGGTGTAGGAGGAGAGTTGAAGCTAAAGTTATTGACGAACATCAATATTGTTTAAGAAAATTATTGAGGGGACTAATAATTTAAAGTACTATGCAAATGAAATAGTGTATAATAAATAAAAAATAAAACATTGTTATGAAAGTAGTTTTTATATAAAAAAGGATTATTAATTATGAAAAGGAAGAATAAATTTGGTGGAGTTGTTGTTCTTACTCTGAGATGGGTCGAAAAAATGGAGAAGGGAGGCCTACTCGCACTACTTCGTCATATTATTTCTTAACGAAAAAAGATACTCCAATTAACAGGGGATGATTTCATGCATGTTGGCTCCTAATTATATGTTGAACTAAAACTTTTTTTCTTGAAATCCTAACTTTATAATTTTAATGAAAACAATATTTTAAAGAACATTAATAGGAAAACAAGTTGATCACGCCACAAAGATGGGGTGAACTAAGCTGGTAGTCCACGTAATGGACCGGAGCTGACGTGTCCGGGATTTGATGGTCACGTCGGTGTATGTGGGTACCGGAGGTACCAAGTTTTATAGGATATCTGGGCTTTCGTGCTTGCTCTTTGGTTGTTGGATACCTGAAAGGAGAACTACCGTTAGGGTGCTGGGGGTTTCCCAGCTACAACCCTCCGGTGTGAGAGTCAGTATTCTAGGTGTCAAAGATCTGATGATCGACACGTTGGCTACCACAGAGCGTGAAAAGGACCAGGCCACCACCAAAGTAATCACTATTGAAAGCCTGGATATTGATCATTAACCAGCCATCGAGCCTAACGACGACCTAGATGAAATTGTGATCAACCTTGATTTCCCCGAGCAGAAGGTCCGAGTAGGAAGGGAAATCCCTAAAGAAGAGCGAGCAGTGATCATCAAGCTGTTAAAAGAAAGCTTGGACGTGTTCGCTTTGAGGATCGAAGACATGGAGGGAATTAGCGAGAACGTCGCTATACACCAATTGAGCATTAATCCAAACTTCATCCCCATACAGCAAAAGACACGAATTTTTTCTTCGGAAAAACAGATAGCCATCAAGGAAGAAGTGTCAAAATTGTTGAAAGCTAAAATTATTAAAGAAGTCTTGTATGCAACCTGGATTGCAAATGTAGTCATGGTGAAGAAAGTGACTAGGAAATGGCGAATGTGTGTAGACTTTACTGACCTAAATAAAGCTTGCCCAAAAGATTGGTATCCATTACCCAGAATCGACCAGCTTGTGGACTCCATATCGGGGCACAAAATTCTCAGTTTTGTTGATGCATACTCAGGTTATCACCAGATCAAGATGTGGTTGGCCGACCAGATACATACAGCGTTCCGAGCAGCCGGGGGGGGGGTTGTATTGCTATACAATGATGCCTTTTGGTCTCAAGAACGCGGGGGCTACATACCAGAGAATGGTAAATAAAATGTTCGGTGACCAGTTGGGCAGAAATGTGGAAGCTTACATTGATGACATGGTTATCAAAACCAAGCACTCCGACCACGCTAAAGACTTGCGAGAAACTTTCTCAAGTTTACGAAAGAACAAAATGAAGCTCAACCCGGCTAAGTGTGCATTCGGAGTAACAGAAGGGAAATTCCTCGGCTACATAGTGAATGAAAGAGGAATTGAGGCCAATCCGGAGAAGATAAAAGCCTTGACAACCATGAATATGCCATCCTCGGTCAAATACGTTCAACAGCTCAATGGTCGGGTCACCGCCCTCAGTCGCTTCATCGCCAAATCAGCTGAAAAAAGCTTGCCCTTCTTTAAGGTCTTAAAGGGAGGCAAGAAATTTGAATGGACTAAGGATTGTACCAAGGCTTTCGAAGAGCTCAGGGAATACTTAGGCCGACCACCACTCCTCAGCATCCCAGTACCAGAGGAGAAACCATACATCTATTTGGCAGCATCAGACTCAGCAATCGCTGCAGTCTTAATTAGAGAGAAAGGCAACGTCCAAAAACCAATCTACTATGTCTCCCATGTACTGACAGACGTTGAGGGAAGATACTTGGAGGTCGAAAAATTAGTTTTCGCCTTAATCATCGCTGCATGAAAGCTGAAAGCTTACTTCCAGGCACACTCGATTATAGAATACACCAATTTTCCTCTCAGAAAAATCATGCACAAACCCGACATGGCGGGCAGAATGCTGAAATGGTCGATAGAGCTCTCCGGGTATGATATCAGCTATGAAGTCAGGAAAACGATCCGAGCACAATTCCTGGCCGATTTTATCGCCGAAACCTCGTTCACTTGGCCAAGAGACGAACAAGAAAACGCTCGGGGAATCACCCCGGTGACCACAGAAGCGACCACGTCTGGCGAGCAAGCAAAGACAAGGCCTCTTTCATATTGGACCTTGTTCGTGGATGGATCTGCAGGAGCAGAAAGAAGTAGGGCTGGCCTCTCGCTGATTATTCCGGATTCAGGAGAGTTGGATATGGCTTTGAGATTCCAGTTCAAAACTTCGAACAATTAGGCCGAGTATGAGGCCTCGGTCGCTGGAATCGAGCTCGCACTAAGCTTAGGGGCCGAGGATATAGTGATTTACAGTGATTCCCAGCTGGTGGTAAAGCAGATACTGGGCGAATACGAAGCAAATCACCCAATATTGGCCAAATACCAACAATTGACACAAAAATTGTTGACCCTCTTTAAATATTGGGAGCTAGAGCAAATCCAGAGAAAGGGAAATTCTCGAGCTGATTATCTCTCCAAGATTGCATCCTCGGAAGCCGAGGAAGTTCCTCCTAACATTGAACTCATGTTCCTCAAAATCCCAGCTATCAGCCAGGAGGAGATTATGGTCGTCGTTGAAACTCCAAGATGTTGGATCGACGATATAAAAGACTACATCGAGCAAGACACTTTACCAGAAGGAAAAAGTGAAGCACAAATAATCAGGAATCGAGCATGCAGATACTCGGTTGTCGGGGGCATGTTGTACAAACGATCTAACACCAAACCTCTCCTTAGATGCATACGACCAGAGACAGTAAAAGATCTGTTGGCCGAGGTTCATGAGGGCGAGTGTGGAGGACACCCAGGTCCGAGGACCCTGTCGGACAAAATGAACTTTCACGGTTATTATTGGCCGAGCATGAAAAGAGACTACTATCAAAACACTCACCGGAAGCTTAAGGGAACGCCTAGCTCCGGCACATACTTGACACCCAGAATACTGACTCTCACACCGGAGGGTTGTAGCTGGGAAACCCCCAGCACCCTAACGATAGTTCTCCTTTCAGGTATCCAACAACCAAAGAGCAAGCACGAAGCCCAGATATCCTATTAAACTTGGTACCTCTGGTATCCACATACACCGACGTGACCATCAAATACCGGACACATCAGCTCCGGTCCATTACGTGGACTATCAGCTTAGTCACCCCATCTTTGTGGCGTGATCACAAGTTTATAATATATTTTTTTTGGCAATTCTCTTTACAAGAATTAAATTGCATTCAACAAATAGGTGTTGCCGACCGATCCCATAGATAATTTTTTTTTCAATATAAGTTAATCATGATTGCATTTCTTTTAAACTTAACATGGTTTTTATTTATTATTATATTATGGAGTATTATGATACGCTAAAACAAAATGAATGAAGTAATTAATTTATATATTTTTTATTAGTTTTTATTTAGACATTATATCTAATTATATATTCTTCTTCTTTTTCTTATGTTCTTGGTTTTATTTTTATAGTTTGCTAGTTCTTTCCTTGTTTAGTTATAAAATATCATTTTTTCCACTCTCTAATGTCGGTAACAAATTAAGATCTCCCAATATTTTGTGAAACGTTACTGGCGAGGCAACCGAAATTACTTCTGTTAGAAATTGAATATCAATTGGTGAAAATGGCAAATTCAATATATTGCAACCTCCCTTTAAAACTATAATGACAATTTTGTCGTAAAAATAATACATTGAAAAATATAAAAACTAGTAAAAGTAGAGTGAGAAAATAATACTTCATCTGTTCCAATCAAAAAGTCTAGGTTTGAAAAATCTAATTATTAAGAGATATATAGCTAGCATTAAAGTAGCATAATAAAAATATTTGAGTATAATCAATATGTTAATATCAAATATAAGGATAAAGTTGAAATGCAATGAAGATGAGAAGCATAATTTTTTAGAAGTGCACTCTTAATGTAACACATCTCAAAATAATATAGTGGACTCTTTGTACGGAATAAATGACTATATTTTTTCGTTTCCGCATCAACCAATTGATCCACCATTTGTTAGTCTAATATTTAATGGCATTCCATTAGTGAAATATATCTAGTTGTTAATTCCACATTTTTCGAATATTTTTTTCTTGAAAATTTACAGTAAAGATATACATATGTTATTCACAGTAAATATATATATATATATATATAATTATTAACAATCTAGACATAATTATTAAGAATGTAAATATAATACTCTCTTGTTTCAAAATAAATGTTCTCATTCTTTTTTGTTTGTTTCAAAGTAATTATCTTCATTCAAAACTTTCATTTTTAAGAAAACATTTTAAATATTTTATTCTTACTTTTTCAACATACTTTAATTATATTCACATGTTCAAAAGAGCATTAAAACTACACATTACACCAATGTTTACTCCCCCTATTCCGACAAAGAACTCTCGTTTATAAAATAACACTTTTAGTAGCTCATTAGTAATAAAATAATATTTTTATGCTTTTATTTTTTAAAATAAACTCTTAAAGGAAACTATCTTAAAATAGAATAATAAACACTTTGTTTGAAATTAAAAAATTATAATACAATCAATTAATTTTTTTAAAATAATATTCAATAAAAAAGAATGATTATTTAATTTTTAGAGGGAGTAGTATTTATAAAAAGTGGCCCAAATAATTTGTGAGACTCACGCACAAGCAAGCTTCCAAATATCAAAGAACCTAGTCAATGTGGTATCATGCAATATATGAATTAGGGTCCCACAAAACCTTTGCATTGGTCAATCAAAATTTGTTCACACTTTCAACTAGTCCATTTTATGTTTTATATGTCATGTTGAATGGTCACCTTATTACCTCATAGCTAAAGCTACCCCACCTACTCATTCACCTTTTTTAAATAACCCTAAAAGCCAATTAAATTGGTATATCCATCCATATATAGTAATAATAATTTCATATATACGTTAATTTTGAGTTTATTAGGTGGACAAGTTCAATATAACTTTCTCGCGACAATGTCTCTCTTTGATTATCAAGAAAATAAATATCTGCAATGATGCAAATAGCAGGAAAATGTCATATAAGCTATTTTGTTTATAAATCAAATAATACTACTTTATTACTTTTTCCCATCCCCACAAAAAGTTCATTTTTTGAAAAGTCTATTATCAAAAGTTATGCCTTCAATCTTTATAATTTTTTCAAGTTTATCCTCCACATTAATATAAACATGTTGATTATACTTTAATCTTTTTACAATTATAATTAATTTTAATAATATTTTATATTTTTAATTATTAACTAATAGACTTTTCAATCGTGAATTTTTATGTGAATTAAGAGAGACAAATTAACAATATTACCAATATTTTTTAGAGTAGGTCGATCACTTGTGCATGACACCATTTTATAGATCTTAAATTGTAAAACGGATCTTCTACTCTCGCACAACTTAATTTATCAATACATAATAAATCGAATTAAAGAACTCCATGCAAAATACTCATAAAACATATTTTTAAAATTTTTACCACTGCTATCTGTGGGTAAAAGGAAAATTCCAAAAGTAAGATCTGGACTTTCTTATAAACATTGCATCTAGTTAATCAAGTTGGAAGTGTCCTTGACCACGTGCTCCTTGACTAAAAGCAAAACCACTATACCAATCATAATAAATAAATACAACATACAGTTTTGGTGGCCCCACCATATTGTTTTAAGAACATCCACATAAAATTCTTACATAACTTTTTAACTAGGTGTCTGTTATATATATTTTTTTCTTAATCTATTTAAGAATATATCTCTTTATTGTATAATATTTGTACACATCTTTTTACATAAAAAATTTAAATTTAATGCATTCTAATAAAAAAATATTTTCATTTCCCCCCCTTGAGGCTAGGAAAAGTTAAGAAGTTTTTTCTAAAAAAATTTAGTTAAGATTTTTTTTCTCTTTCCTCCTAAAAATAAAACCAAGAAATTATCCCATTGTTTTTATTTGGTATTCTTAACTAAAAATAATGTTAAGAATACCAAAAAAGCAACAATAGGAATACTCTAATAACCACACCAAAAACTCACCTTCATAGAAAATGGGGTGTAGTCGTGTAGAGTAGATTTGAGTATAGTTAGCCTCACCTTACAGATTATTTACGTTTTAGTATTACTATTATTTTATCTTTCTTAATAACTACTCATTCAGCCTTCATTTCCAGTAAATAATTCTCGTTTGAAAGTTCAATTATTTTAGAAAATAACATATTTAGCAGTCCATTATTAATAAAATAATACTTTTATATTTTAATTTTTAAAAATAAACTCTTTAAATAAAACTCCTAAAATAAAATAGAAAACTATTCATGCGGAACGGAGTGAGTAGTACGTAAGCCAACTCTTTTTCAAATGATAGTTAAGAATTCCAAAATCACATTTACTTATTCAACAATGGTGTATGATTTTACTTTGGCTTTTTTTTTAAAATTATTATAAAAAGTGTAATATCCAAAAGCAAACAACTAAATAAAGAAGTCAAACACACACCATCAAAATTGAGACTTAGTTAACAATAGAAAAAAATAATAAATATTAAAATATTACCTACACCGTAGTTAAATGGTTGAGGTTAAATGCAGACTCCATTTCATTGTCGATCGAGTGAGTTAACATTCTTTCTATTTTTAGAAATGAGTCAGCATACTTCTATACTTTTTCATAGACGATTTCTTTGAATAGGAATTACAATGGCTTTGCTTTTTTGAACGATTTATTTCTTTGATTTTCTGTCCTTTTAATTCCACCAACTTTTTCTTCTTCTTTCTCTTAATTTATGAAAAATAATACTCTCTCCGTCCCTAAATTATCGTCCTCCTTTCCTTTTTTGTCCATCCCAAAATAATTATCCGCTTTGAAACTTACCTTTTTAGAACATCACTTTTACCACTTTATCCTTACTTTTTCTCTCTACTTTAATTATGAGCCACATACACATGGACATTAAAGGAAACTACACATTAAACCAATATAAATAATCAAGTCAATTGTTTTTTCTTAAACTGTGCGTCGAGTCAACTAGGACAATTAATTATTTAGGAACGGAGGGAGTATAATTTAAAGCTTTAAAATCAAATCATTAATCACGATGTCAAATATACTCTTGAGTTTTTTCTTTGATTTTCCACAACATAATTTTGTGTGTGATTACTGATTGATGGGATCTGTCTAGATAAATGTGGACCTCGTCTACATTAAGAGACCGGATAGAATGAAACAGGCCCAAACTGGATATTAGTTCATGGAAACTTAGCCCAAGGAACTGGCAGTTACCGCAATTCAATCCTTTCCACTCGTTTCAAACCCACCAAATGAAGTTTTATCTCACCTAGTGTTTCAACTCAATATCTGTGGTGATTAACGAGAATATAATCCTACCATTTTAGTGGTCAATTTATATAGGTTGAGAGTTGAGACCAATATTACAGCTATATGATTCATAGAGCAAGAACAACCGTTTTGATCGAACTGCTCAAATCAAACACAACCTATTAAAAATCAGTAATATAATTCATTTGATACTCATTTGATTCAAAATCAAAAAGAACATACAAAAGTGGCACAGAATCCAAGTTAAAATTATTAAACAAATCAAGTCTTTATTTATAGGTAAAAATATATACTTTAATCAGAAAATAAAAAAAAATATTTTTTTGGCCGAAAATTGACCAAGAAAAACAATGGTGGAAAAGTTATTCCAACCACTAGCAACCTGCCATGTGGAAAGGGAGGAGCATCAAGTTTTCCTCATGCGTGCACAGTTGTT
The DNA here is from genome assembly GCA_013146195.2 of Codonopsis lanceolata. NCBI lineage: Eukaryota > Viridiplantae > Streptophyta > Magnoliopsida > Asterales > Campanulaceae > Codonopsis > Codonopsis lanceolata. The sequence goes on from CM028384.1 coordinate 88,214,750, forward strand.
TTCGGTCACCTTCTTTTTTCTTTTTTTTTATTTATTTTTGGCTTTGAAACGTCGCCGTTTCATGTCTTTAAAGGCCAAAAGTTTAGTTTTATGCCATGATCGGTTGCTTTCTTTATTTTATTTTATTTTTTTGTTTTGATTTGTAGCATATATTAATCCAAATCAAGTCAATCAAATAAGAATTACATTATATTTTATTTAGGTATATCGTTGTAAGCTAATATTTGGTTTGATTCGATGTTTGATACACCGTTGTTCATGCTCTAAGTGTGGCACAACGCCAAATATTTTCAAAAAACAAGAAAGAGAGAAAAATGAAGATCGTGTCCATAACGTCAAATATTTTCTATGTCAAATCGCAACATTAGTCCCTCGATTATAGATCGGTCACAGTAATAGTCTCTTAAACAATTTTTTTTTAAATTTGGGTCCTACAAGTACTAAATTCTCACAACTTTATTCCTTTTGATAGATGCCATTAAAAAATTACCGTTAAATTGTCATGTGTCTCAAAAGTGCTTTAAGTAAATGCTAAAATGAATTTTTTTCAAACCTAACTTATATCATAATTTTCAATCTAGTTAGTCTCTAAAATTTGAGAAAAGACCCAAAGGCCTTGTTCCCCAATTACACAGGCCCACAAATGAATTAAACCAAGTCAAAATGCTATATTCAATCGAAATGCTATACTTGCCGGCCAGCTCAAAAGATTTCCCTTTTGTTTTAAAGGAAAATAAATAAATTGTTTTCCATGGTCCTAAGCCAAAGCCAAACTGCTGAATTGATATAATAGTAGTACATTTCTCTCTACCCAGGTTCAAACTATGATTGCCTAGAAAACTAAAATTTAACTTAATTTGTTTATATAGGTACTTAATACAACACCTATAAAATACTTAATACAATACTTTTTGAAAAAAGTTTACTAATTTGTCATTTGTTCAATTTATAATTAAATGAAAAAAAACAAGATTAGTAGTAGAGGTTGGTAGGAGGTGGTGGAGCTGGGCGGGAGTTGATTTTTAATTAAATGAAGAAAAAAAACTTATTTTTTTATGGGCGGAGATGGTGGCGGAGGCTAGGTGGGAGGTGGTGGAGGCCGGGCGGGGGGGGAGGGACTGGGGAGGGGTAGGAGGTTGGGCTGGGGTGTAGGCTGGGTTAAGGAAGGATTGGGGAGGCCCAGTCCGTTTGGGAGGGGTGGGGGAGGGACTGGGTAAGGGGCAGGCAGGTGGGCTGGGGTGTGGGCTTGGTGAGGGAGGGATTAGGGGAGGCCCAGTCCGAGGGGGAGGGGTGGGGGAAGGACTGGGTGAGGGGTAGGCGTGTGGGTTAAAGCTAGGGGAGGGACTGGGTTGGGCCCAAACTGTGTGGGAGGGTTGGAGGAGGGGCAAACGGGTGGGCTGGGACTGGGCTTGGCCCAGGCGGTTTGGGAGGGCTAGGGGAGGTGGTGGAGCTGGGTAGGCAATTGGGCGATCGGTGGTGATCCAGTGGGCGGTCGATGGTGGTCCGATGGCGGTGTTCAAATTTATTTATTTTTGATAAGGGTAATATAGTATTTTTATAACAAATTAAAAGTGGTGTATTAAGTATTTTATAGGTGTTGTATTAAGCATTGCCCTTGGTTTATTCACAAATTTAATCATCAAGCAAACTCAAACAGAAAATTGAACCGAATTGGGTAACAGAAAATAAAAACGTACCAATCAGAAGTTGTGATTACAACTCCCTCCCAAAGAGGGAGAACACCCCTGCTAAGAATTTGAATTGCAATGGCACTTCCAAGCACCTCCTGAATGTCCACCTCAATAAATGCCAACTCCGCCATAAACCACAATAACAACCCAACTCAACATGGATACTCCTCCATACATAGCTCCGCTAAGTGCCGCCCCGTCGCCACCCCTACCTTAGTTGAAAATAATTGGATCAACAGGCCCATACCCGTGGCTCACATAAACAACCACAACAACGAGTATCCCGCTATTGCACCCGACTGCAAATCTCCCTCTAAATTCTCCGGATCTAGAAATGTTATGTTCATAAAAAACCCTAGCCCCGTGAATAACCATAGTTTATTCCACGAGAACTTCGGTGTTGTTGAATAATCAACATCATCGTCCCCCTCTGATTCCAAATGTCCAATTTGAATCTTCTCCTGTGATTTGTACGCGACTTCTTGGTCGTTGTCTCTGTTCGGTGACGGTGTCGGTGGTGGCGTTGATATCGTTGCCTATATACATTTAGTAAGGGCTAAAATGAAATTTTTTTAAACCTAACTTATATCAAAATTTACAATTGAGTTCCTAAAGTTTAAAAAATGAACATAAGGCCTTCATCCCAAAATATTTGGGAAACGCACCAGATTTTTTAATTTTTTCAAACCTGTGATATTTAGAACAAGCTACGAACAATTACGGAGAGCCATTGAACTTCCATTATTTTCTCTCTCCATCTCCTACTCCCTATAGAGTGGATAAACTTATTCCCATATCTGATTTCTACAGATCTAAACCCTAATAGATGAAAGTCAATCTTAAACACATAAATTCATCATGTATTCTGCATTCAGTGGCCATGAAATTGCTCCCTTCTTTGGCTTCCTCAGTGCTGCTGCCACCTTAGTCTTCTCCTGAAAATCCCCGACTTGATGTAGGTGAAAAGGGGTACGTTTTCGAGTTCGGTGATAAGGGTTTTATGAGAAGAAGAATAAGAATGGGTAGAGAGGTTGCATCGGAAGGGGCGGTTAGATTTGGGTTAGGAGAATTCGAGCTTCAACGGAGAATTCAAATTTGTTAAACGACCTTATGAGTTTTTCATTAAAAAGGGGGATTTTTGGGTTTTTAAATGGTTTAATTGATTACCTGGGTTTTTCAATTTTTGACTCTTCTTGTGAATATGGGGTTTCTACTTCTTGGAGGCCAGATAGTCAAGGTCATTTCCCTAAAGTGAGTTCGCCACCAACTAGGTCTTGGATCCAGATCGACTATGATGATTCAGTGGAGATAAGATAGGATTTTTTGATCCAGATCAACTCTCACTCCCAGTCTTTGCTTAGCTAGTCCTGTCTCCGTTGCTCAACATTAAGAGAACAAGGAATAAGATGTTGTTTGAACAAGTTCAATTTTAGCCTGTTATTCAAGATAATTATAAGGATATTTTGTTCAGATCAATCAGTATTCTCTTGGAAACATATAAAGAGAAATTAGGATAATTGTGTTATTTGTAAGAAGTTGGGAATCTGATTTTTTTTTTTTTTTAAATCTAGTGGGTTTCCCAAATATTTTGAGGAAGAAGCCTTATGGTCATTTTTTAAACTTTAGGAACTCGATTGTAAATTTTAATGTAAGTTAGGTTTGAAAATTTTCATTTTAGTCCTTATTAAATACACATGGGCAACTTAACGATATTTTTCTAACGACATCCATCAAAAAGCTTGCGACTTTGAAAATTTAATATACTTAGAATCCAAATTTGATTTAAAAAAAAATTCTTAAAAAACTATTGCTAATAATGGCCTATAATCGAGGGACTAATAGTGTCATTAACCTTTTTTTCAAGGTAAAGTTGTAAGTAATAGTTGTGACTTGTGAGGCTTGAATTTTTTCTTTACTTTATCCAATGAAAATATGAAACGGATTTTCTTTCAACTGTACTTCAACCTTCAAGGGATGCTTCCCTGGGACCCTAATTAAAAGTTGATAAGAAATGGAGGTGATTTGTTAGATACTATATCCCGTTGTGTACAGTTATATATATTTTACTTAAAGCGTTCATTTTTAAAAATTTATATTAATATATAAAAATATTATTTTATTACTAATGAGTTACTAAAAATGTTATTTAAAAAAATATTTAACACTTAAACGAGAACTCTAAACTCGTAACGAATGGCGTAAATAACTATACGAAATTAAGAAGGCATGGAGATGAAGCTCTTAGTCAGTTTTTTTAGTCTTGGGATGGGATGGGTTCTTCCTCATCTGACAAAGCAATTTTATTGGGTCTTGCGGTTTGTAAAAATGGCACAAGGGAAGTTCCCTTTCTCCATCTAGTTAAATCCTTCCAGAATCAGTGATTCAATGTTCATTGTGGTTCATTGATTGTCCAAACTTTTGATTATTAATGAAGAATTGATTTCATTTCATGACCAGTCTTGTTTGAGATCATTCTCTTCCAATTTTTTTATTTAACCAATTGAAATGGAAAAATTTTAGATTTACATTAAAATACGGAATCTAACTTGAATTTTTTTAAGCAATTCACTATAATTAATATTAGTATTTGTGTCCATGCCTATGACACAGTGTCAGTATGGATCTGAACTTAAGTTCTCTACAATCCGAAAATACGTTAAATTTTCGGGAAATTTTTACAATACAAGATTTGAACTCAAGTCCACACCTATGAGTTTTGTCATGAGTAATGAAATGATAATAATAACACTACCGATCGTAACCGGCACATAATTTACAATATGAAAGAGACAAAAAAAGCCATTTTAGGAGACAATTTCATGAATGAAGTAGAAGAAGTATAAAAGGTTTCATTATCTTTAATGAAACTCAAAGATTAATTTACATTTACAAATAAGTGAAGAAAATTCACATAAGGGAATAACAAATGTTACATTTAAAAATAAATTGAGTTAGAGAGAGAGAGTTTTAACAACACCAACTATTAACCGTCAATTGCCAAACTATGATGTAACTACTACTACTACACAAACAAATTACTGACTTAGACTACACCAAAGAAGAGCAAAACCAAAACCTAGTGGCATATATGTGTATGCCAACAACTGAAGCCGAAATTAGGCACCCACCTACACTCGAGATATTACGCTGACAACATCATTTGACAACTTCCTTTACAGAAATCAAAAGACACCATAATTCCATAACTTCAACACTCTTAAATCATTGATCATAAACTTATCTAGCTTAAGTGATGTTGATTTGGGTTACATCACTTGACATGATGCATCTCATGATTCTCATTAAATAACATTGTTGTCTGCTCACCACAAAGTCCAGCAAAGCAACATATTATTAAACAATCACTTTGACCATCTGGGCATCCACAACAATAATACAGTCATTAAAATCACCAAATAGCATTCAATGTTCGCCCAACATTTAATTTATAAACCCGAACATTTAAAATTGGAGTCCAGACAACATTTAATTTAAAAGCCCAAACAACAAAAACGAAAACAGAGAGATGAATAATCCACACACAAACCAATGATTTGTTAACAGAATTTAGAGAGATGAATAGGCGAATCGGAGAGGACGATAGATTTCGGCGGCTGCGGGGAAGGCTGGAAAAGAAAACAGAGAGAAAGAAAGCTTTGGAAAACAAAAAGCTTGAAGGCGCTAGAGGAGGGCAGATGGACTCGGAACGCAGTATGCAAAAAGAGGCGAAAAAAAGCGATAAAAACAGCGACGGCTAGGAGCTTTTTGTGAAAAACCACGGTAGAGAGAGAGGGGGGAAGGAAAAAGAGTTTGAGAATAAAAGGGAATCCAACCCAAATTCTAATGGTATAAGGAAACCCATTCCAAATGGGTAACGAAGAACGAGACTAGGCGGAAAATTAGGCCCTAAGGGGTGGCCGAGAGGTAGAGTTGGGGATTTACAAAATGTGAGATTTCAGATTCGATCTCTTTTCATACCCCTTTAGGGGAAAGGTCTACAAAAAAATTAGGCACGTATAAACCCAAATAAATCAGAGGCAGGAGGAGGTTCTTCGCACACTTGAAAACTCAAATAAATCACAGCCGTAAGATATATTTAAAAATTTAAATTCTGACATTTGAATAGCCCTAGTCAATTGTACATGCGCGAACCTAACTGTTTTATAATATAGATGTTAAAAGATAATTATTATAACATGTCCATCAATTTTGTTGATAATTGTGTATACAAAAACGCAAGCCCGACCTTGAGACATGTACAGAAAGGTGACGGTCATGGCCCCCAATTTTGGGGCCTCAAATTTATAAAAACTACCTTATATATAGAATATATAATATTATGTTAAAAATATTCACTAACTTTTACAGACCTAGTGGTAAAAGCATCTCCAATGGTGTCACTCTATATCACCCTTTAGCTACCTCGTTTTTTGTTACTTTTACATTTTTTCAACACTAAAAAAAATAATCCACTTCAATAATCACCCTTTATAATCCTCTAAAAACCTCAAATCTCTTTCTTCACAACTAACAAATCAGTTACCACCATATTTTTCATATTTTTTATTTCTATTTTTCCAACACAGTTGGAAATTTGGAATGAAATATTTATATTATTTATTATATATTCTATGAAAAAAATATTGTATTTTTTAATTATTTCGATTACTTTCATCTAAAAATATAGGTCATTTTAAGGGTCAATTTATGTTTATAATACATTTTTATTGTTATTTAATCCTCTCATATATTACGAACACGAGACAAATGATTTCATTTGGTTGAAAAGAATTCCCAATTAATACAAAAATTTCATATAAAAAATATGCATATTTCAATTTGATCAATAGATCAAGTTTACGATAATAATATAGTACGACAATAATGTAAAAACATAATATATGTATATCAGTAGTTTGCAACAGTAGAAAAATTAAGAAGACAAAGGTAATATAATTATAAAAAACCCACACATTAAACCAATATTTATAATACAATCAATTACTTTTTGTTAAACGGTGTGTCGGGTCAAAGAAGACGATCATTTGAAAACGAAGGGAGTATATGTTTTAATAATTTTTAAAATTACTTTTATCTCAAAATAAATGCTAATCTAAAGAGAAATTTATGTTTAACAAAAAGTTTCATTATTACCTAAACATAACTCCTACTGAAAAAAAAAGTTTTTTTAGCACTAAATAAAACTTATTAAATTAATAATAACTACACAAATGGTGGAGAATGAGAGAGAAAATGGGAAGAAAGAAAATTGGAGAGAGAAGATGAGGGGGCAATGGAGAGAGAAAAGAGAAAGAAGGAAAATTGGATCATTATTCCACTAAAGGTTCCTTTAAACTTAGAGGGAGACTTAACTATTTTTAGGGATAGAGAGCAGAAAAAGGTAAACATTGTGGATCAAGTGTTGGTAAAGAACTCTAAAAAGACTTTTAGAGGGCTTCAAAAAGTGTCCATTGTGGACGCCCTAAGGTTCTGAATTTTGGAGAACCCAGATTCCTAGCTGACAATGATGTTCAACTTACTTTTTATTTTCGGTTTGTGAATTTACTGACAAAGATATATAATATATAATGTATGCTTAAATTGTTATTTGATCACCCTACTTTTACATTTTTTTCGTTATGCTCATTCTACTTGTATTCTCAATTTAATCACTATACTTGGCTTTATTTTCACGTTCATCACTCAATCCAATTTTTTGGATGGAAAATTTATTAAAAAAAAATTAAAACTCGAAATCTCCCCTAATGAATACAATTTGGTCTTCTCTTCAAAAGCAGCATACGAAGCAAAACTCAAGACCTTGCCAATCATCACTGGAATGTGGGTGGCACTATCACCAAAATGCAGGACGTTTTCCTCATCGAACTCTTTCTCTGATCAAATCCTTCTCTTCTCCGCCGAGTCTGCCACTGTTTTTCGACTACTACTAATACTATTATTGTTGTTATTTTGATTTTCTTTATTATTCTTCTTTTTTCTTCTTATCAATGTTGCTATTGGGTTCTGTAGTGGTGGTGGCTGATAAATTAACGGCAGAAACTACCAACGAGGAGATGCGGTGGTGGTGGGAGTGGTGAAAAGTGAGATTACGGCCTTGAACTAAAGACTCATTGAGCGAGACTAGCATACGGTAGCTATGTATTTTTCTGGATCTTGAGCTGGTACGGTCTTTACTTGAATGCTGGAAAGCTAACCTTTTCTGCAATTGCAATTAAACGGACTATAATCTTCGATTCCTTTCTAATTTCACAAAGGTCTTCTCTCACACTTAGCATTCCCTGAAATAAAAACATCAATAACAAAACCCAAACACAAAAAAATCTCAATCCTATCTCTCTTTAGGCGCAGATGGAACCAAGAATTAATGAACTTATAACCATAAACCCTAAAGCCTAAGATCCCAACTCTAATAGAAGGCCAGCTGCACCAAGCCACCAAGGACCTCCCTTCCCAAGATCAAGAATTTTTTTATAGTGGAAAGAGGGAGAATCGACAGTCTTATAAGTTAGAGAGAGAGAGAGATATTTGTAAAGAGCCTAAAAGCTAAATTAAATATTGGTATTTTGATATTTTGGTTTCATCCCTTAACTATTAATATTTTAGGCTCCGTTTGTTTTACGGAAAATGACTTCTGGGAAACGTTTTCTTCATTTTCTGGTGTTTGGTAACCTTAGGAAAATGTAGTCAACGTAAAAGCTTTTTCGAGTCAACGGAAAATGAAGCCTTCTTTTCCGGAAAATGACTTTGGATTCATTTTCCGTAAGTCATTTTCCAAAAGTTCGAGCACCTCTCCGCCCCTTCCACAAGTACATATTCACTCAACAAATAAATATATTTAGAAACATAAATAGAGTTTGTGCACACTATTTATAAACTTTAATTTTAATAAATACTGACTACGTCCTAAAATTAGTGTCAACTATATTATTTAGGGACGTCCCAAATGTTGTTCATTTTCTTTTTTAAAACGTTTTTTTTTTCACATCAATTGTCAATTTTTTTATTTGTATTTTTAAAATTGAAAAAAGATGGACCTTATTGATTTGACACAACTAATGATAAATTGAGGTTTCTGATGGAAAATTACTTAAATCTCAACACTATCTTATATTCAATATGAGCATTAATATTAGAATATATTTTTGTATTTATTCATATATTGTTTTCTGTAGCATTTTCTGTACGTTTGCCAAACACCCAAAAATGTTTTCCGACATATTTTCAAAAGATTTACCAAACACCTGAAAACGAAATCTTTTTATTTTCCAGAAATCATTTTCTGGAAATCATTTTCCATAAAACAAACGGAGTCTTAAACTGAAAAAACCCTTAACATTAGTAAGGGCATGTTGGTAATTTCAAACATTTCCGTCCATCTAACTAACGGAAATGATCCCCAATAACCTTATTGGCTTGATTGGTCAAGTATTATGACTAAAGTAAGAAAAACAATAGTAAAGTGAGTTTAACGAAGAAAAAAAAATGTAAAAGTAGGATGACCAAATTGCTATTTAAGCATATAATGTACTATAACTATCATAATAGACTTGGTGTCACTATATATAGATAATGTACTTGATTGTTGATTATGAGAACCAAGATTCAATTCTTGTCCTACGCATTTAAAAATTGTTTGTGATTTTTTTTGTAAAATTTTATTTTTATATCTTTATTAAAAGGTCTTTTTTAATTATTGGATTAATTACGGGTCGATACACTTTCTTGAAATTGTATCTGCTCCACTACCCTCTCTTTTTTTATTAAACCGCTTAAGTCCACTTTTAGAAAAAAAATTTCCAATATTGTTCGTCTTCTTTACATCCGGTTGAGCCTTTTTTTTCTCAATTGTAACCGCTCATACGATGTTTAAACACTGTTTTGGGTTTCGAAAGTTTTTGATACTAAATTTTACACACAGAGTTAGGGTCAATGTTCAATTTATAGAATAATTGCGAACATGAGTGTTTAATTTATGACAGTATTCAATTTATGTTTAGTTTGGAGTCAAACAAAATATCGAGTGTGTGCGCAAAATTCGAACATAAGAGTAAACTATAGCAATGATATGATGTGGGCGTCGTTGCCTCTGATATGGACGTTGTTGCCTATGATGTAGGCGTCGTTGCTTCCGATATGGACGTTGTTGCCTATGTTGTAGGTGTCGCTGCTTATGAAGTGGGTGTCGTTGCCTCCAATATGGGCATTGTTGCCCACCATTTTGGATGTGTTTAAAATGCTCCAAGAAGATGTATATGTACTTGTGATTTGGGCAATGTTTTGAGCGATGCTCAATGTTTTGATACTATGTTCCCAATGTTTCGATACTATGATTCTTAGTTTCCAGACCTGCCTCCGATGTGGGCATCGATAGCCAAAATTTTCAAAGACGCCCAATTTTGAACGACGACCAAAATTTTGAACGGTGCTCAATATTTTTTCTTTACGATGCCCAAATTTGGGAAGTAAGCTTTTGCATTGTGACGCCTAAAATTTTGAGCGATCCCAATTTTTGTCCTTATGATGCCCAAGTTTGGGCCGTGACTTTGTCCGCACGCCTTCCTTCATTAAGGGTATCTTTGTCATTTCTCCCATTAAAATGTACTGTAGTTAGATATGTTAATAGTATCGAAAATCGCAGGTTCGAACCAAAACCGTTAGGGTTGAAATTATAGATGGACTGTTTAAACATGAGGCGTTTAGAGACCAAACCATTGGGCTGGACAGAAAACGTTAGGGTTAAACTAAAAGTCGTCCTTCATACGGTTTAGTATAGTTAGTAATATACGGGACGGGTATAATACTGAAAACCGTTAGAGTTTAACCGATTAACAACTTTAATATAATATACGTGACATGTATACTACGTTTGAAAAATGTACAAGTCTCGTAATTGGGAAAAAACGCACAAGTTTAATCATTGACCTAAAACCGTAGGTTTGTACCGAAACAGTTATGTTTTTTTAACTAGATAACATCGCTAACCACCTAAACCGAACCTTATCAGAGAACGAAACCGTTAGGGTTGGACCGATTACCATCTTTAACTGTAGCTGTTTTAAAAAATTGGTGAAATTCGGGCCGGTCCACTTTTGAAATTTATAACCCCTCCAGTCTAGTTTTTTTTTTTTTCAAACGAAAAAACCACTTTTTTTGGGTAAAATAACTACGATATCCTTAATGAACCGAAAGAGCGCTCGGATATCACTTGCAAGTGAACCGCGATACATCAATTGTTTTTGCACCATGGTTAAATAGTAATATTGCCTAATCTAAATGCATCGCAATACATTAACATTTGCACCGTGATTCATCAATTTTATTACATTAATATTTGCACCACGGTTCAATAGTTTACTTTTCTAATGTAATTACACTGCGATTCATCAATCTTATTTCATTATTTTATGTATCACAGTTTAATAATTTAATTTCCTAGTCTTATTGCACCGCGATTCATCAATTTTATTGTATTAATTTTTACACCACAATTTAATAGTTTAATTTCCTAGTCTAATTGCACATCGATTCATCAATTTTATTACATTAATTTTTACACCGCGATTCAATAATTTAATTTTCTAGTCTAATTGCACTGCGATTCATCAATTTTATTGCATTAATTTTTGCACCGCGGTTCAATAGTTCAATTTCCTAGTCTAATTGCACCGCGACTCATCAATTTAATCTAATATTATACAAAATGTAATGAACCATACCATGTCATCTACCTTCTTCTTCTATCTTCTCCGTCGTAAGTTGTCTTCTTCCTTCTCCTCCGCCACCTTTGTTCCAACTGAAAAATCCTTCAATCCAACACAGATCAATTACAGTTTTGTATTAAATGAATCAAAAATATCATTTACGTTTCGGGGGAACCTCGACGTCGGCTACCTGATCGGACATGTCGATCCTCAAAATTTTCCTTTAAAAAAACTATCGTGGACTTTTTGAGTTATATTTTATCGACAGGGGACCGACCCAGTTATCACTTCTTTTTTTTCCATGGACCCATATAAATTCAGGACCGGCCCTTCAAAGATGGTAAAATATTCTTTAATTTTTTTGGAAAATCCTATACTTCTGATTTAGTTAGAATAATTTTCTACTAGTTGATCTATACATGTGATTGTTGGAAAAATAGTAGCTAGGATTCTTAAAAACACCAATGCAGTTTCCAATTTAGCTTCTGATGAAGCTACAATGGAAGTCACAATGGTCATAAATGTAAAATAGCGGAAGACTTGATTGTAAAGCAGCAAACTAAACACAAAGGTTTACCAAACAATCTACAAACCTATACTTATAGGTCTAGCCTCATGGCCAAAAAGATTTCACTAAAAAGAATGGATTGTTTTACAAAAAGAATGTAAAATCACCAAAACAAATACTCTCACAAGACAACAAGTCTTGGAGACCAAAAAGCCCACAGAAAAACAGGAATATAAAACGTGGGAAGAAACAAACAACTTCCTAAAATCAGCTAGGAAGACAAAACAACACCAGCTCTCAATATAGCTTCCAATGTTGTAACATCCGAAGCTACAATCAAAATCTGCACAAAATCTGGAACTGGAACAGCTTCTGAAATTTTGGTTTTCTGCTTCTGAATTTTCTACTCTCTCTCGTAATGCACTCATTCAGCCGTGACCATGTCTCTTATTTATAATGTGGAGGAACCATACACACAATAAAGAATCCAACTCCAAGAAGAACAAGGATTAGAATTTGGAAATAAATACACTTACCGTATCTTCTAGATTTTATTACCATATGGACAGTGACTCTAGAGACACGGTTTAGGAAGGATCTTTGACTAGATTTGGTTTCCAAAATAATTTCTAAACTTTAGGATCAAGAAAATCAAAATCTAATTAAAGATTTTGTTTCCAATTGTACCAAACTTGTCCAAATATAAATACCAAGAAAGGAGAAACAAAAATAAAATAGGTCATGTCTATTTTACCATAACAATCTCCCCCTTTGTTGAGCCTTTCTGGACAAATATTATGACAAGAGTTGCCATATACTCAACACAGACAAAATTCCTTCAAACCTGCATATGTTTAGTAAAGAACTCCCCCCGAATATATCAAACAGATGAAGTCATAAACTAAAACATGTAATGGACTACTTCAGTACATATATCACAAATTATAACCAAATTATTACAGACCAAAGTATATTCAGGCAGGCATAAAAATTCATATTACGGATTACAGGTAGAGAATCATAAGTTTAGACATTAGTTCCTTCTTGATCAGAGTCTTCTTAAGCAGCTGTTGTTTCTTCAGGGGCAGAAACAGGTTGATCAGGAGCAGGAGCAGGTCCAGGTACATGTGCAGGAGCATGTGCATGAGTATGTGAACACTTGGATCTCCCCCGATTTGGCAAGAATGGATGCCCAGCCAGGAAGTGTATTGACTCTCCAGGGTCTGAAGGAAAGCAATCTGAGACATGACTTGTAAAAGCTGGCCTTGAATGAATGACAAGGAAATAGGAGCATAGGGTCCAAGAGAGATCTGGGCAGGAACTGATGAAGGACCAAATGTAGCTACATTGGTAGATACATTGCCTATAATGAAGCGAGAAGCGGCAGAAACGAGGCGAGGCATCGGTGCTTGCATGGCAGAGGAAGTTCCATAGGCAGAGCGATAAGGGTATAGCAAGGGCAGGTTGAGCATTCTATCTCCCTTTAAAAGCTTGACAGAGATTTGAAGGGGGTCAAGAATGGGAGTGAGTCTATCATCAGCAGTAGGACCAAACCCTTGGGCAACTAACACTTTATAAATAAGATAAGGGAATATGAGAGCCCTCTTATCTCCTTCTGGTTCTGCCAGGGATACAATCTTCCTAAACACAAAATCCCCAAAATCAAATGGTCTACCAAACCCAATCTGATATAATATCCTAGCATGTTCTTCAGTAAGGGCATTTGAATTGGTAGTTGGGGCCTAATTTGCACAGCAGATTTTGTGCATAACAACATACAAGGAAGAAAGCTTGGAAGTGTTAATGTTATCCCCCTTTCCTGGCCACCTACATATTAGGCCACATGTAAGCTCTTGGGCACAAATGTTCAAGTCAGACAGTAAACTAACAGACCCAATAACAAGAGATCCAAACAACTTATTGATGATAGAGGGAGAGAAGTCAAACCATTTACCCATAACAAACACCTTCTCAAACCTAGGATCACTTGCTGAAGAGACCCTTTTCTCCAGATTTGCATAGAATTCAAAAATGATGTTTCTTAGGTAAGGAGATGCAGAAGATAAAGTGCCTAAAATACCCCCATCAGTAAAAAATTAAACCAAATTTTGTTGAAGCAATTCTTCTATGGGAATCAATCTTTCATCAACAATCTTCCTAGAGGTATTATACCTCAAGGAAGCAGCAGTTGTAAGAAACTGACTAGAAAAGGGAGTACCAAGTACAACATCAGAGGAGATAGGAGCTGATGTAGCTTCTGATGTAGCTACATTAGACATAGTAGCCCTTTTCCTTGTGAAACACATAGGGACCTCTTCACTTTCCACACTATAATTTGGAGTGGCTTCTTTAGATACAAACTCCTTATCATAACTATCATCAAACTCAGAAGAGCTTGATGACTTGGCATGAACGGAAGAAGGAGATGTAGAAAGTTGAGGATAACCATTCTTCAATTGAACTAAGTAATCCGCTAGGGTCCTCTGCTCATCTGAATAACTCAGATCAGACAGGTTGACTTCAGGTGCAGTAGAAGGTTCATCAGAAGCATCCACTTCATGAGCAGGTGATTCATGTCGGAAGACTACCCTAGGGGAAGGAATAAGATAGTCTTTATCACATGTGTCTTCTGGAACATGGATAGAAGATCTAGCACCAATTGAGGGAGCATATGCATGTGGTGTAGGAGCAGACACGGTCATAGCAACAAAATCTTCATCATCCGAATCACTCTCAACCGAAACAGCCTCCTCAAATTTTCCTGGAGTGACTTTAAACTTCTTAGCTATTTCAACCTCTAAATCACTTGGATTTTCATAATTGCTAGGAATGCCTCGTAATCTCTTGGATTTTCGTGAGATAGGTTTCCCAATTTGGGGGAAACCCGATAAATCACCAGGATTTTCAACATCAATTGCATTACCCTTTTCCCCAGGTAATAGGACTGTAAGGGGCTTAGCTATCACAATGGGTGATTCAGGATTTTCGGGAGATGAAATTTGGGGTGATGTAGCTTCTAGAGAAGTAGCAGTGGAATTAAAGCCGTTAAAATGGGTCAAACTTGTTGGGTTGGTCCGCCCCGCCATATTAAAAAGGTAGGTTTGGTTTTAAAAATATGACCCCGCCAAAAGGTGGGCTTTTTGGTTAGGCCCAAACGGGTCGCGGGTTAGGCGGGCGGGGCGGGTTGGTCCACCTATTTTCACCTACTATAATATATATATATATATATATATATATATATATATATATATATATATATATATATATATATATATATATATATATATATATATATATATATACACACACACACTCCAATAGGCAACCACCCATCACTATAGGCCATCATTCCTAATTTCCTTCCCAAATTCCTTCCAATGGCAGTGGGCATGCTTTGTGCTTCTGCTTCTGCTTCAACCGTTCTTCAATGACTTGGTCCAAATTTTTTCAAATGGCGGGTTCGTCCACCCCGCCCCGCAACCCAAGGTGGGTTGGGTTGGGTTGTTGTTTTTTCAGTCCGCCAAATTTTCGGGTTGGTCCGCCCCGCCAATTGGCGTGGTCCCCCATTTTGCGGGTTGGTCCGCCCCACAGGTCCGTTTTGACGACTCTAAGTGGAAGCTACATTCGCCGAGGGATTCTGCTTCAAGGTGTCTGATGAGGTAGAAGAAGATGAAGCCATGGATTGATTTTAGAAGAAATCAGAGAGGGAAGATGAAGAGAGAGTTGAGGGAAACACAGGTTGCTTCAGCACTTGTTTGAGAATCGGTTGAGCAATAGAGATTTTGGAGAGTGATATGGAGCCAGCCACCTGAAACAACACTTAAGACAGCCACTTAATGTCATTAGCCGTTAGTAGCAAAATTTTAGGAATTGGAAGGGCCGTTTGTGAGCATCATAAACAAAATTTTGATTTTTGATGATAAATCAAGTTTTGACCAAATCATATACAAGTGTGATAGAAAATCTGATTTTGACAAGAGAAAAATATGGAGAGCTATGTGTGTGATATAACAACTAATCTTATTATAGAATATTTGAATTTTAAAATCACCAAGGATTCTTAACAAACACACCAAAAGATTAACCAAAATTGTATGAACCCAGGCTTTCAAGAACAGTCATATCCTAAACAAGAATTCTTAGAACACCATACAGATTAGACAATCACAAAATTCTCGACATGGAATACATAGGTAATTATTTTGCACTTTATTGAGATAAGGACAAAAACTCAATAGGCTGATATGATCAATAATAGAGAATATCCTAAAAATTATGCCTAATACATGTCAAGAACAGAACAGGCGAAAAACAAGCAAATGCAGTCACACACAGGTGATAAATGTTTAGTTCACCTGAATGTAGTTCTCAATGTAGCTGCATTGGGAGATGCATTCGCCAAGATTGTGATTTTATGTACACTTTCCCATCTTTTGTTCACTTTATCAGCACTCATCTCCCATAAATTCCATAGGTACTTTATTTCCCTAGGAGAATAGCTCTACTTTATTTCAAGCATATCACTTCATGCCACTAGGAACCTTTCACACTATTTACCAAGGGAAGCCACTTTGCTTTTGATCAACCCATGAAATCCAAGGATTCATAGTTCAAAAAGAAATGTGCCACAACCTTCTTTATAGGTAGCTCTTTTCCGTTAGGTAGTTTTCACACTTTTTCTTTTAAGGGAATTCAATTTTCTCAAGATCAACCCATGAGAACCTAAGTTCCATAGTACCAAGATAAATTGTCATATCCCTAGATTTCAAAAGGTAGCTCTTTCCTTTGTGGGCTTAAGATTTTTTTTTAACAGCAAAATTTTTTGGAAGAGAGTGAGGGGAATCAGAACAATGAAATCACAATAGATTTTGAATGCAAATACTGGTCAGCAAACAAGGGCACAAAACATAAAAGATGAAACTAGTGTGCCCCCCTAAATACTCAATGCAAAATGCCTATTTTTTTATTATTATATAGTAAATGATATGTGATATAAAGGGAGTCATACCCCTAAGTGCATTACTCAATACAGATTATTTCTCTTTTATTCTTATTCGTAGAAATTATCATAGCACACATCATGTCTGAATGATTAAATCAAAGCATAATTTATCTCACTCAATAATCAAAGACTAATAAAGGCTTATGAAATGTGCATATAGTTGTTGGTTCACATGAGGTGTTGGTGTAGATGATATGCTTGTTCAATGTTCACATCAATGGGGTGTCTGCGTGATCAAGAGTGTCTTGTTTGCATCATTGGTATTGCACTCACTGGTTACACACACCTTGTGTGGTGTCGAGTTCTACCGCCAGGTGAGATCCATCCATAAAAGTTGTGTACACTCACTTGTATTCAAATTCAAATTGTGGAGAATGCAACACAGTTTTGTTTTTTGCTAAACCAAGAGATCTAGTTGTTTCCCAAATAAAAGCATCCACCAGATGTACTTCTCATGTCATCAACACTACCTGCCAAATCAGCATCACCAAAACCAACAAGATTGGTGTTAGTGTGTTTTGTGTACCACAAACCCATAGCACAAATCTCACCAGCATATCTAATTATTCTTTTGACAGCTTTCAAATGAGAAACTTTAGGGTTTGCTTGATATCTAGCACACAAACACACACTATACATGATGTCTGGACGGGTGGCAGTCAAATATAGCAGATTTCCTATCATACTTCTATACAATGTATGGTCAACACTTTCAGATTTCTCATTTTTGCAAAGTTTATTGGATGTACCCATAGGGGTTTTCTTTTGTTTTCCATTCTCAAGACTGAATTTCTTCACCAAGTTAAAGGCATACTTGGCTTGAGATATGAACATCTCTTCATGCAATTGTTTTATCTGAATTCCTAAGAAAAAAGTTAATTCACCCACCATGCTCATCTCAAAGGTAGATGTCATACAATGCACAAATTCTTTTTCCAAGGACTTAGAAGTGGACCCAAATACAAAGTCATCAACATAAATTTGTGCAATCAAAATGAGTTGGTCTTTTCTTTGAATAAAAAGAGTTTTATCCACTTCTCCCCTCTTAAAACCACTTTTCAAAAGATGGTATGTAAGTCTCTCATACCAAGCTCTAGGAGCTTGCTTGAGTCCATACAAGGCCTTTTTTAATTTAACAATATGATTGGGTTTATGGGGGTCCTCAAATCCTTTTGGTTGTTCAACAAACACTTCTTCCTTTAGAATGTCATTGAAGAAAGCACTCTTCACATCCATTTGTTGAAGAGTTATGTCAAGAAAGCATGCAATGGTAAGAAGTAGACGTATGGATTCAATGCGGGCAACAGGAGCAAAGGTTTCATCAAAATCCACCCCCTCTCTACATGTGTGTACCCTTGAGCCACAAGTCTTACTTTATTTCTTATTATCTCTCCCACTTCATTTGATTTATTATTGAAAATCCACTTAGTTCCAATAACATTTACAGAAGTGGGTCTAGGTACAAGGAACCAAACATCATTTTTAGCAAATTGATCAAGCTCATCTTGCATGACATTGATCCAACATTCATCTTTTAGGGCTTCATGCACATTTTTAGGTTCAATGGTAGACACAAAACATGAGGCATGGATTTCTTCATACTCAAGAGTGGACAAACAAGTAAGTTTCCTATAGTCTACCTTACCTTTTCTTCTTGTTGACATCCCATCATATACATTACCTATGACTTGTGAAGTGTGATGCACTTTCTGAATTCGGCTTGGAATGTCATGGCTGCGGTCAGTCAAACTAGACTGAATTTCTAGGCATTCGAGGACTTGTTTCGAATCCGATTCGACCAATGTAGCTTCCGATGTAGCTTCTGATGCAGCTACATCCGGAGCTACATTCTGAGCTACATTCTCTGAACTTTCAGGACTTGCAGATTCTGTATGTTTTGGTGCTGGAGTACTGACTGCAAGTGCAGGTTCTGAAGTTTGTGCAAATGGTTCATGATCTCCAAAATCAAGCATACCTGAAACATCATCTTCAATTGTTTTGTGGCCAAGATCTGTTAGATCATCAAACACAATATTCATAGACTCCATAATCGTTTTTGTCATAAGATTAAAGAATCTATAAACACGACTATTTGTGGAGTACCCCATGAAAACACACTTGTCACTTTTCGAATCAAATTTTGAAAGATGATCTCTATCATTGAGAAGATAGCACACACACACACGAAAACATGAAAATATTTTAATGTAGGCTTCTTTCCTAGTAAAATTTCATAGGGTGTCACGGTGCTACCTGATCTCAAGAAAACCCTATTTTCTATATGACAAGCAGTGTTCAATGCTTCTGCCCAAAATCTTTTAGCCAAATTCTTAAAACTCAACATGACTCTAGCCATCTCTTGAAGTGTCATATTCTTTCATTCCGCCACTCCATTTTGTTGTGGAGTTTTAGGAGCTGAGAATTCATGGGTTATGCCATTTGAGGCACAATAGCTAAAAAAGGAAGAATTTTCATATTCCGTGCCAAGATCTGGCCTAATTCTAGCAAGCTTTAGATCATACAAGTTCATAACACGAGTGTACCCTATTTTAAAAGCCTCAAATGTTTCAGATTTTTCCCTTAAGAAAATGACCCATGTGTATCTAGAAAAAACATCAACACAGACAAAGGTGTACTTTTTCTTTCCTAGACTCTCTACTTCAATAGGACCCATGAGATATGTGTGAATCATCTCAATGCATCTAGAAGTGGAACACTGAGAGATAGGAAGGTGAGAAGCCTTTGTTTACTTACCTTTTTGACATGGTCCACGTACCTTTGTGTAGTTCTTATCCAGACTAGGCAATCCTTTCACTACATCATGCTTCACAAGCTCATGAAGTTTACGAAAACTCATGTGCCCTAGTTTTTGATGCCATAGATCTATGACATCAAGACTAACATTGTAACATGTATGAGCATTGTTGAACATATAACAATTGTCAGAAGATCTAGTACCTGTCAAAAGACACTTGTTAGATTGATCAAAAACTTCATAAGTATTTTTATCAAACCTCACTTGCAGGTCATCATCACACAGCTGACTGATGCTAATGAGGTTGGTCTTAAGTTCTTCAACATGGTATACATTTGTGAGTTCAGGAAGACCAGCTACATTCAAAGTTCCCTTGCCATTGATCTTACCTTTGGCTCCTCCTCCATATGTCACAGATCCACCATTGACACTCACATAGTCCTTCAAATTCTCAATAGAACATGTCATGTGTCTAGAGCACCCACTATCAAAGTACCATGAACCAACTATGTGAGACTTTAAAGATGTGAAGGTTACATTGCATTGTTCATCATCAGATCCACTTTGCACCAGGACATATGTCAAAAGGTTCACAATATTTAACTTTATCATTTCTGTAGCTGCCTTTGGGAACCCACATCTTTTTAAAAGTTTTTGGTCGATGTTTCTATGAATGTACCTTCTGATGAAGCTTCAAATATAGCTTCCAATGGTGCTGCATTGGTTGCTGCATTCAATGCTGCATCTGATTACGAACCAAGAAGGCATGCCTCATTTTTTCCTCATAGACAGCCTTTTTAAGGAAGCAGAATGGTTGAATGTGACCAGGTTTGTGACAATAGTGACACACAAAATTTTTCTTTCTTGTTTTGGGTTTTTCAAAGAAGTTTGGTTTTTGAAAATTTTGCGTGGGCTGTTGTGATTTAGAGGTGCCTTCACCCTTTCTAACAAACATTTTTGGCCTAAACAACCAATTCCAGACTTACCAAAATTTCAAGAATTCAACATCTCATCCATTTTTTGTTGGCTTGAGCTCCATTTAGCCATGGTTTCATTGGCTTGGATGAGCTCTTCTTTCAGTTCTTCAATCTCCACAACTTTCTTGCTCAATAAACATTCCAGCCTTGTGATGCATTCCTTCTGCTCTTCATTTACCTTCTTTAGCATATCATTTGTCTTTCCAAGCAAAGTAACTTGAAGAGCAGTCTTTTCCCAATCCTTATACAACTCTTTATAACCTTCCAGCAGTCGATCGAATTGTCCACCGTCTTCAGAATGTATGAGTTAAAACAAAGAAAAATCTTCCCGACTTGTCCAATGTAGCTTCTGATGTAGTTTCTGAAGAAGCTACATTCATTGATACATTGGCCGAAGGACCTGCACAATCAGATTCAGAGTCGTATACATCAATGAGAGTAATGAGATCTCCTGGATCTTCGTCATCACTATCACCCAAAGTTGCAGAAAAGTTCAAACCTTTCTTCCTCAAGGTATTTGCACATTGATTTGCATAATGACCAAATCATTGACATTCCCTACATTGAATGGAATCAATATTCTTTCCATTGTAAGAAGGTTTTGAAGCAAAAGGATTGATAAAAGGTTTTTCTGGAGTTTGAAAAGAATTTTCCTTAGGAGCAAATTTACCAGAATCAGGTTTAAAGGAAGTTTTAGAGCTTGATGATGGAGTTCTGTTTTGGCTCTTGGCTTTCAAAAAAATTTAAAATTTAGTATTCAACAAAGCCATGGAATTTTCTCCAAAATCAGACTCGTCAATTTCCTTTTGTCAAGCAAGCAAGTCAGAAGAGACATCAACAGTAGAAGGCAAATCAATGTTTTCCACAAGAGGAGTAGAAGATGATGCACCTTTGCCCTTTTGTTTGAGTTGATCATTTAGGTTTAATTCAAAGTTCTGAAGGATACCAACCAATCTTTCAAAACTCATTTTGTCAATGTCATGTGCTTCCTCAATAGCACAAATTTTCACATTAAACATTTCAGGCAAAGTTCGCATCATTTTACTAACAAGGCGATCATTAATGATGGGATCACCTAGAGCTAGAGCAAAGTTAGACATATCAAGTAGCCTACAATAATAAGACATGATATCCTTAGATTCATTCATTCTTGTGTTTTCAAATTGTGTGGTAAGCAATCTTAATTTAGAAGCACGAACACTGGCAGCCCTTCACACAGGGTTTGAAAGGCCTCCCACACATCTTTGGCAGACTCATAATTGGCTATAACCCTAAAGGTGTTGGCATCTAAGGCTTTGTATATGGCAGACAAGGCTTTAGAATTAAAAGAAACAGTATTCCTATCTTCATTAGACCAATCACCTTCTTTGGTGATCTTAACATCACCATCCGTATCAGTTGTTTTTGGAGGACTCCAACCATTTAGAACAACAAGCTACACTCTTTCATCAATTGATTTGATGAAGATACACATCTTTACTTTCCAAATAGAATAATTCGCATTAATCAAAGTTGGAGAACGAACAACATTCTCATACTGAGAATCCATCACGGCTACAACCATAATCTTTTCTTAGTGATGTCAAGAGGAGGCTCTGATACCAATTGTTGGAAAAATAGTAGCTAGGATTCTTTAAAATACCAATGCAGTTTTCAATGTAGCTTCTGATGAAGCTACAATGGAAGTCACATTGCTCAGAAACGTAAAACAACGGAAGACTTGATTATAAAGCAACAAACTAAACACAAAGGTTTACCAAACAATCTACAAGTCTATGCTTGTAGATCTAACCTCATGGCAAAAAAATTTCACTAAAAAGAATGAATTGTTTTACAAAAAGAATGTGAAATCACCAAAACAAATACTCTCACAAGACAACAAGTTTTGAAGACCAAAAAGCCCACTAAAAAACAGGTATAGAAAACGTGGGAAGAAACAAACAACTTCCTAAAATCAGCTAGGAAGATAAAACAACACCAGCTCTTAATGTAGCTTCCAATGTTGTAACATCTGAAGCTACAATCAAAATCTGCACAAAATCTGAAACTGGAACAGTCTGCTTCTGAATTTTCTGCTCTCTCTCTCGCAATGCACTCGTTCAGCCGTGACCATGTCTCTTATTTATAATGTGGAGGAACCCTACACACAATAAAGAATCCAACTTCAAGAAGAACAAGGATTAGAATTTGAAAATAAATACACTTATTATATCTCCTAGATTTTATTACCATATGAACAGTGACTCTAGACACGGTTTAAGAAGGATCTTTAACTAGATTTGATTTTCAAAATAATTCATAAACTTTAGGATCAAGAAAACTAAAATCTAATTAAAGATATTTTTTTCCAAATTTATCAAACTTGTCCAAACATAAATACCAAGAAAGGAGAAATAAAAATAAAATAAGTCATGCCTATTTTACCTTTTAGCGATAATAAATGGAAATACTCGTTAAATGTTTTGGTAAAAGCTTTTTCTTTTTTTAATCTTTCTTTTCTTTAGCCGGCGAGGGGCGGCTTTGAGATGAGATTATTGTGCATTGGTAGCCGAAAACCAATACTAATGAAAGGCGATTATATGGGCCACAGAGCTTTCATTATCATCCAATTTTCCTAATGGAAATCCCTAGCAAAAGAATAACTTGTACAGTACTACAATTGTTTTAGACTACTCTTTGGTCAATTAGGCTTTGTTATCTTAAGTTTTGTGAAGGCGCGACCGCGCCATAGAGTCTTGGGCCCGTCGTTTTTTTGCACACAATGACACAATGTGTATTTTTATTAGTGTAAAATTCTTTGGTCATTTTTTCAAAGTTCTTAACTCCAAAAATTTATCATTCTTTTTCTCAATCGTAAAAGCTAATTTTTCAAAATATTGTTCTAAAAATATCACCATGTCCTTCATAGCTCCGACAAATATATTACATTCGAAAATTATCATTATTATATAAACGAAACGGGGATCGAAACTATAATGAATCTTCGAAAGAGACGAAGGCGGAGGAGGAGAGGGAAGAAGATGACTTAAAACGGAGGAGATGAAAGAAATAGGTGGATGACGTGGTTTTATTCTTTATGATTTTATATCGCGATGCAAAAATATTGGATTAATGTATCATGTTACAAACATTGTGTATCACGATACAAAAATATACTAGTCAATTAACATAATGAATCGCGGTTCAAACATTGATGTATCCCAGTACAAAAATAAATTAGTCAATTAAACTGATGAATCGTGGTTCAAACTTAAATATATCGCGATGTAAAAATAAATTAGATAATTAAACTGATGAATTGTGGTGTAAAAAATAATTTAATAAAATCCTATTTTAAAAAGAACATAAAACTTAAACGATTAAAATTTTTAAAAAATAGACCGACCCATAAATTTACCTTTTTATGACGACTTGTAACTCAAGTGGGATATTAAAAAAAGCATCCTACTTTACCCTCACGACATTTTTTTTTCTTCTTCCAATGTTACTGTTGTGATCTTTGCTATTCTTGTTTCGCTTGCTGCACAACAGCTTAAATACTGCTCCCTATGAAACATTGAAACTGGAGGAAAAAAAATATGCTGAGAAAGTAAAAGAAAATCGTCATGTCACCATCGGGCGTACGGATAAACGTGCAAAATAAAGCTAAAGTAAAAACCCATAATCTCGGTAATAATGCTTCACTAAACCAAAGCTAACTGGGCCATAATTAATGGGGAACATAGTGGAATGAAAATCACGGGATCATAATTAATTTAATTGCATGACTTTAATTATTTAAGTGATACTATTAGTCAATTTATGTCATTTTCGGATGTTACGACTACTGACTACCTCGTCAAGTAAAGTATTATTAAAAGATTATCTTAATATTTTCAAAATAATCAACAAACTCGGTGCCCTAATCCCTAATCCATCGACGTTTGACGTTAACCCCTCACTTTGCTGGTGAATTACACGACATAAGACGCATTCCATGGAGTTGTTAGGTTCTTGTCTTTGACAAAGCTCGAGTTGCTTGTTTTTAGGGTAACTCTAAATACCCTTCACTTGACTCCAACTCAAATTTCTTTAACAATATTAGGAATAAGTTAAAGTTACATGTCAGTTTAGCACCATTGCCAACGTAAAAAATGGCATCTAAAACAGTAATACAAACTTGTAACTCAACTCATCAATATGGATCTAATAAAAAAATTCGTCTTAATAAAAATACTCATAAAATTATCGAATAAAAAAGGTCCGTCTTAGTCATAAAAAATACTCATAAAATATTCAAAAATATCACAAAACCCTACACATTATTAATAAAATAAATATTCTAATTTCAAAAAGGTTTAGGCTCCAAAAACTTTGAAAAAATTTTTAACCGAGGAAATATACAAAAAAGTGGAAAATAACTTCTTTTCTGACACGATTTATTTTCAAATATTCCATTCTCTTCCACAATTACACATATTTGCAAACACACAATATTTTACCCTTCCCACATTGTTTATCGTTTGTTCACATTATTTATAAATTATAATGTCTCATTCGTCATAAAATTATGTCCGAGCATCCCAAAAATTATCAATTTTCTTTTTTAAAGCGTTTTTTCATTATTACCATTTTTTTTTGTATTTGTGACGTCCTTATTGATTCGACATCATTCTTAAGGATTATTAAAGAAAATTACTTACAAATCAAACATCTATTTTATGTTCAATATGGACATTAATATTAGAATATATTTTTTGTATTTATTCATATATTATTTTCCGTAATATTTTTCGTGTGTTTACCAAACACCCGAAAATGTTTTTTAGTATATTTTCAAAAGATTTACCAATAGAAAAAAAATAACATACGTAACCTTTGTTCCTTTAATTTTTCAAAAATTGAAAAATAAAATTATGCTACAAAGAAATAACCTCGATCAATGTAATTGGCCTTGGGCCCTCGATTTTGCAGGACCGACCCTGAGTCCGTCTTAATAAAAATACTCATAAAACTGTCGAATAAAGAAGATTCGTCTTAATAAAAATATTCGTAAAACTATGGTAGATACACGAAATTGAATTCAAAATATTTTTAATTTGTCTTGAAAGTGAAACATATCTTCGTCTCACCTTGGCTATGGAGCAAGATCAAAAAGTCTGAAATGTCCCGATCATAAAAACATTATCAAGAGGCTTGGTCGTATGATTACACACGAGGCCCACGCCCTTAAGCTGGTCAATCAAACCATCCACATCAGTCTCACTATGCAATTAGATGTATAGATAGGAGTATAAAGTAAGACGGCCCACAAGGCTTTTTCCAACTTGATTTTATTATTGCCGACTTCAGGTAGGTTACTTGCACAGATGGGTAAAAATGGGAATAAAACAAAGTTCATCAGTAAACGATTCAGTCCTTTACTCTAAAAGATGGAGAATTCATAATTGCGTCAAACAGCCAACATAATCTGACTCTGTACAAAACAGGGCTCTTGTAAAGATTTCACCCCCACCCCCAAAATAATGATCATCCACTTCACCCCCTTTATATTTAACATTTTTACTAAAATATACAAGATTCTTCAGATTACCTACATGCTTCAAATCGCTTTAACATTATATTCATCCATTTTCTCTCTCCTTCGACTACACACTATTCACATGGAAGAGAGACAGACGAACACAAAAGGTCCCAAAATGGGGGTTCCTTGACACCTCTCCATATCTCCCCCTTGAGATGGCGTCAGTGCCCATCATTTGGTGCAACCGATCCTACGGCCATAGTTTTTCAAACGCTGGATCACTTCAATAAATGAGGTGGCACCATCTCAACCGAAGATACGGAACAATGGAAAGGTTTCGGGTCCCTGAAACTATTCAAAACAACAACAAAATCAAATGATTAGCAATAACCAAAGGTTATCAATTTACCAGCTCAGATACCCACCCGAGATCCGGATTTGAGGATTCGGGTGGATTCGCGGCAACCCTATCCAGTGGATTCTCCTTGCTCAGTTTCTCAAACATCTTTGCCCTCAAAACTCTTCCCGATTCAACCCTTTCCATAACCGGTTCCTCATCTAAACAACTCTTGTCCCACTGATCCAGTAACCCTAACCCTGTGAGTGTCACGGCCCGGGTTGGAGTGGAAGGAAGGCTGCAGAATCCGGTTCGATTCATAGCGAACCTGGGGCTCATTTGAATACCCCATGAGTTGGGAATGGACTTCATCTTGTTAAGCTGCAACTGTCTCATAGACGCCACCATATCACTAACAGAGGCTGAACCCAGCGACCGACTAAGTGAGTTAGCCATGGGTGACATGGGCGGTGACTCAGACGATGGAGACAAAGAAGTCTCCGGCGACGACGACATAAACGCTAATCCTCTTGCACATGAACTATCCTGAGCAAGTCGACGCGGCGAACCATCGTACGACTCGCTCCAGGTGCTCAAAACCCTTAATTGTTCGGGCGTGTGAGCGAAGAAGCATACCCGACGCCGACAGTTGAGACCATCCTTACACGGCTGGGTACGATAACGAGCCGGATGTAGCCAGCACTCAAATACGCCATGCGCAAACTCACACCCATCACCTTTCTTACAATTTCCCTTCCTAAAATCAGGGCAGGCTGTACCCGAATAATTGAAAAAACGGGGATCCCTCCGACGTGCCTTTTCACCGGGATGAGCAAACGGGCAGTCAGTCCAGTCATGTGAGCGACCACGTGCACACTTGCGTATTTTGAATTCGAACATGCGGAAGTTATCACACGAGTAAGCATCCAAAGGGAGGTCCGAGTCCAAACCAGACCCATCTCCATCCGGGTCATCCACACCTTCGTTTGCGAGGTAACGGCGCAGCGCCCCTAGATCGTCAGTTTGGAGAAAGAAAGAGTAGTCGTCAGCGCCGTTAAAGTTAGCGCCATTGCCGTTAGGACTGGCGAGAATTGACACTCCAGATTTTGGAGGACTGTCGGCGACCATCCATGGAGGGACATGCACCGCTTGAATATGGTGGTTTCTCTCTCCGATCATCATGTTTTTTTGCTGTTGTAATGTCTCACTGGTTCGATGAGTGGGTGGTTTGTATATAAACTGCAGGAAGGTAGTGTGGATTGATTTTACCATGGTTAACTTTCGTTAACCGCAGTTAGCATTTTCACCACGGTTAAAAAATGGGTTGTTTAAGATAACAGGAAGGTCGGGGGGAGCCATTGAGAAGGCATAGTGCCACAACGGCCCACAAGGGGTTAGGGGGTAGGTGTTGTGTTATAATTAGTTTGTGAGCTAGTTCACGTGACAGGAAACTGAAGTGGGGGTTCTAGTTGAATTACGGAGTTTTTTTTTTCTTTTTTCCTTAGATCTGTCCGAAGGCGGTGGAGCGTCAAATACGCAAGAAAAGAATACCGCCGGGGTGGGGGGGGGGGGTAGAGTTGCGTTTAACTGACCCCAAGGGGTTAATGAAGCATTAATGTGATGGCCGTGAATTCTGTGATTTGATATTTTGGAAGATTTATATGTATAGCAGGAGAAATGGATGGAAGTGAAACATGCATCTGATTTGATTTGAGACACAGAAAATTATAAATATATATTTCTTTCATTTTAGTAAAAAGTTTATTATTTTATTTTTTATTTTGGGTAAAGAGTTTATTATTTTAATTTGATATATTTCTTTTAAAAAAATCAATTTTCAAAAATTAAGATATAAAAGTAATATTTTATTACTAATAAGTTATTAAAAATATCAATTTTAAAAAAAAATTAACTTTCAAACTAGGACTCTTTAACCAGAAATAAAAAGAGTATTAATTTTGAATGATTAACTTGTATACTAAAGAAAGTACATTATGATTTGATTTTCAGTGTGAAGCATCAATATTTACATCATGATATATTAATTGAGGGTTTGAATTATTGCATCGCGGTGTATGAATTAAAGTTGATGATTAAAATATTATGTATTACTGTGTATAAATTAATACAACATGATGTAAAATTGAATTATAAAATTATAATTGATGTATTATAGTGCATTAATTGATACAACGTGATCCATACTGAGTAAATAATCAAGAGTATCCCAAGTTTTTCGTAAATAAAAATAACTTTTTCTAATTAGTAAAGAAGTCAAGATATTGTAGCGATTGAAATCTTTTAATCTATTTCTACTTGCCGTAATTAGTATGCTTATCTTTGTGGTATTGTGATTGATTTTTAGGTCTAATTTTGATTTTAATATATAAATAAAAATTAAAAAATTTGATTAAAATTAGTAAAAGCGAAGAGTAAGAATGTTAAGTTATCTTTAATTTCACTATTTGTTTTAATCATATCAAAAAATATTTGAAATTTTAAAATCAAGTCATTAATAAATCACCCAACCTATGAGATTTAGATTTAATTTATAAAATATTAGAAACGAATTCTTCCCCGCTAGCTTAAGAAACCGGAAGAAATCAATAGAGGGGAAAACTAGAAGCCGTGGCCGATATTTGTAAGCTCCACCTCATCGTAGCTTTAATTGAATCCACATGCGACTTACTAGATTGTGTCTTTGTTATTTGCTTGATAATGAAAGAATTAAAAAAAAAACCTTTAATTTAATTAAAACGAAATCCTAAAAGATTGAAAAAGCAGATCCGTAGATAGAGGAAGGTAGTACTACCTAGGTAGGATTAGGAAGTGAGATAGTACATACGATTAAACTATAAATAGCATACTCAATAATTGAGGTTTCAAGGGACACGTGGGGGATCGGTCTATTTTTAGAATTGAAGAATCCATGTGCATCAAACCCTCGTCCCTAAACAAAAGACATTTACATGAAAATGTGTGCTACCTGTAAATCTTTAGAATATGGAACTGAGGAAATAAAAGCATATTCTATACACATTGTCTCCACCACTTGGCGACCTCTTCAACCATACACTTGTTTTAGACTTTTAGTCTCCACCCGGTTTTGTTCTTATAACTTATAAGTATTAATTGGGATAGTATCTTTTTACAATAAAGTGATAAACATATTTTTATCTATTTCTCAATTATTATTCCCTTTCTTAGAGTAAATAATTTTCATTTGAAAATTAATTTTTTTAATAAAATTAATTTTTAATAGTCATTAATAATAAAATTATATTTTTATGCATTAATTTTTTAAAATAAACTCTTTAAATGATATATTTCAAAATAAAATAATAAACTATTTACCCAAAACAGAGATAGTATAAGTCAAAGTATATATGTCTATGCTAGTATGTGATCAATTCAATAAATGTTCTGGATAAATTATAAATAACTATCAAGTTAACAAAAAGAAAACTCATAACGGATGGTTGATTACAACATAATTGGTTGTGAGTGGAGTAATTCAAACAAACCGTATAA
The DNA here is from genome assembly GCA_013146195.2 of Codonopsis lanceolata. Classification (NCBI taxonomy): domain Eukaryota; kingdom Viridiplantae; phylum Streptophyta; class Magnoliopsida; order Asterales; family Campanulaceae; genus Codonopsis; species Codonopsis lanceolata. The sequence goes on from CM028384.1 coordinate 88,244,776, forward strand.
CGGATTCATATATAACTCACATATATCTGAATCAATCTGGACCGCAGTAGTGTTTAGTAAGATTTGATCAGAGCCCACCAATTATACCAAGAGTTATTTTATAATATAGATTTTGTTCTTAAATACTTTGGTGATTTTCTACGAGGAATGCCTATGCCTGCCTAGAACGGTAGAACCAAATCAAAGCCAAGAGAAACCACAAAATTGAAGCGCAGAGCATATTCATTTTGAAATTTTTTTTCACAACTTCTTAGATGGGTCTTACCATCAATTACATATTTTACTCTTCTTGCTCATTTAATAATATATTTTTTACTATATATTTTTCTTAACATATTCTTAGTTAGGTCCTACTGCCACCTTATTAACTTTGTACTTCATTCTTATTTTTATATTTCTCAACAAATAAATTTATTTTACGTTATTTAATATATTTTCTATTTAAATATTATGTATAAATAAATAATTTATAAATTAAGACATAAATTAATTTGAAAATAATAATTAAATTATTATGTTTACATTTATAATTAAATTAATAAATTATCTATAAAAAACATATTATAAAGAAAATGTTTAAAAAATAAATAGATAAATGATTGGTTTTTTCAAAACTGAGCCCCACTTCTTGGTGTTGGGCATCTTCCTAAATTAGAAGAAAAAATTTCCGCTTTTCTAAATGGCATGAATAAGAAGACTCTCATCATTACATATTTTGTCTTCTTAATAAGAAGATGAATAAAAATAAGAAGCGAGAAATTTGTAGGAATGGTGATGCTTTTACCGGCAATCCATACGGTTAAACTTTTTACGCGTCAGAAAGTACGTGATATGTAGTCGCACTCCTTTCTTTGACGGTACTGCTCCATTGCCTCATGTGGAGTCCCCTCCTCCACACTGGGACTGGGCCTCCTTTTGGACTCATTTTATAAAAATATCCATGGTGTGCATTATATTTATATATTTTTTTTAGCTAAATTCTATTGTCACTTATATAATTTTCTCTTCTTATTCGTTTAAAAATATACCTTTTCATTATATAATATGTACCCCACACCAAAAACCTCACATATGTTGCTAGTGTTAGCAAGAAGATTCTTTTTGTTTTATTCTTAGTAAATAATAAAACTATTTCTCTTTTTTCTAAAAATAAGTAAAAATTTCTCTCATTATTGGTTTAAAAATTATTAACTAAAAATAAGTCTAAGAATTACAAAAACAACACAACGGTGATTTTCCAAAGTTGTCATCTATCCGTTAGTTGTACCCCCAAGCAATTATAGAATAGGGTCACGTGAGTACCGGACTAAAACATTAAACATTTTGTTTTCTATTTTATTTATCTTTTTAACTTTCTAAAAATCGATTCATTTCGTAGACACTTTTTATACAATCCTAAACTTCAAATCTCTCTCGTCTCACCTTCATTTCTACCATAATCGAAACGAAATATTCTCGTATGCTTTAAAAATTTCAATTATTTTTTATCTATGAATTTTTTTTTTTACAACCTATAAAAAAATTATTGTGGGCGTGTGAAAGAGATGGGAGAGGTATAGAAGAGGGAAATGGAGGATGGGGACAGGAGTGGTGGAGCTAGAAAAAAGTTACTATTCCTACTAAAAGACTATATATTAGCGGGTAGTTTAGTTGATTTTAGCGGATAACTCTAAAATGGGTTCAGAATGAAGTAGCAAACGTTCTATTCTTCTAAATAATGGTGGAGCAAGCAGTATTATTGAATAGTTAAAATAAGAAAAGGTAATTTTGGGGAGCATCAAAAGTTTAGTTGATCGTTCATTGTTCATGGTCTTAGACAAGCATAGCAAGCTCACGTGGCCAATAACTACTTTTTTCTTTTTTTTTTTTCTTTTTTTTATCTTTCTGGTTTTTGGTCTTTTTCACCAAAACAAAGTTTTAATTTTTTTTAAAGTACAAATATTATCTATAAATAGAGGTTGATTTGTTTCATTTGAATATCAAATTAATTTTCTAAAATTACATTATAAAATAATTTATTAATATAAAATTATTGGAGTTTGTCACCATTAAAAATGGTTCTTTCAGTGTGATACAAAAAAATAAATATGAAGGAATGTTATATTATGATCAGGAGGATATACTGATAGTTGTAGAACGTAATTAGTGACAACAATGAGACGGGATGAGATGAAATTTGCATTTTATATTATATTTTGTTTCTATTCCTGACTCATTATCATCATAAAAAAATTAAAAGCACTCTTACTCCGGTCTCATTATGATTTTCTCATTATTCTCTTTTTCCTCTCACATGGCCCATTTATAATTAGTTAAAGTTATAATTCCTTTTATATTGTCCACGTCAATATATGAGGACACTTGATGTACCGAAATTGATATGATATATGAGCATTGTGTTTGTTCTTAACCTTGGATGACCTGAAATGAAACTGCTGTTAGGGTACCGATAAAGGGGTTTTCCCAGCTACAGCCCTCCGGTGTGAGAGTCAGTAATCAAGGAATATAAGTGTCGGGGCTAAGCGTTCCCTTAAGCTTCTGGTGATTGTGTGTATTGCTTAGTCTTTTTCTGTAATTGTGAGTATGGTTGATCCAGTAAACTTACCTTTCCTGTGAAAGAAGACTTCCTTTTATAGTAGTTGTCCTTTAGGGATCATGATCAATGTAGGTGCCCTTGGGCGTAGGACCTGTTACTGGTCCTCTGGCTGGCATCTTCCTACTGATTGATGGCCTACAGGTAGCCTTACATAGTTGGTGGTTGCTTATTAGCTAAGTTATAGCTTTTCTTCTTGTGTAAAGGTCTATCGCTTGGTCGGCTAGCTGTCAATCTCTCACTGGTTAGCTTATGCTTGCATGGACGACACGTGTTATCCAATTAAGATCTGACACCTGGTAATTACTTGATCGATGTAGTTGAGTGCCGAGCATGGGCGTTCCTCGTCTTGATGGTCGATCTTGTCCGGCTCCCGAAGTAACCTTTGGTTTGTTCCGATGATGTTTTGTTCGGCCAGAAGAATAATAATCGATTATGGTCGGTCCTTATGTTCGAGGGACTTTTGAGAGATGGGCTCCACCTATGTCTAGCTGGGAGCCACACGTAGGAGGACCCAGGTCGGATCCCTTCAATAGCTAAGAGTTGACTTAGGGAAAATAATTTTTGAAAAACATATTATTATTATTTTTCGTATAATTTTGTAATGCTAAGAAAATATGAATAATGTGAAACATTTTACGATCAACGGGGGATATGAAGTATGAACTACTCCATATACTTAGAAGCAGTCAACGGACCGGGCGGACTCAACCCGAAAAAATTTGATGGACCGAAAAACAATGACCCAACTGACCCACCTTGGGTTGCGGGCGAGAGCCAACCCGCCATTTGAAAAAAGCATGTATAAGAACGACCAAGTCAAGTATGAGGCCACTGCCCGATCCTGGACCCTGAAATATGCTATGGGTTGAATCTTGATTCTTGACCTGCATTCCTTTTGCAGCGCCCACTAACTATGTTCCTTAACTTAGTAAATAAATTGTCTGACGATTATAAATGTGGTTGGTTTTGTTGCCCCTTGGCTTTCAAGGGATTTAAAAATATGTCCTCTGTCGAACTTGAATGTTTTTCAATAGATGGTGGTTATATAACAAGTAGAGCTCCATAGCTTCAAAAAAAAAAAAAAAGTAAGTGATGGTTGATTGGAGTATATATATATATATAATATACTATAGTAAGTGACGAGTGATTGGAAATTTGGAATATATATATGTATATTAGAGTAGGTAAAAATAGGCGGACCAACACGGCCCGCCCCGCCCCCGCCTAACCCGCGACCCGTTTGGGTCTAACCCAAAAAGCCCGCCTTTTGGCGGGGTCATATTTTTAAAACCCAACCCACATTTTTAATATGGCGGGGCGGATCAACCCAACGGGTTTGGCCCATTTTGACGGCTCTACATATACTTGGGACAATGATCTACGAACCGTTAATCATTAACCAAAATGACGCATCCAGAGTCCCTAGCTCTTTGACGAATGTCAAATCGTCAAAATTAATTCACCTTCTTTCCTAATAACGAGTATAAGGTAAGTCGGGATCGTATCCGCAGGGAACGTCGAAATCATTCCTTTTAGAATTTTATTGAAATGATAGAACACAATTTGGATTTTAAATTAACTAGAAAATAAATTTAAAGACTAACTAACTAAAAATAAGCAACTTTAATTAAGCTAACTCAATAAAATTTAAATCCAATCAATGAGTCAATTTCATCTCGCACTTTATTTCTGATCATCGATGCAAAAATATCTTACAGGATTTCAAATAAACCGGTTAAAAGTGTCGACAAACGCCTAACACTCAATCTCCCTCATCGTATTGATAATTAAGAGACGCCGTTAATTGTCCGCCTAACCGAAGTTACAACCTCCGAGACGCTCGTAAGATTTAATAACTCTCTTGCATTAAGAAGCGAGAGACCCGATTCAAAGCCATGTGTATTGAAGCAATATCATGTAACAACGATCATTCGCACGTGACCCGCAAGACGGTCCGATTATGCTTGTGATGCCTAAAAGGTGTACTACTTGCCACTTTGTTAAATCCGAGGACAATTACGGATCAACGGCGTTAACTAGCTTTAGATTATTATATTAATTAACATTCTGGCCATTAAACATTAATGGCAAAAACACACCAGCCACCGTGCATTCATACAAAAGGTTGCAATTAGGCCACCGAGACTTCAAAATTTTCGGGATGGCCACCGCATTTACACTTATCTCGCACGCAACCCTTTTTTGGATGGACGTTAAGTTTAGACGCTAAGTAAAGGTTAAATGTCTATTTTACCCTCCTCTTCATCATCATCACTGACAAAGCAACCCAGATCTGGGTTTACAAAGTTTTAAAACCCAGATCATCATTTTGGAGTTCGACTTCTCCGTGGGCATATCAGCACGTGTCTCCGTGACGACACTCCCTGTTCGAGCTGCTGAAGTAGGAACATAGGCTCGTTTTCCAGAGTGGGTGAACGGAGAAGTCGCCTTGGCTTCACCCAGACACTTCTCAAGAGCCGGCGCCGACGAAGGATCCTATGAGACAGCCTCTGTCATCAGAACCTCGCCATCTCCTCTCCTCGAATCCTTACTCGATCTCGCCATTCTCGGACTTCAACAGCTTCTTCGCCCTATCCAATGTCGGGTCCCATGTTTTGTCGGGCCGGAGCCGGAGTTCAGTTGATCTCTTCGCTCTTCCTTTGTCGATCCCGGAGACGGCCTTTCGATTGATCTTCAACTTCAATCAACGCCCACCTGTGTCCGGTGTCGCCCTCCGCCATCTGCAATTAACATCCGAATCTGAAACAGAGGGATGCAATCTGCAATATTCCAGATCTTCACTGGATCAGAAACGGAGATACAGTGGTGGAGGGGGATTTGTTGAGGGGGTTTAATCTTTCTTGATTAAACAAATGAAAGGGGTTTCAATCTCCAACAAAGAGAAATTGAAGCAATCGGTCTCCATCACCACGCCAAGTCCAATTCTCGATCGGTTTCTGGACCAAGAAGTCGTTTTCACCGACATCGGAGATGGTTTATCGGGCTGAACAAGAGAAATTGAAGCAATCGGAGGAGTCATTGAAGAAAGTAATGTACTTGAGCTATTGGGGTCCCAACTAAACTAATAATGTTATACATGAAGACATGAACGAGAGGTCCATGCCCTTAATAATGTTATACTATTGGGGGATTTGAACTGGGTTTGATTTTCTGGGTTTTAAGATGAACATTATATATTGTATATGCACTCAATTTCGAGATTCAGATCTGGGTTTGAACTGGGTTTGATTCTCCTTTCACAGTTTGATTTTCTTGATTTTCTGGGTTTGATTTTCTGGGTTTGAAGATGTTGATGATGAAGACGGGGGCAAAATAGACATTTAACCTAACTTAACGTCCAAACTTAACGTCCATCCAAAAAAGGGATTAACGTGCAAGATAAGTCTGGTACAGTGGCCATCCCGAAAATTTTGAAGTCTCAGTGGCCTAATTGCAACCTTTTGTATAGTACAGTGGCCCGGAGGTGTGTTTTGCCAACATTAATTAAGTACAATAATCCTCCTACGTGTAACACGGAGGACGAACGAATATTCAAAACCCCAAATAAGAAATAGCTCAATTTAGATCTCACAGAAATAAAAGCCTGAGACTTAATTGCTCATTTACTGGAAAAAGGAACTTAATTAACAAACATAATTAAAAACAACAACTTACAAGAATACCAAATACTTGTTCTCAGCAGGTAGAATCTCAAAGAAGATTACAAGTTTCCTCCAGTATTACCTAACAATTGTTTCTCACTGTTTTCTTTTCAAAGTACTGACTCAATGATCTCTTTTCCTCCTGGCCGAATTTCCCTTCTTTACTGGCAGAAAAATCATCAATAAATAACCCCCCTTTTCTCCACTTACACCACTACTTGGTAGTTTTAAAACTACCAATAACTTCTAAAAACCTCCCACTACTTGCAAATCAATATTTTAATTTAATACAAAAACTGAATTAGACAAAAATAACTGCATTGTCTAACTGTCCAAAAAGTCTACTTGAAACTTCAGTGACTAGCCCCAGCTCAGCTCCGAAACTGTGGACATCACATGCCCATGTGACCTCCCAAATTTTACTCTTGGCCTGAATCCAGCACTTTCCTCAGTTGCAATTTGCACATGTACCTATATCATGATCAACACAAAAACCAACCAAAAGTGTAATATTTTGTTCTAAAATAATCATAAAACCGACTAAATTTATTACACTTTTGGGTTTCCATCAAAATTCCCCCATACCAAACCGATGCTTGTCCTCAAGCATCCTCAACAAGACAAAAATGCATGTTTTTATCTGAACAACTTATGAAGACATGATTTTACTTGGATGCAAGTATTTTAATGTGCATGACCATAGGAAAAATTAAAATTCAATCAAAATAATGGAATTTTTGTAAAAATGTGCCATCTAAAGTAACAAACATGTTTTCAGAAAATAAATCTTCAACCTTCACGTATGCATGCTTCGACCATCCTCACAGAGACACTCATTCACTCAAGTGTTTAAATAGGGATATGGATTTAAACGCTCGACTCAACATCACGAAATGTAATTACCATAAGCTTGCACGTTGATCAAATCGCCATCACTAAGTATGGGTTTAATGCACTAATCAAAAGGTCTTTTCACGGTCGTAATGGGGCTAGGGGTTCAAAAGGGTATGGTAAAGGGATATAAGGTAAAAATGCCAATGAAATTGCAGAACTACACATTATATCTCAGTTTAACTATCGCCAATAAAAATTCTGATTAAGCTCCATTTCTCAGTTATAGCACTTCTTCCTATCTGAAATTGAGAAGTATTGTTTCTGCTCCAGCTTTGCTTTTCTAAATCACTTTATTCACTGCTTCAAACTTTCAGTTTTTTTTTTATTCTTTTTTCTTTCTTTTTCTTTCTTTTCTTTTCTTTTCTTTTCTTCTTTTTTTTTTTCACAACTCTTGGCATGCTGCCACTATTTTTGCTCTGCTGTACTTTTACAGCCACTAAATAGCATGAAACTCTCCTTTTGCATACTTCAAAACAGAATTTCATTCAACCCAAGATCAAACCTCTTGTTTTCTTGAACTAAACAGATTATACTTCCTGTAACATCCAACTCACCAACTGCATGAAGCCTATAATGTACATGCAAATCCCACAATTCTTGGCATTGGTCAAGAGAAAGTTAAAAAGGCTCAGGTTCAATTAAATTTGGTTTAGTCAAAAACAATTAGGTGAGGCTCAAAGGGGTTAACTAAGGGGTAATATTAACAGGAAGGATAGCAAAAAGATAGCTAAAATTGGTTTCTCCTAAGTGCCTTAATCACGCTAGTGCATAAACCCATTATGTGACCTTGAAATGTACACAACATGCAAATTCTAGAATGACATCCGAATGCGAGTAAACACAAAAGAAGAAATGAGAGCACAATGAACTGAATGCTCCAAAAAAATGGCCCAAAATCCTCACTTAACATGGCTATAAGTCCACACATGCATATCCACAGGCTGAACAAAAATTTTCTGAAAACATGCAAGTAACTTTAAACAAAACATTTCAACTAAAATTCCATCACAGATCAAAAATTCCTTTTTAACCACGATAATGCACATTAAAATCTCAAACAACCCAAACAACATCAAAAATCATGAATCATATCTTCATAGCCAACAAAAATTCCCAACAACAAGATAAAACATGCATTTAAGATTTATCAAAACCCAAAATCACCAACATCCAAAATACCAACCAACCCAACATCCAAGATGACCAACCAAACATTATCCCCCCCCCCACACCAAAACTTATCATTGTCCCCAATGAACAAGGAAATAACAGAAGAAAAAGGAAGAATAACTTCCCTGATCACGAAGACGAAGGAGGAGGCGGCGGGTGAAAGCCAACAAAACTAAAGTAAGCCATCAACATGGCCTGCAAATGCCGCTGATTGTCATCTAAACGCTGCTGGTTGGCATCGAGACGCTGAATCGCAGCTTGAAGATCTCGCAACTGAATAGAGAAGTAGACGGTCCCGTAGTACTCGGCAGAATCAAGGTCGCTTTCGGGGTGTAGATACACCCGGCTGAGGAGGAATCCCTTCATCAACAAATTTCAAAAGCCCCATTCTATACAAACACTTAATGTCCAACGGTTCACACTCACATGCCACATTTAAATCATGCTGTTGCAAATTTAAAACACCTAAATTCACCGCCAACAGGGTTATTACTGATCCAAGACTCAACGGTCTGGTTTTCTTTTTCAACACCGCAACAAATTGGCTCGCTAGCCAATAACCAAGATTCACTTTTTTTCTATTTATCATACACCACAAAAAAAACAATTCCGGTTTTGTACAAATATTGGAGCCATCTTTTCGACCTGAAAAACTGTATGCCAAATTTTTTTGAATTATTTGCAAAGCATGGTCTTTTATACAGCTACTTTTCGAACGATCGATTATACGGTTGTTCCTCGTCGCTTGAAATAGTATGCTGTGCCAAATTACAATCAAGATTGAAAGGCTCACAATATTCACAAAGCGAAATTTCCAATTTCTCTCGATTGGGGAACAGTCCCGACATAAAGCGCGAGCATCATTAAATGCATTCAAAGACATATTAAATACCTTCCCATTAAACGAAATCGATCGATTGGGGGTCCGATGAAAAAGTTTTTCAATATTGAAAACAAAAGTACAATAAGATTCGCGAGTTCAGCCATCAAATGCAGAAAGTCTAAAACCCGTGAATTGTCTCACCTTACATTACGCATAAAATTGGCAATTCTCGCGACAAATTCAAAGCGTTTAAAGTAGGAAGATGAAAGGTTTTACTGAATGATCCGTGAGCCAAAATATCGAGAACATGACATGGAGGTTTTGGTGTTGAAGTTTAAGCAATTCCCTACATGAATCACCTTGAGGCACAACCTTCCCTTTAAGGACTCGAGGGTTTCTTGCGCATGTATCGAGGAAACATTGACATTGGTAATGTCAATGGTTCCCGGGCCCTTCGACGGGCAACTCAACCGGCGACCGAGGTTGATGCTCTGAATCTTCCAAAGGTGAATGCGAGCGTTTCCGCTGGGGTTCCTTGTTGACGCCAAGGACCGGCCACGAGATGCCCAAGCGTAATGGTTGGAACTTGATGCGTCCAAGAAGAGGGAAGTCTGGCGCATAAGAATCCGCGAAGAGGAGAAGAAACCGCCAGAAGAAGAAGAAGAAGTCGAGATTTCCACAGGTCGCCGATGTAATGTACCAATTCGTCGTGGCATAATTCGCAGCATCGACTTGAACGGCGACGGGAGGAGCAATGCTTTGGGGCCATCAAGGAAACGAAGAAAATGGGTGACCGCAAACCTTGAGGAGGATAAGAATTCGCCAATTTGATGAAGAAGAAGGGAGATCTGCGTTGACGAGAAGAGAGATATTAGGGCTAAAAGCCCCAAATTGAAAATTAGCCGTTTTATGTGAACCGGCTCTCACTATTCACCCGCTTATTTGCCCTTTTTCCGCCCTATACACTTAGCCCCTCGTAGTTTTTCTCGCACGCCCGAAGAAATTGGAATGCTCTCGCATTTGCAACACCCACTGCATGCACTCTTAATCCTCCGTATGCACTCTCAATCCCCGTGACAACCAAACTCAAAAACAACATTAAATCAAAAAAAACAACCTAACTAAAACTTAGAAAAACTAAAATTAAAATTACAATAAAATAAAAATAAAAAATAAATAAACAAAATTAAAATAGACAAAATTAAAAACATTGGGTTGCCTCCCAATTAGCGCCGCTATTTACCGCCCTGTAGCTAGACCCAATGCCTACCCCTCAATATTACTCATAAATTGGGTAGGCCAACGTGATTTCTTCAACGGCTCACATCAAAATTCTCATAATAAGATTTCAATCGAGTCCCTGACCTTGAACACTTTCTCGAGTATGCACTCGAATCTCAAAACTCCATTGGTCAAAACACTCAACACATATGGGCCACCCATCGAGATCTCACTCAGCTCGGCATTAATTTTAATCGAGTTAAACAAAGAATACTTTTTGTCCCACTCGCAAAAACTTTTTCGATTTAATCAACCTCGTCATGAAGCTTTAGTCCGCTTCTTGTAAAAACCGCTCACTATCATAAGCTTCCCAATCGCAACTCATCTACTCTTGTAAATAACTTCCTTTCAAGACCAGCCCATTTTAAGATCCATATTGCACTCTTTTCACCGCCAATAAGCCCTATGTTCGACC
>CM028384.1:88255716-88442779 GCA_013146195.2 Codonopsis lanceolata
GGTTGGCATCGAGGTTGTTGGAATCGCAGCTTGAAGATCTGCAAATGCGGAATAGAGGAAGTAGGCGGTCCCGCGATACTGCGGGAATCAAAGGCTGCTCGGGTGTAGATACACCCGGTGAGGAGAATCCTTCATCAACAAATTTCCAAAGCCCATTCTATACAAACACTTAATGTCAACGGTTCACACTCACATGCCACATTTAAATCATCTTGTTGCAAATTTAAAACACCTAAATTCACATAACTTGAGGTTATCAGCGATCCAAGACTCAATGGTCGGGTTTTCTTTTTCAACACCGCAACAAATTGGCTTGCTAGCCAATAACCAAGATTCACTTTTTATTTATCATACACCACAAAAAACAATTCGGTTTTGTACAAATATTGGAGCCATCTTTTCGAACTGAAAAACTGTATGCCAAATTTTTTTGAATTATTTGCAAAGCATGGTCTTTTATACAGCTACTTTTCGAACGACTGGGATTATACGGTTCCCTGTCGTTTGAAATAGTATCTGAGCAAATTACGTCGGCATTGAAAGGCTCACAATATTCACAAAGCGAAATTTCCCTTTCGATTGGGGAGCAGGTCCGACATAAAGCGCGAGCATCGTTAAATGCATTCAAAGACATATTAAAGACCTTCCCCATTAAGCGAAATCGTATCAGTTGGGGTATCCATGAGAAAAGTTTTTTCGATATTGAAAACAAAAGTACAATAAAATTCGCGAGTCGACTCATCAAATGCGGGAAAGTCTAAAACCGGTGTCCCAGCCTACATTACGCATAAAATTGGCAATGCGCGGACAAATTTAAAGCGTTTAAAGTAGGAAGATGAAAGGTTTTACTGCGATGATCGGCGAGCCAAATATCGAGCTAGCGCTTGATGGAGGTTTGGTGTTGAAGTTTAAGCAATTCCCTCGATGAATCACCTTGTCGAGCACAGCCTTCCCTTTAAGGACTCGAGGTTTCTTGCGCGCAGAATGAGGAAACATTGACATTGGTAATGTCAATGTTTCATGGGGCTCTTCGGGATGCGTGGGCAACTCAAGCCAGGAGGCGAGGTTGATGCTCGGAATCTTCCAGGTGAATGCGGGCGGCTTCGGTTGGTGGGGTTCCTTGTTGGCGAAGACCCGACCGCCACATGAGATCTTAGGGGCGAGAATGGTTGGAACTTGATGCGTCGAAGAAGTAGGGAAGGCTGGCGGCGCATAGAATCGGCGAAGGGAGAAGAAACCGCGAAGAAGAAAGAAGAAGTTCGAGATTTCCAGGCTCGTCGATGTAATGACCACCGTCGTGGCATAATTGCGAGCAATCGACTTGAGCGCCGAGGGAGGAGCAATGCTTTTCTTTGGGGCCATGGCTGAAGGAAACGAGCAACAATGGGTGACCGCAAACCTTGGAGGGGATGAAGAATTCGCTCAGTTTGATGAAGAAGAAGGGGAGATTGCGCTGCTTGATGAGAAGAGAGATATTAGGGCTAAAAAGCCCCAAATTGAAATTGAGCCGTTTTATGTGACACGCCTCTCCACTATTCACCGCTTATTTGCCCTTGTTTTCAACTGTTACACTTAGCCTGTAGTTTTTCTGCGTCTGAAGAAATTGGAATGCTCTCGGTATCTCTTGCACACCCAAAAACACTGCATGCGGACTCTTAATCCTGCACAGACTCTTAATCTGTTTGTGACAACCAAACTCAAAAACAACATTAAATCGAGGAAAAAAAAAACAAACTAACTAAAACTTAGAAAAACTAAAATTAAAATTACAATAAAATAAAAAAAATAAAAATAAAATAAACAAAATTAAAATAGACAAAATTAAAAACATTGGGTTGCCTCCCAATTAGCGCCCGCTATTCTAGTGCATGTAGCTAGACCCGATGCCTACCCTCAATATTACTCATAAATTGGGTAGGCCAGCACGTGATTTCTTCAACGGTTTCGACACATCAAAATTCTCATAATAAGATTTCAATCGAGTCAGTTGACCTTGAACACTTTACGAGTATGCGGACTACGAATCTCAAAAACTCCATTGGTCAAACACTCACAATCACATATGGACCGGATCCATCGAGATCTCAATTTTCACGGCATTAATTTTTAATCGTGAGTTAAGCGACAATACTTTTTGTCCCCTTGCAAAACTTTTCGACGAATCAACTTTGTCATGAAGCTTCTTAGTCCGCTCTTTGTAAAATCGTGCCTATCATAGGCTTCCAATCGCAACTCATCTAATTCTTGTAGTTGCGGCTTCCTTTCAAGACCAGCCATTTTAAGATCCATATTGCACTCTTTCAACTGCCCAATAAGCCACTATGTTCGGCCTTAGCAGGAAGATAGCACATTTTGCCAAACACCAATCGATATGGCGACATACCAATTGGTGTTTTGTATCTGTCAGATAGGCCCAAAGTGCATCGTCAATCTCGAACTCAATCCTTAGGTTAGGATTTATCATCTTTTCCAAAATTCCTTTGATTTCTCTGTTTGAAATTTCAGCATGACCATTTGTTTGCGGATGATATGTAGTTGCTACTCTATGGTGTACACCATACTTGAGCATCAATGCTTTCACGCTTCGATTGCGAGAAATGAGTCCACGATCGCTAATCACGGCTCTTGGAATACCAAACCTGCTTGAATATGTTAGACACGAAAACTCACAACAACTTTCGAATCGTTAGTCAGGGTAGCTTTTGCTTCTACCCGCTTGGAAACATAATCCACATAAAGCAAAATATATAGATTACCAAAAGAACTTGGAAATGGTCCCATGAAATCCATTCCCCAAACATCAAAAATTTCACAAATTAAAATTGGAACTTGGGGCATTTCATCTCTCAAAGTTAAATTCCCAATCTTTTGGCACCTATCACGACTTTTACAAAAACATAGGCATCTTTGAAAAGAGTTTCCCAATAAAATCCACAATCAAAATCTTTCTTCTTTGTTCGTCTTGGACCAAAATGTCCTCCACAAAGCATAATTATGACGATATACTAATATGGAATGAATCTCATCATTGGCCACACACCTACGAATGACTTGATCGAGAACCAATACGCCGAGATAAGGTTCATCCCATATATAGTATTTAGAGTCACCGATTTTATTCTTTTTGAACTATTCATTCCTTGTGGAAAAACTCCGTCACCAGAAAAAATTAACCATATCCATACCAAGGTTCCTTACCTAACTTACCTTGCACCAAGAAAAGGTGTTCATGCGGAGCGTTTGAGAGGTGGTATGGGCTCTTCTTCTTGCACCATCTGCTTTCAAATGATCGGCTACCTAGAATTGTCTTTCCCTTTGCAATCCTTAATCTCCCATGTAAATTCTTGCAACGAGAAGAATCCATCGATCGGCTGGGCTTAGACTCCTTCTTTGCCAAAAGGTACTTGAGTGCTTGCGCATGATGCGAGAAAACCACCACTTTTGCTCCCGGCAAATAAGATCTAAACTTCTCGAATGCAAAGACTATGGCCAACAACTCCTTTTCGATGTGGTGTAATTGCATTGGGCTTGCATTGAGAGTTTTGAAGCATAATATATCACATGACTTTTCTTCCCTTCTCTTTGTCCAAGAAGCTGCTCCTCTTGCATATTGACTTGCATCACACATGAGTTCGAGCAGGGAATCCCACTTTGGTGGTGAATGATAGAGGCGAGGTCAACTTCTCTTTCAACAAATCAAAGGCCTTCTTGCAATCTTCTCCAAATTCAAAAGGAACATCTGTTGAAGCAATCTTGTTAAAGGTTGTGCTATCTTGGAAAAGTCTTGAATAAATCGCTTTGTAAAACCTGCATGACCAAGCACACTACGAATATCTTTCACGTTAGCGAGGATACGGCAATTTAGCAATTAAATCAACCTTTGCTTTGTCCACTTCAATTCCTCTTTCGAAACTACATGACCTAACACTATTCCCTCTTGTACCATAAAATGGCATTTCTCATAATTAAGAACTAGGTTAGTATCCATGCAGCGTTTCATGACCTTAGATAAATTATCTAAGCATTGATCAAATGAATCACCATACAGTAAAATCATCCATAAAAATCTCTATGCAATGCTCAATCATATCGAGAAAAGATACTCATCATACATCTTTGGAAATGTACGGGTGCATTACAAAGACCAAAAGGCATCTGGCGAAAAGCAAAGGTACCGAATGGGCACGTGAAAGTTGTTTTTCTGATCTTCGAGGTGCAACTAAAATCGATAGTAACTTTGAATAACCATCTAAAAAGCAGAAATATCTTTTACACGCCAACCTTTCTAACATCGATCAATGAATGGAAGAGGAAAATGATCCTTTCAGTAGGCGGCATTTAACTTTCGAAAGTCTATGCATTCGCCACCCATTTTGCAACCTCATTGGTACTAACTCATTCTTTTCATTCTCCACCAAGGTAAAACACATTTTCTTAGGAACAAGATGAGCGGGACTTACCCAGTCTTTGTCGAGAAATAGGAAAAATAATTCCTAAATCCAAAAGCTTCAAAATCTCCTTAAGAACAACTTCTTTCATGGGCGGATTCAATTTCGTGGATCCGAGCAGGCTTAGAATCGACTTCTAACGAATACGATGCATGCACATTGAAGGGTGATTCCCTTAATGTCGCAAGTGTCCAACCAATGGCTCCTTTGTTCTCTCTCAGACTCTTAGCAACTTTTCTTCCTGCACTCGGTCAAGTTATTAGCAATAATGGTGGCAAAGTTTCATTTTCACCTAAGTAGACATATTTCAAGTGTTCGGGTAACTTCTTTAATTCTAACTTAGGTGCTTGAATTGTAGAAGGAAGAATTTTTTCATGACATTGGTAATGGAAGAGTCGGAAAAATCGATTTTGATGTAACCGGTGTGGAATAAAGAGCCATGATACTCTCTTGCATTTCAACATTGTTTTGCAACGGTACATCCTTATCGGTCAAACTTTTCACAAGGACCACTTCCAACTTGTCATCAAGAACATTAGACTCAAATTCATCCCGATTGAATCAATAACACTCACATGAAAAAGCGGACTCGAATCACTTGGATATTTCATGGCATCAAATACATTAAAAGTTACCACATTGCCATCAAATTCAAGTGTTAAGGTTCCCTTGTCTACATCAATTTTTGTTTTCTTTGTTTTCATGAATGGTCTCCCTAACGAGAATAAGAGAAGGATGAGGAGAACATGAATCATCCATATCTATAACATAGAAATCCAGGAAAAAATTAAGTCATTTACTTTCACCAAAACATCTTCTACCACACCCTCGGGATAAGAATTAGACCTATCGGCCAATTGTATGATTACTCTTGTATCTCGAATGGGCCTAAATTCAATTCTTTATACAGATAAGGGCATGACATTAATAGGCGCTCCTAGATCAAGCATGGCTTTTCAACTTTTTATTACCTATATTACAAGGAATAGTATACATACGGGTCCTTGCATTTAGGTAATTTCCGTTGAATCATGGCTGAAACATTCTCACTTACCAACACCTTCTCATCTGTCGCAACTTCATTTTTTAGGTACACTCCTTAAGAAACTTGGCATACCTAGGCACTTGCTTAATAGCCTCTAAAAGAGGAATATTAATTTCTACCTTGCTAAAGGTATCCAAAATTGCCTTGTCATCTTGCTCTTTCTTTTCCTTTGCCAATCTTCACGGAAAAGGTGGAGGAATCATCATTTTAATTTACGAACACTGCTTCTCCTTTTCCCTTCATTGAACTCTCCTTACGTACACTCTCATCATTATGGCGCTTGTTTCACCTTCTTTTCTTCTTTTGCCAAATCACGTAACTCTTTACCACTCCCAAGAGTTCTGCACACGCATTCTCCCTTGGATTTTTTCAACTTGAGGCGGTAATCTACCTTGATTCACTTCCATTTTGCTCGTTGATCTGACCAAGCGTGAAATCGATCCTCAAAGACTTGATACTAGCTTTTGTTTCTTTGCCGATCTTGTTGTATCCGCCAAACTTTTGATCAAAGTTTCAGTGAAGTCCACGGAGCATTAACGAATCGGTTGAGCAGGAGGAAATGGAGGCCGATTTTTCTTTGTGAAAATCGAGATTTCTTGGGCCATAACTCAAATTCGGATGATCGCGCCAACCGGATTATAGTTATTAGAGTATGGGTCATACTTCCTTTGTTCTTGCCCTTGAAATCCACCAACGGCATTTACCAATTCCTTGGGTTCTTCTTGCAATGTTGGACACATATGCGTCGGATGACTCACGTTCGAACAAATGCCGCATGCTTTCAACTTCTTTGAATTTGTCACGAGACAAGTTTCTCCACAAGAAGTTAAAGTGTCAAGTCTACGATCAATAGAAGAAACATTTACCTCATTCACTTTACTTGGAACCTCAGATTGCCTTGTCCCGAATTCTGAGCATTTTCGGCCATATCATTAATTAACAGCTTGGCTTCCTCCAACGTATTGTTCATGAAAGCTCCCCACTTCGCGGCATCAATCATGTTCCTATCTGCAATTAATAAACCTTCATAAAAATATTGGATTAGCAAGCGATCGAAATTTGGTCTTTGAGGACAACTTCGCACACAATTGTTTAAATCGCTCCCAATATTCGTACAAAGTTTCTCCCACAAATTGCCTTATTCATAAATGTCTTTGCGAATATTTCTTGCTTTCGTGAAGCGGGGAAAAAATCGCTCAAAAACTTCTTCTTCATTTCGAGGCCACGTCTTGATTGCTCCGGATGTAAATCAAACATCCAATCCTTTGCTTTATCCGCCAATGTGAAAGGAAAAGCCCTCAATTTCATGTTGTCTTCAGTCATTCCTTGCGGTCTTTGACTCGAACATGCTAGATGAAAAGCCATCAGATGCTTGTGAGGATCTTCGCCCGTCAATCCATGGAACTTGGGTAGCAATTGGATCAGAACAGGTTTGAGTTCAAATGGAGCATTCACTTAGGAAAAGTGATACAGAGGTGGGCGATTCACGTCCGGTAGCCATTTCCTCAAAGTTCGATGAGGGTGCGCCATTTCGGCTAAGGGAGCAACTTCCTCAACTCCGACTTCCTCTTGTTCTTCCTTCACTTGCTCTCCTTCTTCCAGTTCTTCGTCACTTGAATCGCTTGAACTAGCCAGTTCAAATGTCGACTTCAGTCCCGGCGAAGAGATGTTTGCTTGTCGACTTAGCTTGGTTTGCTTTGTTAATTTTCTAATTGTCTTCTCAATCTCCGGGTCAAAAATCAATTTTCCTGTACGAGAAGATCGAGGCATAAAAAGAAACAAAACAACAATAAAATTCTAATGAAGAAATAGATATCAGAACCGTTCCCGGCAACGGCGCCAAAATTTGACGAATGTCAAATCGTCAAAATTAATTCACCTTCTTTCCTAATAACTAGTATAAGGTAAGTCGGGATCGTATCCGCAGGGAACGTCGAAATTATTCCTTTTAGAATTTTATTGAAATGATAGAACACAATTTGGATTTTAAATTAACTAGAAAATAAATTTAAAGACTAATTAACTAAAAATAAGCAACTTTAATTAAGCTAACAAATTAACAATTAATTTAACTCAATAAAATTTAAATCCAATCAATGAGTCAATTTCATCTCGCACTTTATTTCTGATCATCGATGCAAAAATATCTTACAGGATTTCAAATAAACCGGTTAAAAGTGTCGACAAACGCCTAACACTCAATCTCTCCTTACTGTATTGATAATTAAGAGACGCTCGTTAATTACCGTCTAACCGAGTTACAACCTCCGAGACGCTCGTAAGATTTAATAACTCGGTTGCATTAAGTTAGAGACCCGATTCAAAGCCATGTGTATTGAAGCAATATCATGTAACAACGATCATTCGTACCCGTAGTACGGTCCGATTATGCTTGTGATGCCTAAAAGGTGTACTACTTGCCACTTTGTTAAATCCGAGGACAATTACGGATCAACGGCGTTAACTAGCTTTAGATTATTATATTAATTAACATTCTGGCCATTAAACATTAATTAAGTACAATAATCCTCCTACGTGTAACACGGAGGACGAACGAATATTCAAAACCCCAAATAAGAAATAGCTCAATTTAGATCTCACAGAAATAAAAGCCTGAGACTTAATTGCTCATTGACTGGAAAAAGGAACTTAATTAACAAACATAATTAAAAACAACAACTTACAAGAATACCAAATACTTGTTCTCAGCAGGTAGAATCTCAAAGAAGATTACAAGTTTCCTCTATTACCTAACAATTGTTTCTCACTGTTTTCTTTTCAAAGTACTGACTCAATGATCTCTTTTCCTCCTGGCCGAATTTCCCCCCTTTACTGGCAGAAAAATCATCAATAAATAACCCCCTTTTCTCCACTTACACCACTACTTGGTAGTTTTAAAACTACCAATAACTTCTAAAAACCTCCCACTACTTGCAAATCAATATTTCAATTTAATACAAAAACTGAATTAGACAAAAATAACTGCATTGTCTAGCCCAAAAGTCCTTGAAACTTGGTGACTAGCGACTCAGCTGTGGACATCACATGCCCATGTGACCTCCCAAATTTTACTCTTGGCCTGAATCCAGCACTTTCCTCAGTTGCAGCTGCCTGTGTACCTATATCATGATCAACACAAAAACCAACCAAAAGTGTAATATTTTGTTCTAAAATAATCATAAAACCGACTAAATTTATTACACTTTTGGGTTTCCATCACTCTTCAAAGTTCAAAGTGTTTGGAGGACTCCCTAATCTATCATTAGAGGTGATAATTCGTATTATCGTGTCGTGTTCGTGCCTTATTATCGTGTTTTCATATTATCTATTTTATTTGATCATAAATATAACAATAAATTTTAATTTTAATATATTAATAATTTCATGTCTTTTGTGTCGTGCTTCGTGTTATGTCGTGTCGTACTGGGCTTATTATGTCATTTATCTCTGTAATCGTGTTTTATAATCGTGTCGTGTTGGTTCATGCTATCGTGTCGTGCCAGACATTGTCACCCCTATCTACCATTGCCCCCACACAGGATAGGCCAACATGCTTGCCGCACCGTTCTCTCCCTCTCTCTCTCTCTCTCACACACACACACACACACACACAAGATACCTTTTCTATTTTATTTATTTATTTAAATCATAAATAAATAAAACACATTTCAAAATGTGTAATTTAATTAAATCAAATAATATATATGTATATCATCTATACAATTATTAAAATTTTAAAAGTTACTACTCCCGATAAATTATGAATTGTGAATATATTTGAGTTATATGGAGAAGTAGCTATTCTGTTTAAGTAAGTCTTCTGTAAGACGGTCATATAAATCTTAATTTGTAGGATGGTTCTACGGATCTTAATTTGTAAGACAATTTTATGGATCTTAATTCGTAAGACGAAGTTTCACTCTTTCACAAATCAACCCACCAACACAAGATGAATTGGGTAAGAAAGATTTTTTTACACAAAACATCCGTAAGACCATCTTACCTATGTTTTTGTCATTCTGTTTTTGTATGAAACTGAGGGAGTATTTGATAAAATTTTAGGCTAATTATAAAGTTGTTGATTCAAATGTGACAAAAAATAATCTATATTACAATAGAGATCATGCTAATACATGTGTAATTGACTAAATTTATTTAGAGGTTGAGATTAAATAATCTTAAAAAATTCAATGGTTAAGATTCACTCTTACATTCACATGTGCGAGAATAGTTATCCACTTTTAACTATCTATTTTCTCTCACTCTATTACAAAGTCATCCCTTACAATTAATATTATGAGCGATCATCATTTTTTTCTCTCTCTATGTTTTTTCTCCACATAACAAAATTATACCTTGCGATTATTAATCTTTTGAACAATCAACCCTTATAAAACATCAATATCAGTTGACTAACCGAGATTGTCTGGCGATGGAGATTGATTTCAGCCACAAGATCCAACGGTTATGAGTGAGTTACATATAACTCTTTACAAATAACTCATTTCAATTATGAGTCAAATTCGATTAGCGCCCTTTAATTGTAACAATTTTTTTTAAAATCACACCTTTTTTTTAGGTATTATCGTTTTAATTAACGAAATATCATGCAATAAGCATAAACACAAAAATCTAGTTAAATAAAAAAATGATAACTCTAAAGAATATAAAGAGGTTGGTTTCTTAGTTTCACATTATCGACAAGCAAAAGTATAGGGGTTGCTGGCTTTTTCCCGTTTTGGCTAATTAAGAAGCATCGGAGATCAATTGAGTGCTTCCATACCATAGCAGTGAGTCGTGATCTCCGTCTCCATTTTCCCTCGCCTAATATTTTCCCCTTTGATCACACCCTTTTTATACTTTTCTTTACTTATAAGAATATATATATATATATATATATATATATATATATATATATATATATATATACATTTCTTCCCCAACTGCCTGCAAAATAATTATCTTAATGTAAAATAAAAAAAAAGTTAAATTAATAAATAATAATTAGTGTTCTATTTTGAAATGACCAACACTTCTTAGTTTTTTTAAAAAAAATTAAATTTTCATTCACCAATAGTATAGAATCATTATTACACTAGTTACCTTTAGAACATGACGTATGACCAACCAAATTTAAAAAATAAAAGCAAAAATTGTGATTGACATGCGTTTTGTTCGAAAGGTTGTTTATGTTAAAAAAATTTACACCGCATGTGACTTAATAACTTATTCTTTTTATTTTTGTGAAAATTAATTTAGGAAGTTTACTCTTAAAAAGTATGTCATTGTGTTCATTTCCAATATTGTAAGAACAAATGGGAAACTATGATTTAATAAATACTTCCTCCGTTCTGGGCAATGAGTTCTCATTTGAAAGTCAATCTTTTTAAGTATTATACTATTAATTTTATTATTAGCTTAACATAATCTCAAAATTACCCCGATATAAAATGATAATTTTATGTCTTAATTTTTTAAAATAAACTATTTAAATGAAATATTTCAAAATAAAATAATAAACTTTTTATCTGAAACGGATGGAGTAACAAATATAAACTAAATTACTTTATAAATAAATAAAAAAACCCTCGTGTTGACACTTGCGACCAAATGTATTATTAAATGAGGGAGATTCATAAGAGAAGGGAGCGTTGAAGAAGGAAATTGAGTAAACATGGCGTGGGGCTAGCTATAGACTATAGAGGATGAATATATATATATGATCCATGACTTTGAGAGATTATTCAACTATCATTAATGGTTTGACAATAAAAATTGAAAACCCTAGGATTCACTAGAAATAAAGGGTGTCGATCATTTTGATCTAGAGTGGCTTTTGAGCAAAAGAAGTTGACCAGAGTGTGACTTTATCATCACCAAGGGGATATATAATATTGGAGCTGTCAGTGTTAAAGGGATTTAGGATATCTAGTGACTAGTGACTGGTGAGCATGGTCATTGTTCAATTGAAAGTGAATGGGCAGGTAAATCAAATATACAACACATACGACATATTTAGTACTTTAATGTTTGATAATATTAAGAAGATTATGTTAACCCTAAAATGGTATTGTCCCATGGCCATGGTATGCAACCTTACTTTTGGTTCCCCTTTTCCACTATTCAATCATCATTTGTTTTAGTTTTAACCCAAAAGTCTCACAACATCATAAAATAAAAATAATACAAAAATAGATCTTACCTATATTTTTCATTTTTTAAGAAAAGAATAGGATACCTGGAAAAAGCATTGAAACCAATTCATAAAACATAAATTAATGTTGATTTAGTCTTTAGATAGTATGTCAGTATATCACGTGATTTGTTGCCGATGCAAATACAAAGTCTATCTAAAAGAAATTTTGGGTCATAATGTAGGAAATAATGAATAAGTTGTTTGTGATGTGACAAAAGGTTTAGTGACATCGATAAGGCATGAGATTTCCACCGTTAAATATCACAGACTAAAGTATAGTCCATTGTATTATTATCATCTTATTGCTATTAAAAAGGATTTAGGTTAGGCAATATCTAGAAAGTGAGAGTGACTTTGATTGAGACTTTGTTTTCTTTGAGAGGTAGAAGAAGGAAGGGATTAAGACTTGTTCATTTTACACAAGTTTTATTTATAGAGTTAGATAAAAGATCGATGATCGCTATTGCAAATCTGTTGGGTGTGTTTGTTAGCGGAAATTTTGAATTTTTATTTTATAATATTCGAAGAAAAAGTAAGACAAAAATAATACTTGTTCATGAGATGGGTTGAAATTTTGCGTTAAGAAATACTAATACTGACGAAGTAGTGAGTAGACCTCCCTTCTCCATTGGTTAGAAGAATCCGTGCGTATTGACTTTTAAAGTTAAACCGAAAGTTATATATATGCATTATTTGCTACAAGTTGAATAAGACATTATAATAGCGATTCCTTAAAACTATTCGGTAATAAAATAAATGAAATTCGGCTAGGTCCTTTTAAAAAAAAAAATAATCACTCTAGATTATCATGCTTTAAATTAGGGAAAAAATATTTTTGAGAGCGAAAAGATTACAATACCATTAATGTACCAAACATGCACACACAAAATATTCGTTCATGTATCGATTTTATATCGCGATGTACAAATCGAATTTAATTTGTATATCGCGAAATTAATTTGTGCTCCATGATTTTTTGTATCATGGATTTTGCATCGCAATGCATAAAATAGAAACTGATTTGTGCATTCGGATTTTCTGCATCAAGGATCCAATTTGTACATCACGATTCAAATTGATGGATGAACAAAATGATGTATCGCGGTGCACAAATTGATTATAACACACCTCTCGGCATTATTAATAGCGGTCATTTTTTGTTCGCAAAAGTTAATTTTTCCGATTTGACAAAAATATAGGAGACTTCAGCAATTAAAAACTTGGAGAAATTGCGTCGATCCACTTTCCAAAGTTTCAATCGCTTAGTCCCGTATTTTTATTTCATACGGAAAAGGACAATTTTGGGGGCAAAAATATTACAATACCCTTAATGAGTTTGACGCGCACTACGGAAATGCATCATAGTGCATCGATTTTACATAGCGATAAATCAATTTAAATGGAAAATTTTAATTACAAAATCCAATTTATGCTGCACCAACTTTTATGTACCGTGATAAGTTAATTTTTGCACCGCGATACATAAAATATTATTTAATCCATTTTTGCACCGCAATACAAAATGATAATGAACTAGACCATGTCTTCCACCTTTTTCTTCCATCTCCTACGTAAGCCTTTTCCCCCTCTTCCTCATCCACCTTCGTCCTACTAAAAAATCTTTCAACCTAGCACAGATCCATTATAATTTCGTACATAATGAATAAAAAAAACAGTTTCTTTGCGCAACAATGAGTGATTTTCGAATCAAATGTATTTGTCAGAGCTGTTGAATGAGACAACGACATTTTTGGAACAATATTTTGAAAAATGATCTTTTGCGATTGGAAAAAAAAAAGATAGGGACCGACCAGAATTTCACCCAAAAACTTATGAGAAGGGACCGGCCTGTAATTTCTCGTTAAAAATATTCTTTAGTAAATTCTGGCCGGTCTCTTTTCCAAAATTTGTAACCTCTCTAGTCCACCATTTTTTTTCAACCATAAAAGTTCATTTTTTCTAAATATTGTTCCAAAAATATCATCGTCTCCTTCAACAGCTCCAAAAAATACATTAGATTCGAAAATCATCATTGTTACATAACGAAACGGGAATTGACCTGATCGGTCAAGTCGCTGAGGTTAAGGAGGCAGCGCCCCCAAAAGGTAACGAGTTTTCTGATTAATTTCATTAAGTACGAAACTTTAATGAAAATGTGTTGGGTTTGAGGATATTCATAGTAGGGATGAAAGCGAAGAACGGGGAATAAGAAGGTTTACGACGGAGGAGAAGGAAGAAGAATGTTGATGACATGGTCTGGTTTATTACAATTTTGCATCGCGGTGCAAAAATATCGGATTAAATTAATGTATCGCAGTGCAAACATCAATGTATCACAGTGCAAACATTGATGTATCGCGATGCAATTATACTAGACAATTAAAGTCAAGCATCGTGGTGAAAAAATTAATGTATCGTGGTTCAAACATTGATGTATCGTAATTCGTAATGTAAAAATAGACTACACAATTAAACTGATGCATCGCGGTGCAAAAATTAATGTAATAAAATTGATGAATCGCGATTCAATAGTCAATATCTACATCGCGATGCTTTTCCGTAACGCGCCTCATGCTCATTAACGATATCGTAGTCTTTTGCACCTTAAAGTGTCTGTTTTTCGGTTTGAAAAAAAAAACATGGGATTGAAACGATTGAAAACTTTGGAAGTATACCGACACGCAACTATTCGAATATTCTTTTTTAGTGGACCGTCACACAATATGAAAGAGGACCGATCCGAATTTACACCTAAGAGTAGCTCCAAGGGTACACATTTCCCTCATTTTTTTGAGCCTTCCAACCGAACCCCAAACCCTTTTACCAAATTTGGGATAGTCAACAGTGCTACCCTAAATTTAGGGTCCCACTGTTTATATCCCAAATTTGGTATTGGTGGGGGACCATGATATAAATTAATTTTTAATGATTTTGCAATTGTCAAAATTATATATATTATTATATTCTTAATTTAAATGTACTAAAAACTAATGAATGTCTAATATTAGATTATAAATAAATAAATAATTAATAATAATAATATTAAGTATTTTAAATTATTGAACGATATTAATTCAATAATTTATAATTAATTAACATTTTTCAATTCTTTGTATATATTATATACAAATAAATAAATGAATTATTATTATACTAATGAGAGAACCTCAATTTCACATTTGTATTGATTGTGATATTTTTTATGATATTTTCAAGTTTCTATATGTTTATTAAATTATATTTCTTCAATTTAGTTAAAAAAATTACTAATTTTTAAATATTATTAATGACGTAAATAATATTATAAGAATATAACTATTAAATATAGTAAAATTATTAATTGTACAATCTTAATAGGAGTAGTTATTATTTAAAATGTTAATAGCAAATTAATATACATGTTGATAAATAAAGTAAAAGAAATAAAAATAGAATATGCCAAAAAATATTTTATTTGAGGTGAAATTTTGGGTTGTGAGTTGGAGTTAGAATAATATTTGGTGCTAAAATTGACCAAATATGGAGTAAAATCTGACATAATTTGGGGTAAATCGTTGGAGATGATTTAAAAATTCTTCTTAAGATCATTATTCTTATCTGACTATCGCATTTGTAATGGATTTCAAAAACTAGGCTCATCTTTGTATTATTTTTTGGCTTTTACCTTCTGAACTATATAGGGTGAAATTTAAGTCGATCTACTTTTTTAAGTTTTTAATCTCTTTTGTTGAGTTTTTTTTTAATTGGAAAAGATCATTTTTCGAAATATTATTCCAAAATATCATCGTCTCCTTCAATAGTTCCGGCAACACACTTTAGATTCGAATATCACAATTATTGGGCAATGAAACGGAGATCGACCTGAACATGTGTTTAGTTGAAAGATTTTCACAATAGGGACAAATGAGAAGGAATAAAAAAGCTTACGACGGAGGAGAAGGAAGAGGAAGACTTAGGAAGGACATGGTTTGTTTCCTTACGATTTTAAACCGCGGTACAATTAGATTAGACAGTTAAGCTATTGAACACCAGTGCAAAATTAATGCAATATAGTAATTGATGAACTACATTGCAAAAATAATGATCTCCGTAGCACGCATACGATTTATTAAGAGTATTGTAATCATTTTACCACCAAAAATAATTTTTTCCAATTGAAAAAAAAAAAGAAGATACTTCAGCTTAAGCGATTAGAAATTTCAAAAAGTGGATCGGCGCGCAATTTCAACAACAATGTATTATAAATCAACAGTAAATCTAGATTAAACTTCATCTTCTTTTCATTCGAAGGCTAGGACCCTAGAAATTGAGTCGTCTCATATGAGTTTCGCGGACAATTCTTAATCCCACTCGGCGGGCACCGACGAATTGGTCTAAATCCAATAACTTTGGTACTTTTTGATCTTCAAAGTATTTCTTCCAGGGTCCAAGAAAGAACACTCTAGGTCTAAAAATGGGATGAACATGGTGTTACCCACAACACAAGACCAATGTTTGAGCAATGAGAGAGACTGTTTTCATAATTCTAATTCGAGCCATAAAAGCAACCACTTATATTTATTAGGGGCACAATTAAAAGGAAAACTGTCATGAATTGATGTGTATACTTCTCCTTAATTTAGTTAAGGAATTGAATTAAGTAGACTTAAGGACAAAACAAGTTATTTATGAATTATGATCATACAGTATGTTCTTGTAGAATGTGTATAGAACTGATAGAAACTAGAGTGTCATATCTAAAATAGAACGTCGAGTCGAGACAAGATAAAACGGACGAGCCACATATCTTATTCATTGATTAGAAAACATAATAATGATAATATTCTTGATACAACAGTAGCTAGGCAGCATACGTAAAGCCTAGACCAAATTAAACTTAAGTGATCATATCTGATATATAGCCTTTGTTTATTCAAATTCAACACTTGGATCATCATATATATCGTGGTTATCAATCCATCGCCAATCACCACTTGAGCTTGGCTGGGAAGTACTGAAAACATTGAAATGAAAGGAAGCTGAAATAACAACGCATTCCATCAATGGAAAACAATCGGCAAAGTTTGGTTTGAAAATCGATGGCCTTGTTTTGTGGATCATGGACCTTAATTGATCAAACCTTGTCAATCAGAGAGAGGTAGTGCGGCTTCACTTGCTCGAGGTTGATCTTCACCTTGCTCTTGCTGTAGAGATCGTATTTGCTGTTCCATTCACATTAGTAGAATAGTATATATAAACCTAAGTGTAATCTACGTATAATCATAAGTAAATTAAAGGAAAAAAGGTGAGAATTAATGATCTTACTTGAAGACTTGAAGCCATTTGAGCATCTCTCGGTCCTCCTCGTTCATAAGGTAGGCGTAATCCCAGCTCGATGCAATGCTTAATTATATATATGTCCAAATTTACACAAGTTTAATTAGCTGAATATTACTACTCTAAATTAATGAAATCATTCTTGAATAAGTAATATATTTACCAAAAACTGTTTTACTTATATAGTTTCTAATAGATCACATCCATTTTTCATATCTTGTCCAAACCATTCAAACGATGGATGGAATGATTACAACTTACCATAGAAGGAGTGGAACCTTATAATGAAAAGGGCAGCTGGTGGGAGAGTGGTATTGTTACCCTTGGCCACCTAAATTAATTTCGTTAACATGAAAAGATTAATGAGCTAATTATATAATATAATGCTCATATATAAGTTATAAAACAGGTGGGGCGATTGACTTTACTTATCTAGCGTCTGGCGACCCGGGTCGATCCCGGTCGCAAATCCAATCGTCATGGATCGAGTTTGAATTGTACCTCTCAACTATTAATTGAAGTGATATATGTACCCTCTCAACCATAACATTTCTTTAAATCACACATTTTATTTAGGCACCGTAGTTTCAATTAACAGAATTATATGATATACTGATACCGTGTCATATGCACGAGTGCGATGATCTAGTATACAATAATTAATACCAGGTACAATGATTGACTTTACTTATCTGGCGGCTCGGATCAATCCCGATCGCACTATTCAACGATCATGGGTCAAATACTAGTAACCCCCTCAACAATGGGTCGAATTTGAATTGTGCCCCTCAATTACCAATTGAAACAATGTACCTCTTAGCTATAGTATTTTCTTAAATCACGTATTCTATTTAGGTACTGTAGCTTCAGTCACGGAATTATATGATATAGTGACGAAATAGGTAAGGACACGAGTATATTCACTATATTGTATCTAAGTAATTAATAAATATAGTAATATACCAGGTACATGTACTCATCATGTCCCCAAGACATGGCGATCTTGTCAAGCCCACAGTTCTTCTCATATATCCCGAACTCGGTATTGAGGTTAGGGTTTTCATAGTCTAAAGTATAAATTAATTGGTTGAAAGGAAGCTAGTAGTAATTAATGCATGTATAATGGATTTTATTCCGTTTCAACCTGGTGATGAACAATGGCATCGCTGAAAGCACATCCCAGGGGATATGTGTCACCTGGAAAATTATAAAAAATATATGTATATAATCAAAGAGAAAATTAAACTTCTTACTTGTGTGATGACATTTGAAATTTCATAGCCATTAGATTAGATAGGATTTACCAACAACTTGCGGCTCCTCACCAAATGCAGGATGCAGCAGAACCTTACCCAGATCTTCAATTTTTCATGTTTAGAAATTAAGGATCCAAAATACATGCATGCAAACAAACACACAGAAAGTAATGCAAGTAAGTACCATGAATGAGGGCAGTGAGATGAAGCCAATCCTCATTAGGGTAGTCCCTCCTTATGGCTTCGGCAGTTTGGAGAAGATGCTCGATCTGAGGCTCGTCGAGATCAGGATCACTTTCGTCTACGTACTCATTCAGAAGTTCACAACACTCCCATATCCTCATCAGTCATCACTCCCTTATCCAGTTTCCCATATTCCCTTTTCTTCCTTTGAGCCTGCAATTTCCGACTCAGTACCATGATTCTCGATAAATATACGTAGAATATTGAGGCTGTAGAAAGAATTGTAAACCTGGTCATTTTATCCGTACTTGCGAGGTATAAACCGTAGCTAGGGACAACTACACTAGGTCATACTTGGTAAATCAATTAAGGTCTCGGCTGGTACAGCGTTTTAAAAACGTAACTTTTTTTAAACGCAGGATTTTTAAAATGCAGTATTTTCAAAACGTAATTTTTTTTTTGTATATATGTTTGGAAAACTATTTCAAAACACTATTTTTATAAACAAAATAGTTGTAAAAGCAACATATTTTAAAACGTTCCAAATTAGAGCGCTTTAAAATGCTGCACATTTTTAAAACACTGTATTTTTATCAATATTTTGATCAAAACGCTCCACCAAACAAACACTAATTATGTAAAAAAATTATGAGAATAGACAAAATTGAGTATCTTCATGTTCTTATCTCACAAGTTAAATACCCTAACATCATTATCCATTATCATGCATGTAGAAGATTTGCTTCAATATATTCTAATTTGTTGTACACAACTGAAGACTTTTACAAATAAATACAGAGTAATAGTAAGATCAACTATAGGGAAGAGAGAGAGAGATAGAGATATATCGAGGCCAATGGACTATTGAAATTTTATTATGTCAATCTTGAATACGTTTTAGAGTTGTAATATGATATACAATACCAAATCCTAAAACAACTTAGGAAGAAAACGGGCAAAACAAACTTATCGCACACACGCGGTGGCCTTCCACAACCAGATGCGACCGCTTTGATGTCGTACGCAGCCGCCTCCCTGTTGCACGCGACCGTTCATTTGTCAGTAACATCGAGGTATCTCGTTTTCAACATAATTTAACTTAATACTACCCCGTCTTGATATTGGCCTCATGACAAAAGCTCGTTAATTATTTTAGAATTTTTAATAAATGTTTCAACGACTATTGTTTAATACTATTTATACTCTTATTTAATAGTATTAGAAATCAATACTTAATTTCATTAGGGATACTATTGATCAGAATTACCGTATCCATTCTAGACAAATAATTTATTACACTATTTAAAAATATTTCATTTAAAGAGTTCATAGTTTACTTCAAAAATTATGTTTATAATTTTCATAATGTTCTTATCTTTACACCACTCATATTGTAAGCTTATTGGTTGTGATTACGTATTTTTGTCATTATAACAAACTCCAATGCCAATTATATATTTTTTAATTATTAAACTTTTTAAACATGAACTCTTTAGATGGAACGAATAAAGTAATTGGTTAGCAAATATGTATTGAAATTTTATGGGGCCAAGTATTTTGATACAGTTACAAAAAAAAAAGAGACAGGCCGGGGAGTAATTAAAACTCTATTTGTCCTAAAAAGAGTGTCATTAATTTTTAATTTTTATATTTGGTTAGAATCGACCGTAGGCAACAAAAGTGGAGTTGAGTTGAATGGTAAGCGGCTTACGAAGTCTAAGGTCTGATTGACATGATTCTTTCTGTAGAAATCTTCTGCTGCTGCTCTTCTGAAGCTCTGTTTCTCATAGTCCCTGTATGTATGCAACAACTGATCACATATTCAAGAACCGTCTTCTTCCTAATTTCAATCTGATCATTAAATAAAATGGTATGGATCAATGGATGTGGATGAGAGAGAGAGCTGAAGGAATGGCCGAAGGGATTGTTTTTTGGAGCAATGAAGCCTCCATCCAGCAGTTCTTCATTCACATTGTTCTTAATTATTCCCATTGTTGCTGAGAGCAACTTCTGTATATACAATCAAAATCAAAATTGCATCTCTAAATTTGTGCATTATGAGTGCATTTGGAATATACGCAGTGGTTTTTTTTTTTTTTTTCTTTTTTTTCGTGAGAAAGTGAAACATAAGCAAGAAAAAAAAATGATGAAGCCAAAAATAAATTAAAGGGCGTATCCAAATGCACCCAATGGTGGTGTTGTGTGTGAAAAAAGAAGATGAAAGAATTCTGGGAGAATTTCGGATTTGATGGGGACCTGCAAAATTTCGACTTCTATTTATAGATTATAGGAGACTTACTTGAGGGTTGTTGTTTCTCTTAATGCTTCAAACTTGATAAAAGGGCCTCTTCCTTGTACTTATTTACAAACTTTGCCAAATATTTCTATATTCCAAGTGAGGAAATTCTGCATTGACAACAAATGACTTGTAAGTTGTAAGTTGTAACTACAACGAACAGGCCCTTTTCACCAATATTTTAGTTTCGTTACAAATAAGGACACTTTTCCTTACCATATATCCTTTGAATCCTAATGCATACTCCCCACGATTCCGGGTAAAGAGTATTCGTTTAAAAATTATTTTTTTAATAAAATAATAATTTTAGTAGTTCATTAATAATAAAATGATAATTTTATGTTTTAGGTTTTAAAAATAGACCTTTTAAGTGAAACATCTCAAAATAAAATAGTTGACTTTTTACAGAGAGTAAATGACAAAAACTTGTGTAAGACCATTTTACGGATATTTTTTTAAGGCAGATCTTTTTTACCCCATTCAATTCATCATGTGTTGATGAATTAAGCTGTAAAAGAGTAATACTCTATCTTACGAATTAAAATCTGAAAGACAATCTTACCGGAGACTTGCTCTGCATATATCAAGCATTAAGGTGTTGTACATTAGCATGGTTATCCGATGAAAATGCCTTCTCATTGGTCATTTAATTAATTTCTTAATGAAGCTAAATTATTAGGCAATTAATAAGTGAAAAGAATATAGATACATCAACAAATAACATTAAAGAGTTTATGACATCATATATATTGGTGACAATTGTACAATACCCAAAAGAATTCAAAAATAAAAATAAAAATTTTTCACATGAAATATAATCATTAACCAATGTACATAGTAAATGTTTAGATTTAATATGAGGTACCGTAGCTAGTTGCCATGCTTCATCAAACATTTGTTGGTTGTAATATGTGCGTGTTTGTATACGCCGATACGCGCGACAGAAAATGAAACAAAAAGTTTGGTTTTTGAGTGGTTGATCAAATCTTTTAATGTTGTCTAAAGTGCGCATTTCATAGTCTCCCGTCTCCAAAGTCCATGCCCCAACTTTTGTGAAATAACTGACATGGCGTAAATAACTTGATGTGTTCGGTTCAAACCCAGTCAGGAGCAAAACACAAGCGTCCATCACGTGTTAGTCATGAGCCCGTTTTAAATGGGACTTACCTACTTAGCGAGACAGAGCTAAAGGACATCGAGCAGAGAGCATTATAGCACCTATCAAAGCCTGGTCGAGCATTGGTCATGCCTGCCCGACCAGGGGCTAGGCCCGAGGTCTACACTTATCTTCAACAGAGCTACATCAAACAACCGGAAACTGAATCCCACAAGGATTCTACGTCATTGGGGGCCTATAAATACCCCCTCATAACTCATATACAAGGTACACACTCTTTCTTGAGTCTCGCACCTCTGTCAAATTCTCTTTTGACTCTCTCACACGATATTTACTCTCACGTTGGAGTGGTTTCGCGAGGCCAAGTCTTGTACTCCCACTAGGTGTTTTCGTAATCTTAATCAGGTTCAAGGAAGCAGATCAAGTCCAGATATCCTACTCATCACACGGACGGCCCAAGCTGTATTTTTGTCACATCAGTTTGGTTCCGTTGTCGGGAAATCTAAGTTTTTAAAATTTCTCTAAGTTTTCCGGTTAGTCTTTCGATAATCCGTGTTAGTGCAATGGCTGGCAAGGGTAGCAAACAGCACGCCACTGCTAGTAATCACCAGGCTGGCATCTAGCTGGCTGGGCACAACAACCCACTGACTGACTCATGGTGAGGATGTTTCGTATGTTGAGGAGCAACTGTCTCAACATGCCAGCCAGAACCAAGTGAGCCAGCAAGATGCTCGCCAGGTCATCAACGAGCAAAGGGATGCTCGTGCTCAAGACCTCAGGGTATAGTTGAACCGCTAGCGAGAAAACGGTCAGGGAAGCCAAGTGAGTTTGCCCGGACAAACCTCTGACCAACAGGCTGCTGCTCTGCAAGTCCAAGTGGAGTACTATAATAAGATGTACGCGCTCAACCGGCAACTGGTTGCCTTGGGCCATGCCCCGGTTCCAGTTGCAGATTTGGTTCTACCCGCTCTCAACAATCAAATACTTGTTGGTGGTGGCCAGGCCTCCCAACAATTGCCCGCTCCGAGCAAAAGAATTTGTTCCATTATTCATGTACCCTCAGAGCAAGCGAATGAAGAGCAGAGGGCAGACGATCAGGCGGAAATATGGTATAGCCGCCAGAATCCATCCCACCGACATCACCGTCGACAGGATCACCATGCTCGGGGAGAGAGCCACAGTCGTTGTAGAGCCCGCGAATACGCAGAAACAGAGGCACACCGACCAAGGCACAGGGCGCGAGTTGAGCTGGAAGTGGAAGCTTCTTATGATCCGACCTTCTGCCCACTGACTACCGAACGTTCCAGGGGAGCAAGTAGTCAACAGTCAGAGTATGCCCGCTGGTCCATGCTCACAGTAGACACATAAAAATGTATGTCCGAACAGATGGAGGCCATGAAGAGAGACATGGCCAAACAAATGGCCAATTTAGCCATGACCAAGCCCGGTTATGGAGCCACAAAGCCACTGGAGGGCAGCCTGTTCACTCAAGAGATTGAGAACGCACCACCCGCGCGAGGAGTTACCTTCCCACAGTTTGAAAAATACTTCGGGAAGATGCGAGAAAACGATTGGCTCAGATCATTAG
Organism: Codonopsis lanceolata; assembly: GCA_013146195.2. Lineage (NCBI taxonomy): Eukaryota > Viridiplantae > Streptophyta > Magnoliopsida > Asterales > Campanulaceae > Codonopsis > Codonopsis lanceolata. The sequence continues at coordinate 88,279,162 of CM028384.1, forward strand.
AAGCACAGATTCAGATAGTCACGGATATAGAGGCTCTGAAAATGCTAGCCTTTGAGGGTGCTCTTCAAGGCAAGACATAGTCATGGTTGGGGAGAGTTCCCCAGGGATCTATAGGTAGCTGGGATGTACTCCGAGAAAAATTCTTGGAAGAATTTGGCACGACGGGCCTTACGCCTAAGAATAGATTTGATCTCGACAAGATCAAACAGGGCGATCATGAGTCCTATAGCAGCTACTTGAAAAGGTTCAAGGTGATGCTCGACCAAGTGACAGCCACCAGTGATCCAGAAATCACATTTTCTTACCTCAACAATATGAGAGCAGGCCCGCTCAAAACCATCCTGACCATGAACACGAGTGCGCCGAAGGCAGAGCTGCTAGCTAATTCGCACCTGTTTTCCTCGACGGAGAATACCAAGGGTGACAAGCCCAAGGGAAAAGATAAGACTCAGGACAGCTCAGCCACGCTGGCTGACCAGAGCCAGGAGGGCAATAACCGCCCACGTAGAGACAGAAGGCGTACTTCTACACTCGGGCAGAGATTCAAAGAGTCACAGTTCACCCTGCTGAATACCACTTAGGAAGAAATCATGTTCCAGGTTGGGGATGCTTTGCCAGTGCCCTACCCGCTTGACCCTGAGTTCGCTCATACCAGGGACAACACCAAGTACTGTGACTATCATCATGGCAACGGTCACACTACAGAGGATTGCAATGTGTTGAAGCGGGAGATTCAAAAACATATAAATGCAGGCAAGCTAGACCATTTCAAAAGGAATCCAGGCGCGGGCAATAATGCCGGTAATGACCGACAGGGAAGACCCCCAAGAGGAAGAGGTGGCCAAGCCCCTCAGATACAAGGGGTCGTAAACATGATTCAGAAGAGCTCCCATCAAACACTCAACTCGAGAAGCATATCTACTCCCTGTCTAAAGCTATCAATGCCCTAGCAGTACAACGGACAGGGGAACCTAGCATTTTCTTCACCCGCAGCGAGCTAGCGGGCACTCCTCTGGCATCCGAGCAACCACTGGTCATTTCTTGCCTTGTGAACAATTGGCAGGTTCACAGGGTACCCTTGGACACGGGAGCGTGTAGGGATATCATGTATTACTCCTGTTTCAAAGGCTTGGAGTTATCGGACACCCGGCTCAAGCCTGACTTAGGAAAGCTTCAAGGTTTCACTAACCATCAAGTGAGTATCAAGAGCATCATCGAGTTGGAGGTCTTCATGGGAGATGGAGCACAAACGCGGACAGAAATGATCACATTCCTGGTGATCGATCTTAAATCCGCTTACAACTGCATTCTGGGTGCCCCGGCCATGGGCAAATTTCAAATGGTCACTTCCATCCCCCATCAAAAGGCTAAGTTCTATACAGATGATGGGGTCTGTATCCTCAATAGCAAACCCCGGGCAGTGTGGGAGTATGTCCGGGATTCCTAGCGAAAGAAACAGAAGTTGATCGTGGATACTCCCGAGCGAACGATCACAGTCTCTAGAAAATGAGACTCTAACCAACACTGCCTCGGGCTCAGTCCCCATAAACAATATTGAGCTCGGGGAACCCTCTGGAATGGCTAACCTCATGGAAATTGATGATGTCGGGAAAGCTCCAACACCAACAATCTTTATGCATAAGGCCGGGCGTCCCCCTACACAAGATATCAAGCTGGACACTCTACAAGTTCGAGATGAGCCTGAATTTCAGCCACAAAGCGAGTTGGAAGAGATCATCATCAACCCTGCCTATCTCGAGTAAAAAATTAAAATCGGGAAGGCCATTCCTCCCGAAACTCGGGTCAAATTGATCAACCAGCTTAAAAGCAGCCTGGATGTGTTCGATGGACCGTCAAAGACATGCAGGGAGTCAGTAAAAGTGTCGCCCGCCACAACCTGAATATGGACCCAAATTTTTTGAGCAATTCGACAGCAACTAAGGCAGTACTCCCCAGATAAAAGTACAATAATCAAAATAGAGGTCGAAAAGCTCCTGAAAGCTGACATCATAGAGGAGATCCAGTATCCGACCTGGCTGGCCAACGTGGTGATGGTCAAAAAGGCCAATGACAAATGGCGCATGTACGTCGACTTCACGGGCCTCAACAAAGCTTGCCCGAATGACTGCTACATGTTACAGCGCATTGATGTATTCGTCGATGCCATAGTCAGATTTGAGATGTTCAACTTCCTAGATGAGTACTCAGGATATTACCAAGTCAAGATGAACGAGCAAGATAAAGCAAAAACAGCCTTACGGGCAGGCGAATGTCTGTACTGCTACAAAATGATGCCCTTTTGGTTAAAAAATACAGGGGTCACTTATCAATGCATGGTCAACAAGGTTTTTGGCTCCCAGCTCGGTAGAAACATAGAAGCTTACATTGATGACATGGTCATCAAACCAGAGGCCGTGACCACACTCTTGACCTAGAAGAGACGTTTGCCAATCTGCGCAAACAAAACATGAAGCTGAATCCGAACAAGTGCATGTTTGGGGCCGAGCATGAAAGTTTCTCGGATTCATGGTCAATCAGTGTCAGGATAGAGGCAAACCCGGAGAAGATCCAAGCCTTGATCGAGATGGAGCAACCTTACTGCATCAAACATGTCCAGCGGTTAAACGGCAGGATCATTGCCCTTGGTCGCTTCATCTCCCGGTCAGTGGAAAATTGCATGTCATTCTTCAAGATCCTGCGCGGCAACAAGGGCTTCAAGTGGAACGAAGAATGCGCCAAAGCCTTCGTGCAGCTCAGGGAATATCTTGGCAAATAGTCCCTCCTTAGCAGCCCCGTACCCGGGGAGCACTTATATGTGTATCTAGTGGCCACAGACTAGGGTATGGCCGCTGTTTTAGGTAGGGAGGAGTTAGGCAATCAAAAATCTATGTACTATGTATCAAAGGCCCTCAGTCCTGTTGAAGGTCGTTATATTAATGTAGAAAAATTAGCCTACTCGCTTGTCATAACTGCCCAAAAATTAATGGCTTATTTTTCTGCACATGTAATCATAATATACACAGACGCACTACTGCGTAAAATCTTGCACAAGCCCGATTCATCGGGTAGACTACTTAACTCGTCGATCGAGCTCACGGAATTCCACATCGACTACCAGCCCAGGTGAGCAATCATAGCTTAGGCCTTGGCCGATTTCTTGGTAAAGACAAGCTTCCTAAGCAAGAGGAATCTGAAGTTCAACAACCAATAGAGCCCAGGTACAAGTAGCTCCCAAGGCCTCGACCGACCTAGTGTTGAGACCTTTATGTGGATGGAGTAGTGAGCAAGGTCGGGAAATAAGCGGGCATCCTTCTCATAGCTCCCAACCAGGTTACAGAGTTCTAATTGGCTCTCTGATTCAAGTTCCCTACCTCCAACAATGTGGCCGAATACGAAGCAATGATCGATGGTCTTGAGCTTGCAGCAGATATGAGCGTAGAAGCAGTCACGATGTACTTGGATTCACAGCCAGTAGTGAACCAAGCCAGCAGGGCTCCCGCGGGCTTAAAGATCGATACCCCCAAGCATCGGGGTGTCACCCTCAATTTTCTTTAAAAGCGCCCGAGAAGCGCTGACAGTTGATGGCATCTCGAAGCCGGGCCGCCTCAAAGTTGTGGCCCCGTCCTGAGTTAGGGGAGTGGTAGAAACAGGCTCAGAGCCCGAGCCGCATTGGCGTATAGTTCGAGCTGGAGGAGGAAGGGAATTCCTTTTTCTTTTTCCCGCTACCTTGGCATCCTTGGCAATAGGGACTTCATCGACCTCAGCATCGGTACCCTCAACGGTCTTATTAGCAGCGGCCTCAGTTGCCTCATTTTGTTCGCGGGCAGTGGCTTTGGGAGCCACCACTTTCTTGGCTGGGATTGAAACTTTTCTCGGAGCTGGGGTTTTCTTGGGCAGAGGACAGAAGAGGACCTTAGGCAAGCCCAAGGGCTCGTTACCCTTTAGATCGGTGGCCCGCTGGTTAGCCTGTTTCTTTCTGTTCTTCAACAGTGCAAGGCTCTTCATTCCTGAAATAAAAGAAGACATGATCAGCACAATTACCAAAAGTAAGGTTTGACCAGGACAGACAAAATAGAAATATTAGCAATCAGCAAGCAACCGTTTTTATCTTCATAAATTGGCCGGCAGCTCACACCAAGACCCAACCGCTAACATTCAACACATTCACGCTTAAACATCTGCCTGTGGGAGTCACCCCAATATGGATAGATTCTTTCGGGCTCATGGATTAAGAGGGGTTCTGTTGGGGCGAAAACACACACGGGCAAGATTACCCGGTCAAACAAGTAATAAAGTGATAAGTAGAGTGTCGAACCCACGAGGAAGCAATTTGGTTGTTTTTAATTAGTATCAAGCAAGTTGCAATTTTAACTATATTTAGACGATCGATTTTGAGTGAATTAACTAATTAATTAAGCTAAAACAAGAAATTAAATAAAGCAATATTAAAATGAGGTTGACTTCAATGAGAGGGCATCTAGGGTTATGATTTTCAATTGGTTCTTCCGTTGTGATTTAATAAGGGGTTGCTATTAAAACTATTCTATTTTTTTGGAAGTCGGGGATTTAAAAATCACCGTTAAGGGCTGTCGCTTCATATAACGGTGCTAATTAACAGTATAAATTCACGGGCTTTCGCTACGTATGAAATTATCCAATTAATTGCTTCCAAACACAAAACCCCAATTGACTATCTTAAAGAAGATTAATAACTTAGATTAACCCAACCCAAAAACAACTATGTGTTATTTTCCAAAATTACAAAATCATTTTCATGCATCAAGTAATTTTTAAAATCATGTATTGGGTGATAAAGTCAATACAAGCATTAAGAACACAACATAATACCCAAAAATAAGTGAACAGAGATTAATAACAAAACCCTAAATTTAAATCACAACATCCAAGTCAATATATATCAAAACCATAGGCAATTAATTTAGTTCATAATGCTAAGGAAATAAATCAAATCTTCAATCAAAAGTATCATCATTAAATAAAAATATAAATTAAAGTGTATAATACTTTACAATGAAGGAGATGATTGAAGTTCCTTGGCTTGAACAATAGTGGAGGAACAATGGAGAGAATGAAAATTGAATGAAAATGGCGGCTGCTCCTCCTTCCAGTTCCCTCCTTCAATTCCTTTTTTGTTCCAGCCTTTGTCTCTGTTGTTGTCCGAAAAATGTGCTCCACAAATTCATTCAAGGCTTGCTAGTGCATAAGGGGGGAATTTAGGGAGTTTAATTAAGTTTTGGGGGCAAAAAGGGGTAAGAAAAGGAGATTGGGTCACAGCCGGGCTTGGGGCAGACCAGGGAAGGGTTTCGCGGGTTGCCCAGGTGGAGAAACAGGCTGGAGGGAGAGATGAAAGTGGGCTTGAAGGGCGGGCATGTGGGCCGGAAGGGGTAGGAGCATGTGCGGGTCAGGCCCGATCCACTGAAGATGACGCGGGTCAGTACTAGTGAGAGGCGGGTGACGTGGCTGGCTGTGAGGGAGGCAACACATTAATGAGATGCATTTTTCAGGGAATTGCACCGGTGCCCCTCTTCTTCTGGATTGAGCGCCGAAGGTCCCTTTGCCCCTAGGCCTTGCAGATTCATCCTCCATTAGCTCAGTTAGCTTCAGTTAGCTTGCTGCACATTGAAATCTTTGACGGACTTTAACGGCAAGTGTCCAAACTTAACATTGAAGCTCGGAATTGCCTCGATTTGCATATATTGAACCATAAAACCTCGAATATCTTTGAGATACCTACATGAAACACAAAATACATAAAAATAATATCTCAAATGCAATTAATTATCAACCAAAGCTCAAAATCATCAATAAAATTCCCAAAAATTAATGAAAATAATAGAAAATTATAAGCTTATCAGGTTCCACCCCGGGCACTTCTGCTCGGATCACTGCGGCCAGATGCAGACTCCGCAGGTTATACACGAGCTCTTTTCAATCGAGCAAGAATTTCTTGTCGATCCGCTTGTCGTTCTCCTCGATAACCCTAACGGTAGTCTTCAACACCAACAGGCGAGCAATTTCACCCGAGCTAAAATCCTACTTCAAGACCTTGGGAATTTTGATTTCACCGCTCGCTGTAGGCGTAAACGACCATCCAACCCAGGACTCGATGAAGAAGACTCTCATATCCTAAGCCTCAATAAAGATCTTCCAGAGCAAAAATATAGAGCTTCCGGAGCAGGAACATGTCCAACTCAAAGCCTAACAAACGACAGGCCACGGCGAAGGCCGTAATTGCCCAGACCATGTTTGACATCAGGTCACAAGGCACAAACTTTGTATCCAACAGAAAGTCCACCTTAAACACGGGTTTCTCAGTGGATGTAGGCATGTCATTGGTGTTGATGGATGTTTTTTTGAAAGGGTTGATGAAGGGAGAACTCTTGATAGCTGTTGGCAAAGATGTAAATAATCAAATGTGGCCAATTGCATGGGCAGTTATGCAAGTTGAGAATGCAAGAACATGGGCATGGTTCTTATCACTTATAATTATAGACTTAGACATAAGAGATGGACAAGGATGGACACTCATCACTGAGAAACAAAAGGTATTAACCCAACCTAGGTAAATTCTAGTTTTTAACTTGCATTTTATTTACTGACATGGTTCTTATCACTGTATTTTATTTACTCATAAGGGTTTGGTCAACTCAATTACTGAGCACGGAGCATGTGCTAGACATGTGTGTACTAACTGGTCTAAAAAATACAAGGGTATTGAGTTGAAAAAATGGTTTTGGAAAATTGTAAAGGCCACACACGTATATGCTTACCAAAAAGCCTATGAAGGTTTGAAAGAGCTTGATGCTGAGGCCTGTGAGGATTTAATTAATAGAAATGTGCACAAGTGGTCAAAAAAAATTGAAAAGCATATAAGTGTGATAATTATGAGAACAATATGTTTGAAGGGTTTAATGGATCCATTCTTCCATGTAGATCTAAACCCTTAATCTACATGTAATAAGACATAAGGGTGATGATGATGACTATAATCAGTAAAAAAAGCTTTGGATATCTAAGTATTGGGAAGTTTTGTGCCATAGGATCGGGAAAAAAAATTGAATCAGATTATGGGTGAGGCTAAGAGGTGGAAGTCAGTGTATAATGGGGCAAAAAGTTTGAAGTCACATACTTAAATGAAGGATTTATTGTTGATATAGATAAACAAACATGTACTTGCAGGGAGTGGCAATTGATTGGCATGCCATGTTGCCATGCTGTGTCAAATATATATAGGATTTATAAACATCCAGAGGAGTTTGTTTCAGACTGGTACAAGAGAGATGTCTTCGTTAAGACATACTAAAATGTTTTGCAGCCTATAACTGAGGAAGCTAATTGGCTAAGTCTTGGAAGGAAGTGTTGTTACCCCCCCCCCCCTAAAGTCAATAAAATGCCAGGTATACCTAAATGGAAAAGAGTCAAGAAGGATAATGAAAAAAAACAAAAAAACACACACATAGATGATAGTAATCAGAAACTGTCAAGACAAGGAAGAGAGATGACATGTGGTAACTGCAAGCAGATTTGACACAATAAGAGAGGTTATAAAAAGGCAACATCAAATGTAAGTGCATTTAATTTGAATGTGAGTCAATCATTATATTGTTTTGTTCAATTACTAATGTTTATTTGTTATGTATACATATTGAAGGAGATGGTACATGGACCACAAGTTTTAAGACAAAGGCCAAAAAGAAGAACACCATTACTGATAATGTTGACGCATGCCCAAGCATGACAAGGATATAGAAAGAAAAAACAAGGAATTTTGGTAAGAAGAAAGTGGCAGATGACACTCAACCAAGAAAGAAATGAAGACCTACCAAGGCAGGAAGACCTTACCATGTATCTGGTGTTGGTTTGTTCGTTTCACCCACTTGAGAAACCTACTACAACGTAATATATTTTACTTATTTGCATATTTGCATATTTTTTTACCTATGTAAGTACTGTGGCATGTACTTACTTTTTTTTCCTTTAGGCCCCAGGTTCCTCTATATCTGTAAATCTTGATACCTTTCAAGTCCCACAACCCTCTCAAGCTTCTCAGCCTAAACATGGTGTAACTGGTCCACATGACTCTGTTACACAATCTCAAGGTGGTCCTTAACACTCTCAAATCCCACAAGCCTCTCAAGCTTGTCAATCATTTGTGCCTCCTACAACTCCACTTGAAGCATTACCATGTTTATAGAGGGGAAAGAAAGTATGTGTTAGAGCCTCACCTTAGAAGAAATGATGATATGTTTTGTAATGACTTAACAGTGCAAATTGTAATGACTTAACAGTATTGGCCCTTTTGAGTTTGATGGCCACTTATATTGTTTGGATGATTAACTGTAATTTCCTTTTGGGTGTTTGATGGTCATTAATACTTTGCAAATTGTAATGACTTAACAATATTGGCTTTTTTGAGTTTGATGACCACTTATATTGCCAATATACAAACTTAATGGTGTTGGCCTTTTACATTACCAATTGATTTAATGGTGTTGGCCTTTTTACATTACCAATTGAGTTACATAGCTTCTTACATTGCCAATGTATTGACTTAATTGTTACATGCATATATAATCAATTGCAGACATATATAGATCATTTGAGAGATTCAATGCTGCTAAAAAAACAGGGACATAGATAAATCATCCAAATTGTACAGAGATTCAAACTCAAAAAAACTTGTACATTTTCATGAGAACATTAACATTAACTGCCTACTGCTAGACATAGATAAACCATCCAAATTGTACAAAGATTCAAACACAAAAAAACTTGTACATTTTTATGGCAACATTAAATGGGCTTTCCTGGTCATTACATAGATAAACCATCCATTTAAAATACCTAAAACAATAACCAATCCAAAGTACATTTTTTCCTTCCATTCATTTTGCTTTTTTAGTCTTTCAATTTCTTTCTTTAAACATGAATTTCTCAGTTTTTTCTTAGACAACTTAACTTCCAACTTCCCGATTTTTACTTTCAGAACAATTTTCTCTTCTCTAGCTTCGTTGATTACTTCAATCTCTCTTTTCGGGAATTGAGCAACCTATTCAAAATACCCACAATTCTTTTGGGGATCCTACGAAAAATGGAGAGTTGAACTCATTAAATCAATTTTTAATCTAATTTTCTACAATAAGGTCAAAATAAATAGATTATACATTGTAATTTGGACACCCATTAAACCTCATTCATGGGTGTTTTCTAGTCATTGATGACCACTTTGGAGCTCACAAGCCATACCTACAAAAAAAATCACATACAGATTTGGAGCTTTGTGTATTTGACCAAACTGTTGAAGACGACACTATTGTTGTTCAGAAAAAGAGTTAGGAGATATATGAGAGATAGATGTGAAAGATATCTATATTATAAAAGAGCTCAGGGTCTAACTGGCGGTCCTGATCGAATTATGCTAAACACAACTGACGGTCCAGATTGATTCGTAAGTATGTAAGTTACAAATAAATCCCTTAATTATGAGTTATGTTTGAATTACCTCTCTACAATTACATATAAAACCTTAGTTGTGGGTTTTGTTTGAATTACCCCGTCAGTTATAAGTTTTGTTTATCCCGACCATTCATTAAACTAATCTCATACCAACACCGTGCCTATGGCATGGACACATATACTAGTATATATATATATATAGAGAGAAAGAGAGAGAGATAGTGTAGTAAAAAGAAAATGAAAGACGGAGAGAGAGAGAGAGAGAGAGAGAGAGAGAGAGAGAGAGAGAGAGAGAGCTTTTACCTTGGTCTCCAATAAAAGAGAGAGAGAGATAAACGATTACAACTTCTATTGTATATCTATATCCAAACCAGATATTTAACTCTAACTAACTAATTTATTAATGCATATCCAACTCAGCATCTAATTCCAACATGAAATCTCACTCAACATTCTGTAAGGGTATTTGAGATATTTCAGACAATTTTTAACGTCTCAACTGACGACCGTCACTTTAGGAATTATATGGCCAAATGTTTGGTTTAGGTACCAAAATTGGAAAGATTCAAGTATGAAAATACAAACCGGAAGAGTTGTTAAATTGAGAGACCAAATTATTATTAAACCTGAATAATACCGTTTTTCTTGACACCCTTTAATTGAGCTATCCTCTTTTAATGAGTTATCGGGCTACAAACACCTACGACATCTTTTGACTTTTTTTTCAAATATGCTCTTTTCATTTAGAGGAAAACGTTCTCGTTTGAAAGTTAAATATAAAAAAAAAGATATTTTTAGTAGTATATTAATAATAAAATAATAATTTTATGTCTTAATTTTTAAAAGTGAAATCTTTAAATGAAAAAATCTAAAAATAAAATAATTAATTATTTGCTCAAAACGAAAAGAGTAGTAATTAACTCCTTCGTGAACTTATTTGTCATATGGTTCGCTTATTGATTAGCCTCAACAATCCCATTCCCTCATCCGTCACAACAAACATTCACCAACCCTTAATATATATTCAAACCCAACCAAAAATAAAATCTTAGTCGTATATTATATATTATATTTTTATTTGCTATTAAGCTTTTAAAATATCTTTTTTTTTTTTTCACCTAAGGAGGGCATGGGAAGGGATCGAACCTGAGACCTCAAATTATCGTTCTTCTTTCGTTTTTCGTATGTTCTAAAATAAAATTATTTTTCTTCCAAAATTTTCCTTTTTAGGAAAATAATTTTATCACTTTACTCTAATTTTATCTACATACTTTCATTATGATCACATGCTCAAGGGAATTAAAGAAAATCACACATTTTACCAATATTTATAATACAATCAATTACTTTTTCTTAAACGGTGTTTCGGGTTAAAGAGAACGATAATTTGAAAGCAAATAGAGTACTTAGTTTAAATTAATAATATCATATTAATAATAATTATTACTAATTTTATAGATTTAAAAACTAATTTCTTGATTAAAAAACAAATGGTCCCATCAACATTAAATTTGGCGTTGATGACTGGTGTAACTCTGAATTTGGGTCAAAGAAAGGGAGCTCAGTAGAAATGTTTTGGTGCGAAGAATTACACAAAAACAAGGGAAAGGGGGATACGTTGGAAATGCTCAAATAACAAAGAAGTTACTACTTACTTAACACACGCCTCTCATCTTAATTAGGTTGTGATGTGTCACATTACTAAGGCTTAATCAACAACAACACTTTCCCTCAAGATTTGAATATCCAACTGCAACTCGAATGCTAAAACACTCACTCTCTCGAGAAGTTGAAAGTTCAATGTATATGATCGAACACCTAACCAATGAAGAAAAAGTGGGCATTGGGTGCATAGGGTTAATTCTATTATTACTTACTAATGGTACACTTATTTACTACGAATTTGTTGGATGGTCATTACTAAGGCTTTAACAACAACGATTTCAAACAATGATGTTTCTGTATCGATAAAGCAATAACAACAATAATAATGTTGTAAAGTTCACAATTGAGTTATAATACAATGGTCATTATTATATACCATTTAATACAATATGAGACTTCAATTAATTATATTTTCTTAAACAACATGTTAAAATGGAAGGATTATATTATAGTAATAATAGATGTGGTCAAATTGGGATGATGTCAACAAGCGAGATAACAGCTCAGCCGTGGATTTTTGGTGTTCAATGAGAGTCAAAGCCTCGTTGGTAATGACTCAGTACCGCGTCTAGCTCTCCACATTTGGTGAATATCTGAAATATTACAAGATATGGATGGATGTACACTCACAGCTGACTCGTCCTACAAACTTACCCCTCAATTTCCTCACCCCCACCCTAAGCGCGTGTATTTTTACCAATGTTCTTTTCAAAAAGTACTCTAAACTATTCTGGATTTACTTATTCACACCCTTACACTTATTTACTTGACAGTAAATTCTTATAAATTATTGACTCAAAATTTTCTTTAACTTCATTAATATATACACCTTTCCTTTCTTTCCACAAAAAAAATTTCATATTTGAAAAATATACTCACTTCGTTTCTAAATAATTGTCATTTTAAAGCAAAATCAATTGACTATGTTATATATTTTTTTGTAATATATAGTTTCATTTAAAACTCATGTATATATATGACTCATATTAAAATAAGAAGAAAAAATAAGAGTAAAGTGGTAAAAGATATTTTTTAAAGAAAGTTTGAAAACAAGACAATTATTTAAGAACGAAAAAGAAAAACATGATAATTATTTAGGAACATAGGGAGTAATAATTAAGAGCTACTTATGTATTTTAGAGTTAAAATCATAAATTCATAATTGCATATTTTTTTAGTATAGTCATGAATCATGATGCGTGATTATATACTCCCTCCGTTCTACCCACGTAATACATATTTGAAAAATCTAATATTTAAGTGATATATAACTAGTCTTAGAGTTTGTCACAGTTACAATAATATTTGAGCATAATCAATATATTAATATAAAATACAGATTAGTAAAGTTGAAATGGTATGAAGATTGTAGAGTTAATTTTTGAAAGATAAATATTTAAGTAAAACATCTCAAAATAATATAGTAGACTATTTACTTGAAACGGATAAGGTATAACATATGTGGAGGATAAAGTTAAAAAATATGAAGATTATAAACATAATTTTTGGAAGTAAACTTGTTAAGTAAAACATTATAAAACAGGATAGTGGACTCTTTGCATGTAATATGGAGAATATTAATGGGTCACATGATCATCCATGGTTTGTTTAATTTAGTGTAAAGAAACAGAGTGCAAGAGTTTATAGTCAAATGATAGTATTAATTAAATAGATGACCTAATAAATTAAGATAGTTTAAGGGAGTTTGGTGTAATTTGGTCCATTAAATACTCTTTCCAAATTACAAAAACCGAATTGCAATAATTTTCGGGTGTTGTTTTGTATAACACGCAGTGGAAGAGGCGAGTGGGTGAATTTTTATGTCGTCACGTTTATTGCCTTTCTTGGGAACGTTTCTTGAGTTAAGATAGTGTTGATTGAAACTGAAACATAGGGATATTTCTTTTTAAGGACTCCAAACCTTCCAAATATCAAGGAAGGACAATTTTTGGCTGCTATATAAGGAACCGCTCTTCCTCCAACACCCTACACATCAGTTACCTTTCTTCTCTGTTTCATCCCCGTCGCCGTCCTTTGCTTTTCATTGCTTCCGACTAGGGCTAGCTGCTAAGATGACTATTCTCATTGAGAAACCTCAGATAGGTATGTATATTTTTCCTTTATTTTTTTGTGTTTTTTCTTCCAGCAACGGTCTTCTCTAACCTGCCTATATAGCTTAGCCAGGGGGAGTCTCGTCGTGTTTTATAGATTGGTTTACATTTTCTTTTCGTTTTCCTTAGAGGAGGAAAAGAAAACCCCTAGTGACGCGAATGAGCTTGTGCTTGATGGAGGATTTGCCATGCCCAAAAATGTGGCTAGTGGTGGATTTGATGCACCCGAAACCAATGCCTTTGGTCACACATTTAGGTTTGTTTCAACTCTCTCTATATATATTCGTTTTTTCCATCACACAAAAATAAAATAAAATAAAAATTCAAAGTATATATATAGGATGAATTGAATTTGAGGAGATGGAAATGCACAACTGCATGCAGGGACTATGATGTTGAAAGCGAAAGACAAAAGGGTGTGGAAGAATTCTACCGAGTGAACCACATCAACCAAACATATGACTTTGTAAGTATGATTATTTCAGAGGCTTAATTTGGTGATATATGGTGATGGGGAGAGTGAAATAATTAATACTCCGTACTAATTACTAAATGAAATGGGGTGCAGGCTAAGAGGATGAATGAGGAGTATGGGAAATTGGATAAGGTCGAAATGAGCATATGGGAATGCTGTGAACTGCTGAACGATGTGGTGGACGACAGTGATCCTGACTTGGATGAGCCACAAATTCAGCACCTTTTGCAGACTGCCGAGGCCATCCGAAAAGACTACCCTAATGAAGATTGGCTGCACTTGACTGCCCTTATTCATGGTATATTACTCAGTACGACTATTTGGCCACATTTTACATTTATCGGTTGACCTGAAAATTACCCGATAACTAATTAATTAATGCAGATCTCGGGAAAGTTCTTCTTCACCCAAAATTTGGAGGGCTTCCGCAGTGGGCTGTTGTTGGTGACACGTTCCCTCTTGGTTGTGCTTTTGATGAATCAATTGTTCACCACAAGGTTATAACATAATTTATTTTATTTTATTTTTTGGATGTGTTTACTTTTTCAAATCAATTAATGTATTAATCTGGGCGGGGGGGTGCAGTATATGAAGGAGAATCCAGACTTTAACAACCCAGCTTATAGTAGTAAGAATGGAATTTACGGTGAAGGATGTGGGCTTAACAATGTGATGATTTCATGGGGACATGATGACTACATGTACTTAGTTGCTAAGCAAAATGGGACTACTCTGCCTTCTGCAGCATTGTTTATTGTCCGCTATCATTCTTTCTACCGTAAGTTATTACTAATTACTACTAATTACTCTAATTTAAAGTTTTAAGTTTAAACCAACCTTCAATTTCTACAAATTCTTACTGTTTATTAATTATTTTCAGCATTGCATCGTGCGGGAGCATATAAGCATTTGATGAATGAAGAGGATGCTGAGAATTTGAAATGGCTCCAAATATTTAAGTAAGTTTGTAATTTCTTCTATAAATCACAGTAATTAGCTATCTAATTTGGCCTCACAATCGAGTGAGTTGTGTTGGAGCTCGGGTTGGAATGGGTAACTGTCTAAAGCCATTAGAATCTGAATATCAGACAGGTCGATATGGATTGAGTTGAATCGGGTTGAGGTCACACAAGCAACGAGCTACAACGGGCTGACCCATCTTAACCCACCTGACCCAAACTGTTATTTGTTTTTTGGGTTGCAATAGCCCGGCACGACACGATAGCACGAACCAGCACGACACGATTACAGAGACAAATGACACGATAAGCCCAGCACGACACGACACAACACGAAACACGACACGAAAAACATGAAATTGTTAATATATTCAAATTAATATTTATTGTTATATTTATGATCAAATAAGATAGATAATATGAAAACAGGATAATGAGGCGCAAACACGACACGATAACACGAATTGCCACCCCTAGCAATAGGCTACCTGTTTGATACAAAAAAAATTAATGTTTTGGATTGGGTCGGTGGGTTAATGCATTTCGGCTTGTGATTGCCATGTCTATATCTAATTAACATAGATTATGTATTTATTTAATTTTTTTTTTTGGCAGCAAATACGATTTATATAGTAAGAGCAAAGTTCGGGTTGATGTTGAGAAAGTCAAGCCATATTATCTGTCTCTAATTGAAAAGGTGAGTAGAGAAAAGGAAAAACATACTCCTTCGTTCCTAATTTAGGAAAGGATAATTCTATTTTTCCTGATGACTTTTTATTTATTAAATTATATATATTTTATTTTTTTTATTTTACTTTTTGCAGTATTTCCCAGCAAAGCTCCGATGGTGAACAATATACATTGAAGTCCAATTTGCAGCATTTTGCTGATTGTAGGCTAAATTGAATCTCATTCTTCTGTGATGCTATTAGCTTGATGAATAAGAAGAAGGTTTTTTTTTGTTTTTTTCCCCTTGGGTCTTCTTTCCAAGCCAACCAACTTGTAACAATTCATGTATCATGCCATTCATAAGTGGATTTTTCATTTGGGCATACTTAATACAATACTTTTTGTTATAAAAATACTATATTATCCTTAACAAAATAAAAAAATAAATAAATAATTAAACACCGCATCAAACCAACACTGACCGTTCACAGGATCACCACACACCGCCTGTCCCAGCCCACGACTACCCAGCCCCAGTCCCTCCTTAGCCCTCCTATTCCACCTGGGCCAAGCCCAGTCCCTCCCCCAGCCCTAAACCACGCTTACCCCAGCCCTCCAATTCCGCTTGGGCCAATCCCTCCCCCATCGCTCCCCCATGAACTGGGCCTCCTTAGTCCCCCTCACCTAGCCCACAACCCAGCCCAATTGTCTGCCCCTCCCGAGTCCCTCCCTCAGCCAGCCCAGCCTCCACCACCTCCCGTCCACTTCCACCACCAATCTTCTTTTTTTTTTCTTCTATTTAATTATAATTTTAAATTTAATTTTGAAATTGAACAAATGGCAAATTGGTAAACTTTTTTTAAAAAGTATTCTATTAAGTATTTTATAGGTGTTGTATTAATTACATATGTTCTCATATGTAATGTATGTACAAGTCATTTGGGGTGAAAAAAAAAGGTGATTCTTTTCCCAACTAGTATATGTGTCCGTGCCATTGGCACAGTGCAGTGTTGGTATGTGATCAGTTCAATAAATGATCGGGATAAACATAACTCATAACTAACGACGTAATTCAAACAAAACCCACAATTGAAGGTTTTATATGCAATTGTAGATGGGTAATTCAAACATAACTGATAACTGAGAGGTTCATTTGTAAATCGCATACTTACAAATCAATATCTGGACCGTCAATTGTGTTTAACACAATTCGATCAGGGCCACCGGTTAGACCCTGAGCTCTTTTATAATATATATATATATATATATATATATATATATATATATATATATATATATATATATATATAATTGGAAAAATGCCCCTAAGGGGGTGACCCAGTGGTAGACATGAGGCTTCACAAAGTGTGAGGTCTCAAGTTCGATCGATCCCTTCCCATGCCCCCCTTAGGAGTAAAAAAAAATAATAAAAAATAAAAAATTGGAAAAATATACTTATTGTGAATGGATGACTATACTCATAATAAGCCAAGCACGTGCACGCGAAAAACATTACTTCCTCCATCTTGATGCACGAAATTTAATCACCATAAATGATTTTGAATTGTGATACGTAAAATTGATGCATGATTATTTGCATCGCAATACTTAAGTTTGAATCTCGATACATTATTCTAAATTGTGTAGGTATCATTTCCATTTCATAGCGATATATCGTGATTCAAACTTGTTTTATCTGCATCATTTTCCTCCTCCGTCGTAACCCCCTTTCGTTGTCCCAACAATAGAGATTTCAAAACAATTTAGATACAATAACAAAATAGAAAAGATTAACAAAAAAACAGTTTGATGGACATGGTTGATAAACGAATAAACAAGTATCATGGGCTGGGGTATTTTAGGAACAAGTTAACAAAAGTTAACTTTATCGATTAAAAAAATACGGAGTACTAAACATGTTAAAACTTATATAAAGGGACCAACCAACGATTTCTCCAAAATATTTCTCAAATGGACTAATTAAAGCCTGATTACATTTCTCTCCCGGCATTTAAAAAGCTTTTCTTTTAGGCGAAAATCGGGTTAGTCCCTTTTTCAACATTCAAGCCGCTATAATACCTACTACTTTTTTTAACTTGTAAATGACAATTTTTAGGGTGAAATGACGAATATACTTTTGATGAAATTTGATTATGTACGCGTGCTATAGCGCAATTCTAATTTATCTATTGAGAATTCAGTTTGTGCATCAATTGCAATAGTTGCATCGTAGTTCCAAATCGATGCACAATTTGGATTTGAATTCCAATTCCAATAGTTGCATCGTAATTTCAAATTGTACATCGAGATTTATTTTTGTATCTAAAAAATATTACTGACATGGATCTTCTCTTTTCTCATATCTTTGTGAAAATATATCAAGCACTAAATTCGTGATTTTGAATTGCGATTTTGATTAAAAATAATATCTAGCATTAAATCCAAATCGATGTATAACGATTCACAAATGATGCAACGTGATTCAAAAATAAAAGTTCAACAACGAATAAGTTCCTATTCGAGAATTTCATCGAACAGTTTGCACTCATAACAAAATAAACAAAGTGAATCTGTTTTGAATTATACAAATACAATGATGAAAAATGAAAATAATTCGTGTCCTCCAGCAACAATCATATAAAATCATGTGTATAAGAAAACAAAAAACCAAAAAAATTCCAAACATAGCCTATGCTTGTTCTAGTACCGAAATCTCTTTCAGAGAAGAAAAAATCTCCAGACATGATGAAAGAGATATTCATGGAGAATGGAGCACTTATCTTAGCCAAAGCGAGGCTGTTAAACCTTTGGAAGATATGTGACTCACTGAAAGTGATTTTCAATTCTTAGCTGATAAGATTTATTTGATGGTTGAAAGGCTTATGATGGGAAAATATGATGATATTGTTACCATTTTAAGAAAATATTAACGAAACTAAACTTTAAAGATTAAAAAAAGAAAGTACTAAAGTTGTTATGAATTTGGTAAATGGTACTCCCTCCGTCCTAAATTATCGTCCTCCTTTTTTTTTTTATCCGTCCCAAAATAATTGTCAAATTTGAAACTTACCTTTTTAGAACATCACTTTTACCACTTTCTCCTTATTTTTTCACTCTATTTTAATTATGGACCATATACACATGACCTTTAAAGAAAACTACACATCAAACTAATATAAATAATCAATTTAATTATTTTTTCTTAAATTGTGTGTCAGCTCAACTAGAACGATTATTTAGAGACAGGGGGAGTATCATTTTCTTTAAAATTGACTTTCAATTTTTAATTTATTAATGTCCTTCTACACTAGCTAAATGAAAGGAGAGTCAAATAAAACATGATTGCATTTTAGATCCACCTCGTGAATGACAAAAGAAGCATATTTTTATCCCATAATATCATTATTGATTAATAAAAAGGAAGGAGTATTACTCGACCTTAAAACTATATTTTTAACCACCATCGTCAATTGTCAATTGTCATTATCACAAAATAGCAAACTATATAGCTATTGGAATTTTATTCATCCGAGATTCGCTTTATTTAAGTGGAGCTAATAAAAAAATGCTGGTTACGCTACCATCCACTTATCCAATAAATAATGGATCAGCAGCGAATCTAAAACCAACCGCCGAACTACTTTTTTTTTTTTTTAAATGTATGTAGACTTTATATGTATATAGCAAAAATTAGAGGTGAACTTGGTCCGGGTTGGTCCATTTTTTTTGGAAAAACATAGAAAATCGGAACCAGACCAATAATCTGGTTCTCAAAAATTTTAGAACCAGAACCAACCCAATATGTGGGGAAACCAATACGTTGGTCCGGTCCAGAACCAATCGAAGACGTATCAGAACCGGGACCAAACCAATACTATGATTTCTTTGTTTTTTAACTGTTTAATACAAATATATAATGAAATTTTAAACACTTAAACTTTATAAAAAGATTAAACAAACTTCAATAATTAATAGAGGACAAGATCAAGAAAGCTACAATAAACATATCAAAAGTCAAGTCACTGCAGATTCCTAAAAGTAGTTTATGAGTCAACATTTTTCCCCAAAAAGAAAAATTTCCATCACAACATTTAAACCACTCTATTTATTGGCTTCTACAAAGCCCAATCAAAATTTAACAGTAGGGGCTATGGTTCTACTATGGGTCGACTGAGGCTTAAGCCTTAGGTGTTCAAGCTCAACTCTTTTATTTTAAAACGAGCTCAAGCTTTACTCTAGCCCAAGTCAAAGATATGCTAAATTATACATAGATTTATACATATTTTGTGATTACCGAGCTTATTCAAGCAATGCCTAGTTGGGCTTATTTATATCTAGAGCCTGAAATCATGTTCGACCTCGACTCAAACCAAACACGGTTGGACCCAATAGAGCTTCAAATGAGTCAAGCCATTGAGATGTCTCAAGTTTATTAAACAGCCTAGCTACCGGATTGTCTATCACGTAGAAAGTCTCAATTCCAGTAAAATAGCATCCAACCAAAGTAACAATTATAGTATTCTTCAATAGAAAACTCATGTTCGGCAGGCACACAATACATGTTTTTTTTTGTAGATATCATGAAAGCCAGTTAATGATGTGTCACATTACTGATGTAATTAAGGAGGATGCATAGTACCCTGATTTTACCGACTCTAGATAGAAAATCCAAAACCAGAAAGAATTACATCACAGAATTTGATGATGATTCATCCTATTGCAGAATATATCAAACATATAGTAAGAATATAAATTTCTCAACTCACCTTGGTTGGAAGAATATAATTAATAGACTTTGCGACAAGATCAAGAAAGCTACAATAAACAACTAATCATTGTAGAAACCATCATGATTTAGCAGCAAAATGGACACTCAAAATTCAAAACTCAAACAACAAAGAAGAAATAAAAAGCTAATAAGAGTAGAAATCAGAAATTTTAATTCACATATAACCACTTACTTCCATTATAATGATGGACACCAATTTTGGCAAGCATTGCATAATATTTAATCTCATATTTCCTCAGTAGCGGACAATTGTTTGAGATAATCACCAATTTTCCTGCCACGCCCAATCAGTAATCAAAACATTAGATAACAACCCAGTGACAGTGCGGCGGCGGCGACGAACGGAGGAACCTTGAGGTCCTTGACGGCTTGACCACCCATAGAGTTGTGTGTGTGTGAGAGAGAAAGAGACTAAGAGAGTGTTCGGTGTCGGTACTGTCGTCTTTGATTTACAACCCGGTGGGCAGGCGAATGGCGGATCACGAGATTCCGGTGAGGCCCGAGAGTCGAGAGCGAAAGAGGGAAAGAGACGTGAATCGAGACTCCGACGAGCGTCGGGGGAGGCGATTTAGGGTTGAGTCTTCGGTGAGGAAGGCGGGAAGAGGAAGCTTGGGCCTTTGGCAGCTGCTGGCTAACGATTCGCCTGTCTTGGGCTACTCTTGGCTGCGCATAAGATCGATAAGTGATTAAGAGGAATAAGAGCTGAGACAATTGAATTGTATATCAGTATTTATATTTTCCAATTTAGGGTTTTATTTTGTAGGTAAAAAAACATTAATAAATAACTAAATAACTATATATATATATATATATATATATATATATATATATATATATATATATTGGTCCGGTCCGGTTCAAGAACCAATATTAAAAACATAAAACCGGGACCAGACCAATTATTCGGTTCTTAAAAAATTGTGGACCAAGACCAAACCAAAAAATTGGTTCGGTTCAATTTTCATTGGTCTGGTCCGGTTCTTTGGTTCGGTCCGGTTTTTAAAAAAACCTTGCTCAACCCTAGCAAAAATGAATAGTTAAAAATTTATTTAAGACAGTTTTATAGATATTTTTTTGTAAGATGAATCCTTATTATCTGAAGCACAATGTGTTGGTGGGTTGAGTTGTGAAAAAATATGTGTATAGACTCTATACGTATATAACTAAAACGAATAGTAAAAAACTTGTGTAAGACAGATTACAGATATTCGGTCTTAGATATTTATTGTAAGACGGATTCTTATTATCCTACCCACAGTGTGTTAGTGCTTGTTTGGTGAAGCGTTTTGACAAAAACGCTGACAAAAAAATTGTGTTTTCTCTTTAAAAGTGTTTCAATGCAGCGTTTTAAAAATGTGCAGTGTTTTAAAACGCTCCAATTTGGAGCGTTTTTAAAATATGTTACGTTTACAACTATTTTGTTTATAAAAATAGCGTTTTGAAATATTTTTTCAAACATGTTTACAAGAAAAAAATTATATTTTGAAAAAACTGCATTTTAAAAAAATTGTGTTTTTAAAACGATGCACCAGACGAGACCTTAGTGAATTGAGCTATGAGAGTGTAGAACTTCATCTTATAAATTAAGATTTTTAAAATCATTTTACATGAAACTTAACCAAATGTTATAGACGAAAAGAACCTTCACCCAATCTACGGTCTCCACCCCGTGCTCTTAAATTGCGTCATATTATGCACAAATATCTTTATAACCTTATAAATTTTAAGTTTAAATATTTACAGACATTTACAAATTACATACTCTTTTAGTAATTACTTTCATATTATTACTTAAATACACGAAATAAATATGACTCGTTAGTCAAATAAAATAATACTCCCTCCGTCCCTAAATTATCGTCCTCCTTTCTTTTTTCGTCCGTCCCAAAATAATTGTCCACTTTGAAACTTACCTTTTTAGAACATCACTTTTACCACTTTACCCTTATTTTTTCACCATACTTTAATTATGAGCCACATACACATGTGTTTTAAAGGAAACTACACATTAAATCAATATTAATAATCCAATCAAATAGGTTTTTTTAAACGGTACGCCGAGTCAACCAGGACAATAAATTAAGGACGGAGGGAGTAATTTAACTTGTATACTCTTATGTAAATATTTTGATAGTATAGATTTGTAAATTAAGTAATAGACATAGGCTAATAATTATCTATCTATCTACCTCATAAGTGGTCCGTTAAAAAATGACCAATTTGTGATTGCGAGGCCCTCCAATCCAATTGCTTTCTTGTCTTTTCAGGGTTCTTCAAAAGATTGTATCTAACCTTATTTGGTAGCATATGGTACCATTACATTATATTAGTTGTACGCTATTATTTCGACCTTAAATAAAATTGGGCAAACATTCATTCAAATTATTCATATAGATTTGATTCGTTATCAAAAAAGTGAAACTATTAGAACGCTTATGTTTTTATTATACAGAACTAATATACGTGTTCGTATTATATGTTAGTATGAGATTAGTATAATAAATAATCGAGATAAACAAAACTCATAACTGAAAGAATAATTCAGTTCTGTGCAATTATAAATTGGTAATTCAAACATAACTGTGAGGTTTATTTGTAACTCGTGTATTTACGAATCAATCTTTACCGTCGATTGTATTTAATATAATTCGATCAGGGCCAAAAGTTAGATACTGAACTTTTTATAATATAATAAATGCTTCATTATTTAAGTCATAAAACCTTGAAGTTAAACAAAAGTTTTACTTGGAAGGCCTAACATCCATTTAAGATAGAAAAAAAGATTAATCAAAAAGATATATACTCCCTCCATCCTAGGTAAAAATCTTCGTTTAAAGGTAAAACGTTTTTAAGAATATAACACTTTTAGTTGTTTATTAGTAATAAAATGACACTTTTATACTTAATTTTTTTAAAGTGAACTCTTTAAGTGAAATATCCTAAAATAAAATATGGATTTTTTATCCGGAACGAACGAAGTATTTCGAAAGCCTAACAATAGTATAAAATGAAACAATGAATCAATGATAAATTTTTGAAAGCCTAAATTTCTTTGAAGGCAAAAACTTAGATAAGATGATCTTATGGTTATTTTTTGGTTGGTTAAACTGTAAAAAAGTAAGGTTTCGTTTTACAATTTAAAATCTATAAGACTATCTTGTAGAAGACATAATCTTTCTTAAATTAGTTGTACAGTATTATTTAACCTTGATGTTAGTACAGTGGTATAATTAGGCAAACATTCGTTAAAATCATCATGTAGATTTTGATTGTTTATACAACAGTGTGAATCAATTTGAGTGCTTAAATTATTACTCCCTTATTTCCTGAACAATGAGTTTCAGTTTAAAAATATGTTTAAAAATATTTTCGGGTATTTGGTAAAGGTAAGATAAACGAATAGAAAATATCATGAACAATAATTTATGAATGCATACAAAAATATATTCTAATATTAATGTTGTAAGTCCAAGTTGGCAACTGACAAGGTTAGAGGGGGTGAATAGTCTTTTAAAAACTTTGAGAGTAGTCTTGAAAAGCTTTAAAAGTTTGCAGCGGAAAATGTAACTTTGTCAGTTAACTGACAAGGTCAACTGGCTGAAGTGTCAAAGAAACTGATACGGATAGAAAATTGGTCAGCTGGCTGACACACTTAATTATTTTTTTGAAAGTAGATCACTAAAGGTAAAGAAAGAGTTGAAGAACAATTTATCAAAACAACTGAGTAAACGATCTATGTAAGTAATTGACTGACATTTAAGTAGATCAAAACTTCTTAAGTGTTAGATTAGATTGTAAGAACTGAAGAAATAACTGACAGATAAATTGAAGTGGTTCATATTAAAACTGCTACGTCCACTACCAAGTTGGTCAAACTTGAATTTTTGAAGTACGCTAATTTTATTAAAAATCTAGTTGATCTATAATGGATCAGTGTACAACAAAAGACCAGTGTTTATGGAGTATGATTGAATAACAATCAAACTCGTGAGACAAAACAACTGATTTCTTAAGGATATGAAATAAGTCACTTAAAGTTTGTCTAAACTATAACTATAAAGAAAAATATCAGTAAATAATATATAGTTAAAGTTATAAGAGCTGAGGCACAGAGAGGATTTATTTGAGAGTATGAATGCTTCAGATCTGTATCTTTTCTTCAAGTGATTCTTAAGGGAATTTATAGATGATCTTGAAGAGCAGCACGTTAGGAACACATTTGAATTTGAAATGTGTTAAGCTATACATACGTATCTTCTCACAAGATCACATGGATCCTGTTAGAAAAATAACTTACAGAATATATACTAAAACACAAAATAGGAAAGTATCAGTACTAGAGAATGTTTAAGTAAAAAAGGCAAAGAAACTGACACTTTATAAAACTAAGGTCAGCTGATCAAAGTAGCTGACAAAGAATTTATGGTATTTTGGCTGACAAAAAGTATAATGATTTTAAACAAATTAAAACAAGGCAAGATTCAACAAATGCCCATATTGAATATAATATTGTTGAACTTTAAGTTATTTTCCTTTAGTAACCATCAATTTATCATTAGTAGTATAAAATAAATGAAGTCCATCATTTTTCAATCTCACAAATACAAATACAAAAAAATATAATTGATAGAAAAAAAAAACATTTTCACAAATATTATAGTTTTTAATCGTTTAATACAAAAAAAATAATAAAATCTTAAACATTATAGGTTCATAGCATAACAATCCGGTAGTAACAAAATTACAAAAAGTGAGTAAAAACCAAAAAAGAACAAAATTGTTGAAGGCTTTAAGAACTCGAACGAGACAACGAGCTAAAGTTTCGAAAGTTTTATTTGAAATTATCATTTTATACTTGGGAGTGCAGGTTAGGTTATTAATTTATATATGAGGTGGTCTCCTGTAAGACGGTCTTACGGATCCTAAATCCGTAAGATAGAGCCCCATTTATAAATTCACGGGTCATAATAAATAAATAATACGTTATAATTAACCATATGAATGAATCTGTTGAGATGGTTTGCAGCACAACTTTTAAAGTTTGGAATGGAAATTTGAGTGCTTGTCTAAGGTTCAAAACTCCCTAGTGTTTTTTTTTTAAAGTTTTATTATTGCTAGAGATGTGTCATTTTGCTCCGATGTCCCTGCACTTTCAAGGTTTAATGCTAAAAAGTGACACTCTTAATACTAAAAAGTGACACATTTAATACTAAAACTTGACATTTTCAATGCTAAAAAGTGACACTTTTAAGGTCAATAACGAATATTTTTATGTATAAGGCAAAATGACACTTGTATGGTCAAAAATAACACATTTAATGCTAAAAAGTGACACTTTTAATGTTATAAAAGTAACACTTTAACGTAATGATTTTTATTTATAAAAAAATGAGACACTTTTCAAAGTGAAAGTAACACATTTAAGACTAAAAGTGACACATTTAAGCCCAAAAAGTAACACTTTTTTAGGGAAAAAAATTATAATTTTCATTAAAAATGCAAAGTAACACTTCTAAGACCAAAAGTGACATATTTTATACTATAAAGTGACACTGTTAATAGTAAAAAGCGACACTCTGCATATATAAAGAGGAGGGGTGGCGCTGTAATTTTCAAAAACTAAGGGGTTGCATTGAGATTTTTTAATATTAATAGTGTCACTTTTTAGTATTAAGAGTGTCACTTTTTAGTATTAAATGTGTCACTTTTTAGTATTAAGAGTGTCACTTTTTAATATTAAATGTGTCACTTTTTAGTATTAAATGTGTCACTTTTCAGTATTAAGAGTGTCACTTTTTATTATTAAATGTGTCATTTTTTAGTATTAAGGGTTTCACTTTTTAGTATTAAATTTGTCACTTTTTAGTATTAAATGTGTAACTTTTTAGTATTAAGAGTGACACTTTTTAGTATTAAATGTGTCACTTTTTAGTATTAAGATTGTCACTTTTTAATATTTAGAGTGTCACTTTTTAGTATTAAACTAGTTTTATACCCGTGCGTTAAACGCACGGACATATATATTTTTCAATCAAATTATACTCAGTTAAATTATAATCAAGCAAAATGAAGATAAAAAACAAAACTAAAAGACGAGATTATTTCAATAAATAGAAAAAATATCATTTGATTCATATGATTAAAAATTAATATGAAAATAAAGAAATATATGTGTCAGTTGATTAACAATAATAAAATAAATAAATTGGAATAACGACAATTTATGAAAATTAAATAAATAATTAAAATGAAAATACAAAAAAATGTGTATCACAGTGTATGAATTTTTAGTAGCGATACGTCAATTTGGATTCACGATGCATTAATTTAAAATCGTAATGCATCGCTATGAATTGAAAATAGACCAGTTTGAACATGAGACATCGATTTAAAATCGCGATGCACTACTATGAAATGAAAATGACAATTACACAATTTTGAATCATGCATGGCAATGTATGAACCGATGCTTATCGCAAGCGTGTCCGATTCATTAAAGGTATACTCGTCCTTTCATATCAAAAATGTTTTTTTCCGATTAAAAAAACATAGTGGACATCGGTTGAATATCTGTCAAAAGAGACCGATCCAATTTTCACCATATTCTTTTCAAACCCTTAAAAGACAAAAAATATAAATGGGTCTGACGTGTTCATAACCCGACACATATTAATTGAATGACAAAACTTACTCTAAACAAATTTAATTGAGGATGATCGATTGAAAATTGACTCAAATAATTTTATTTGTACTGATTTAAGCATGTTTATGGTTTATTTCAATATCAATAATCAATAACAATTAAAAAGATAAATTTAATCTCTTGACTTTGTTACATCGCCCCACTCACGGATATCAAAACGACATCGTTTTAGAGTATGTATGTATAGAACTCTATAAAAGGGGATCATCAAGGTAACTTTCCAAGTGAGATTACTTGGACACTCTACAATTTGATGTAAATCTGATTACTTTTTGAACACAACGAAAAATCAATTCGTTCATGATTAAATGGTCGGTTCATTTTTTTTAAAGAGAGGTAACTTTGCACTTCCGAAATATTTCCTCTTTGTTAGAGGAAAAATTATGTTGCAATATTGTTTGTTTCGTTTTGTTATTTACCATTATATAGTTCTTGTTACTTGAAGTATTTGTTAAATTTTATTTATTTCAAATCGATATATTTTTTAGATCTGTCAGTCATTTATAATTAATCAAGTGCATTCGTGTTTTAGATGAACTTTTGATGATTTTTAAATTTTGAATATGATGAAATGGACAACAAAATTTCAAATCTATATATTTTTGTTGGTTAGTCATATATTTAATATCAATAATGAGTATTTGTAATTTTGTTCATAATATTTCTTTTAAGAATTTTGATCTGATGAAATAGACAAAAAAAAATCATATATTTCATGTAGTTATAATGAATTGTGAGTTTTTGTAATTTCATTGAAAATATTTGTTTTAATAACTTTTAATCTGGTGAAGTAGACAAAAAAAATTCATAAATATAATTATATATATATATATATATATATATATATATATATATATATTAGTCATTTAGTTAGAATTAATTGTGAGTATTTGTGATTCCTTTCAGGGAAATTTCTTGCGCAAAGTCATCCATGATTTTTCTGAAGTTTATTTGGCAACAATGTAAAACTAACGGTTGTATGCATAAAAGGTTGTGTTGGGATAACAAAGCAATGAATGCAATGGTTCTAGTTCCTAGACTCTAGTTTCAAGGAGTTATAGGAGTTCTAGGTATTTAAATTTGTATTATTTAATTGTATGATTCATTAAATGTTTGTTATAAATAGGGGTTACTATTTTAGGGATGCAATTTTTGACGAAAAATTACTATTTTTAGACTACCTAGGCTTTATATATATATATATAGACATGTCATTTTTTAAGTATTAAATTTGTCACTTTTTAGTATTAAATATATCACTTTTTAGTATTAAATGTGCCACTTTTTAGTGTCAAATGTGCCACTTTTTAGTATCAAGAATGTCACTTTTTAGTATCAAGAGTGTCACTTTTTAGTAATAAATGTGTCATTTTTAATATTAAATGTGTAACTTTTTAGCATTAAGAGTGACACTTTTTAATATTAAATGTGTCACTTTTTAGTATTAAGAGTGTCACTTTTTATTATTAAAAGTGCCACTTTTTAGTATTAAACTAGTGTTTGTACCCGTGCGTAAAATGCACGACATATATGTTTTTCAACTAAATTATACATACAAAATTAAAAGAATAAATTATGGGACATTGTTTAACTAAAAATATATAGAAATAAGATTAGTTATTATAAATTTTGAAAATTAATCATTTTCTACAACATAATTTTATATATGATTATTCAATCGAAAAAAAGCAAACACAAAAATGATCATTTAGTCACACAATGATTTTGACATGGATCAAATAATTCAAGGTTTTAACATTACTACATCCATCCCAAAAGAAAGGATGACGATAATTTAAAAACGGATGGAGATTTCATTTCAATAATTTTTTAATAGACACAAAGGGAACGATGAATAATAATTTTGGGTCGGAAGAAGTATATATATATTTACTGATTAAATATCATCTAATAGAAAAAGACAATAATATGTACAGTTGGCCCCCAAAAAAGTCATTAAATATCATGTTAATTATGTGCTACCTCCGTTACGGGTAAAAATTCATTGTTTGAAAGTCAAACTTTTGAAAAAAATGACACTTTTAGTAATCTATTAGTAATAAAATGAATTATTGCGTGCCGGTTCTTTATTTAGAAATTACAACATCTCTGGTGCGCTATTTTTTATCCAATCGCATAAGTCCATTTTTTTTCTTCCTAAAATGCCACTCCTTCTCCTATTGATGGATATCAATCACCGGAGTTGACATGAATTCAAAGAAAATAAATCTAAAAATATAGGACTTAACATTTTAATTAGTTTCGTTTTAATTTTTTTCGTAGAACTGGATAAATTGAACTTGTCAATTTTAGAGTTGGAATTTTCCTAAATTATATATTGACAAATTATTTCGATTTTGTTTATTTATTTTTACATCCTCTAATTTTTCAGACCTGCTTACTTAAAGCACAGATGTAAATCATAAATTTTTGGATATGTAATCTATGAGAAGTACATAACTTTATTTTTAAGAGAATAAAATTATAAATATAGATCCTAACTTTATAGATGGATTTAATTTATTTTTTAAAATATCTGGGTAAACACCATGTCAAGGTATTTTAACAGGTAAGGAAGAATTTTTTTTGAAGTAAAATTCCAAAGCTAAACCACATATGTTGGGTAAAAAGAATATAATATATATTCTCCATGTACAATACAATAGGACTTTTGAAATTTGAATGATGCTCACAAACATGATTGACACGAGTATCAAGAAATGTAAAATGACATTTTATATGGATTAGTGTGAAGTGTAATGATACATTTAATTTTTTAAAGATAGCATGCAAAGTTGTACCTATATTAATAAATGGAAAACCTTCTATTTTTGGAAAGAAAGTTTTGGCGGGATATTTCCTTTTATAGATGCATCTGTCTTTATATATATATATATATATATATATATATATATATATATATATATATATATATATATATATATATATATATATAGCATAACTTTTTAATATTAAGAGTGTTACTTTGTATTTTAATGAGAATTATATAAATTTCTTTTTATAGTGTCACTTTCAACCTTAAAATGTGTCACTTTTATCTTTTCAATGTGTCACGTTTGGCTTTAAATGTGTCATTCAACATTTCGTTAAAATTCATTAGGGTCCGTCAAGTATCCCAAGGCAATTGATGCTAACAGAGCTAACAAATGATTAAACTGTCAGGCGTGAGAAATATAAGAATTTCGACGGTAAACCTTGAAAGTGCAGGGGCACCAAAGCAAAATGACACATCTCACAAATAAAACTTAAAAACAATGCTAGCAAGAATCAAACTCAACACCTCCACGCATAATTTCCAAACCATAAGTCTCGGTGTGAACCATCTCAACCAATTTAATTTTATGATTTTTTCTAACATATTATTTATTGAGGTGGTCTCCTATAAGACGGTCTTGCGGATCTTTATCTGTAAGACGGATCTATCCAGGCTAAATGAGTCAAAATTCAGAAATCTCAATGCAACCACTTAGTTATTGAAAATTACAGCACCACCCCTCATATTTATATATGTAGAATGTCACTTTTTACTATTGACTGTGTCACTTTATAATATAAAATGTGTCACTTTTAGTTTTAGAAGTGTCACTTTGTATTTTTAATGAAAATTATAATTTTTCCCTTAAAAAATGTTACTTTTTGGGATTAAATGTATCATTTTTAGTTTTAAATGTATTACTTTCACT
Organism: Codonopsis lanceolata; assembly: GCA_013146195.2. Taxonomy (NCBI): domain Eukaryota; kingdom Viridiplantae; phylum Streptophyta; class Magnoliopsida; order Asterales; family Campanulaceae; genus Codonopsis; species Codonopsis lanceolata. The sequence continues at coordinate 88,309,714 of CM028384.1, forward strand.
TTGAAAAGTGTTATTTTTTTATAAATAAAAATCATTACGTTTTACATTAAAGTTTTACTTTAGAACATTAAAAGTATCACTTTTTAGCATTAAATGCGTTACTTTTGGCCATACAAGTGTCATTTTGCCTTAAAAACAAAAATCGTCGTTATTGACATTAAAAGTGACACTTTTTAGCATTGAAAATGTCACGTTTTAGTATTAAATGTCTCAATTTTGACAGTCAACGTTAGTTTTAAAGTAACATTTTTTACTATTAAATGTGACATTTTTAGTATTAAATATGACACTTTTTAGTATTAAATGTGTCACTTTTTAGTATTAATAGTGTCACGTTTTAGTATTACGAGTGTCATTTTTTAGTATTAAGAGTGTCACTTTTTAGTATTAAATGTATCACTTTTTAGTATTAATAATGTCACTTTTTATTATTAATAATATTACTTTTAGTATTAAGAGTGTTACTTTTTAGTATGAATAGTGTCACTTTTTAGTATTAAATGTGTCACTTTTTAGTATTAAATGTGTCACTTTTTAATATTAAGAGTGTCACTTTTAATATTAAATGTCACTTTTTAGTATTAAGAGTGTCACTTTTTAGTATTAAGAGTGTCATTTTTTAGTATTAAACGTGTCACTTTTTAGTATTAAGAGTATCACTTTTTAGTATTAAATATGTCACTTTTGGCAGTTAAGTTAGTTTTAAAGTGACACTTTTTAGTATTAAATGTGATATTTTTTAGTATTAAATGTGTCACTTTTTATTATTGAGAGTGTCACTTTTTAGTACTAGTATTAAAAGTTTCATTTTTTAGTATTAAGAGTGTCACTTTTAGTATTAAATATGTCACTTTTTAGTATTAAAAGTGTCACTTTTTACTATTAAGAGTGTCACTTTTTACTATTAAGATGTATTTTAATGAGAATTATAATAAATTTCTCTTTATAGTGTCACTTTCAACCTTAAAATATGTCACTTTTGTCTTTTCATTGTGTCATGTTTAGCTTTAAATATCTCATTTATCATTTCGTTAAAGTTCATTAGGGTCCGTCAAGTATCTTAAGGCAATTGATGCTAACAGATTTCTAACGGAGCTAACAAATGATTAAATTGTAAGACGTGAAAAACATAAGAATTTCGGTGGCAAACCTTGAAAGTGCAGGGGCACCGGAGCAAAATGACACATCTTGCCAATAAAACTTAAAAACAGAAATATGTCATTTTTTATTATTAAGAGTGTCACTTTTTGGTATTAAGAGCGTCATTTTTTAGTATTAAGAGTGTCACTTTTTAGTATTAAATGTGTCACTTTTTAATATTAAGAGTATTACTTTGTATTTTAATGAGAATTATAATAAATTTCTCTTTATAGTGTCACTTTCAACCTTAAACTATGTCACTTTGTCTTTTCATTGCATCACGTTTAGCTTTAAATGTCTTATTTAACATTTCGTTAAAGTCCATTAAAGTCCGTCAAGTATCTCAAGGCAATTGATGCTAACAGAGCTGACAAAAGATTAAATTGTAAGGCGTGAAAATATAAGAATTTCGGCGACAAACCTTGAAAGTGCAGGGGCGGTGAAAAACCTTGAAAGAGCAGAAGCACCGGAGCAAAATGACACATATTGTCAATAAAACTTAAAACAACCCTAAACTCTACACCTAACGCGTTCCACTGTGAACCATCTCACCAATTTATATTTTGTTAATTTTTGTAACATATTATTTATTTATTATGACCCGCGAATTTCTAAATGGAGCTCCGTCTTATGGATTTAGATCGTCCTACACAAATCTTTACCTTTATATATATACTAATTTTTTAACCCGTGCGTTAAACGCACGTCAACAAAATCGTATATAAATAAAATAAGGAAGATCGATTTATTAACAATTACACATAAGTATATTACTAATCATTATAGATTCTAAAAAATGTTTTTATACACAACATTTGTTGTCTTATTAGTTGGTTTTTCATCTTCACTGCATATCAATATCTTCAGACTAAAATAATTTATTACTCTAGAAACTACGATATATAACTGTCTATGTATAAATACTGGTTTTTTTTCTTTCTAAAAGAGATTTGCATGCAATTATTGACTTTGAAACTTGTTAATTATCATTGCATATGATATCCGCAATATAAATTGTTTTCTTTGGAACTTGAAAGACAGTATTACATCGGATAAGTTAATAACAATCTTAGAATAAAAACATTTTTTCCAACATTGCTTCCTTTCAAAAAATTTGTTTCAACAATGTGATCCACAATATTTATGATCATTACTAATTTTAAGTGTCAATTCATGGCCTAACAACTCCGAACACTTTATACTATTAAAAACTCTGTATAATGAATGTCTTAGAACAAACTTAATTTTTTTCCGCCCTTCAAATAGAATGTGAACTCAAATAAGTTCCCCTTTTGAATGATTACTTTTATTAACTTATATTTGTATTTTATGAATAAATAAATTACTGAGAAAAAAATAAGCTAAAATCAAAATAACGAAATTATTTTTACCGTTAACAATTATTTTTGTTTTGTAAATTATTTTGATTTTAATAACTTCCATTATATTTTTTTGTTTTATTGACTTCGTAACTATTATTTTTGTTTTATTTTTAAGAATTAGTTTTAAGGAAAAAAATTGTTCCGTAATTTTTTATTATTGTTTTACTAACCTCAGTTTAAATTGTTTTGTTTTATTGACTCTGTAACTATTATTTTTGTTTCATCAAATATTTTTATTTTACTAACGTATTTTTGTTTTACCTAACTATTTTTAAGAATTTGTTTAAAAATTTTGTTCGGTAAATTATTTTTATAATTTTACTAACATCAGTTTAAATTATTTTTGTTTTATTGACTCCGTAACTATTGTTTTTGTTCCATTAAATATTTTTATTTAACTAATGTATTTTTGTTTTACATAGCTATTTTTAAGAATTTGTTTTAAAATTTTGTTCCGTAAATTATTTTTATTCTTTTAGTAACATTAGTTTAAATTATTTTTGTTTTTATTAACTTTGTAACTATTATTTTTGTTCAATCAAATATTGTTATTTTACTAACATATTTTTTACATATATATTTTTAAGAATTTGTTTTAAACTTTTGTTCCGTAAATTATTTTATTTTACTAACCTCTGCATTAAATTATTTTTGTTTTGTTGATTCTGTAACTTTTATTTTTTATAGTTGCTTGTTTCATAAATTATTTTTATTTTACGAGTCTCTTATATTTTTGTTTTTTCTTGACTCCAAAACTATTATTTTTGTTTTAGTTACTATTTCTTATGTTTAAAGAGAGAAAAATATTTAAACATATTTAAAAAAAGAGGAGATAGTGGTGATGAGAGAGAAAATATGGAGGAGACGGAAGAGAGAAAAGAAATACAACCAGAGAAGATATGAGAGAGAAAGAGTGAAATGGTAACTCAAAAGTCAATAATTCAAAAGTGAGATTTAGAGGGAGAAATCCACCATTAACATTATATATATATATATATATAAATTTTACTAACCTCTTATATTTTTGTTTTCTTGACTCTGAAACTATTATTTTTGTTTTAATTACTATTTTTTATGTTTAAAGAGAAAAATGTTTAAGCATATTTAAAAAAGTGGAGATGGTGGTGATGAGAGAGAAAATATGAAGGAGATAGAAGAGAGAAAGAGAAATACTAACTGAGAAAATAAGAGAAAGAAAGAGTGAAATGGTAACTCAAAAGTCAATAATTCAAAAATGAGATTTGAAGGGAGAAATTCACCCTTGTCATTATATATATATATAATTTATCAATCCAATTCAATGTTTTTTTATTTGAAAATCAGAGTGAATTCAATAATTTAATTTGATAAAATTTCAAATTCAAAACCAAACCAAAATATTACAACGGTCCAATTTCTATTAATGGTTCAAATTCCATCGGTTAATTCTGAAAAACTTTGGCATAAGGCACTTTAAGATTTGAGGATGAGAGAGCACGTGAAGTCACGTGATGATAGCTTCCGTTTCCGTATCACAAAACTCATTTACATTTGGAAAATATAAGGATAGTTTTGATATTTATTACGTCATCTCCCTCCAAACAACGTTTTTGTAGAATCCTTTTTCGTGCGAGGTGGACCCCAATCTTTCTTCTTCTCTCCACCTGTTGTCCTTTTTTCCTCTCGCACTCTCTTTCTATCGCCATGGTTCTTCGATCAAACAACACGCAATCTCAAACAACAACCCATACGTGTATATAAATTCAAAAAATAATAAAAATTATTATTTAGATTAAGTATTTATCTCAGAATTGGCTTCATTATTCGCACAAGTGTTTTTGTTGTTCAATTTGATGATTTTATCCCCATTTCAATGGCGACACATTCTTCACACCTTCTTCATTTCATAATCATTTGCACATTCTTTGTTGCTTCTTCTTCAATTGAGGACTTATCAATTCTCGATTTCCATGGCGATTACTCTCCTCCGTCACCTCCGCCACCGTCTCCGCCTCCACACCCTCCCGCACTGTCCTGTGAGGGCGATTTGAAAGGAACCGGATCGTTGAATACTATTTGCGAGCTTAATTGCAGTTTGATTTTCGTTGACGATGTGTATATTGAAGGGACCGGGAGCTTTTATATACTGCCCGGGGTTAGATTTAGCTGCCCTAAGTCTGGTTGTTCGATTAGTATCAACGTTAGTTCTGAGTTTTCGTTAGGGGTCAATTCGGAGATTTTTGCAGGGACGGTGTACGTGACAGCTGGAAACGCTAGTTTTCAGAGTGGTTCGGTGGTTAACACGACGGCCTTGGGAGGTGACCCGCCGGAGCATACGAGTGGGTCCCCTAGGAGACTGCAGGGTGATGGAGGGGGACATGGTGGCAGAGGTGCTAGTTGTGTTGTGGATAATAAGAAGCTTCCGGAGGATGTTTGGGGTGGGGATGCGTACGAGTGGTCTCCTCTCGATAAGCCTTGTAGTTATGGAAGTAAGGGTGGGACTACTAGTAAGGATGAGGATTATGGTGGGAATGGAGGTGGGAGGATTTGGTTGGAGGTGAGTGATGAGGTTGAAGTGAATGGGAGCCTATTAGCTGATGGCGGTGATGGTGGTGTTAAAGGCGGTGGAGGTTCTGGTGGCAGCATTTACATCAAGTCTCGCAAAATGTAATGTCTTCTTTATCGTATTTACTTGTTCATTGTTCTTTTTAGTTTTTAGAATTCTATTAAGTTAATTTTTCAGTATATCTTAGAGCGTTACTAGTTGGTCTTGCTACTTTGAGATACAAATAAATAGAGTTATAGACTGATATTACTTATCTCTGATCACGCTAATGCCTTTTGAGTTCATAATCACATATTACATACCTGCCTATCTACATATTTCTTCTAGAATTTGGGCATCTTACTAACGTCTCTATATAGGATATGATGAACCTAATTACTTTGGCTCTTACTAGGGAAATCCTTTTGGAAGGGTTGGTAGCAATGAAAGAGCTACAAGAGTAGATCGGATCCTATAGCACACTAAAATCTGTGGCGCAACATTCAAAATTAACGTGCCCTCTATATTAAAGGCGAAACAACTTAACTCTTAAAAAAACCTTGGAAGAAATTACAACCCACAAGAGACAAAATTCACACAATATAAACCTTAGTTGAGCTTTGCTCCTAATTTTCATCCCTCCTCCTTGACGCCGTGGGCCGGAGGAGTTGGAGGCAGCACAATGGAACACTCTTGGGTTTACTGATCCTCCACCCATAGTAATCATCATAGGAATAAGAGCTAAAACTCACCACATGACCATACAAAGGAGCCCAGCTTAAGGGATAAGAGTATAACTAGAAGAAATCCTTCTTTTCAACAAGCCAAAGGATCTACATTTATTAACTTCCATTCTTCATTCAAATTTATTGCAAATACAGATTCAAGAGTTTATATAGCAATCTGGAACATCCTTTAGTCATAGGATTAGAGATGCCATACCTCTCCTAGGGAACAATCCAAAGAACTACTAAAGCAAATATACGACTTTTAACCAAATACCCAAGAATACCTGGGGATTAACATGCTTAAAATGAGGAATAAATATTAAATATCCAAATAGTTCACGAACCAAAATAGTCAAATGTGCTGAACCATTTATTGCCCATTTGGTAATTGTTTCTCTTTCTATTTTTTCATTCACGTTTTTGTATTTTACTGAAAAACAGAAACATTTTTGGTAATCTTTATTTTTGTCAAATTTAGAAATGTTTTCAAAATTTGAGTAAAAATCATTAACACTTGAGAACACCGTAAAGTATTCCAAAGGAGTGTCTTTCAAAAACAAGGAGGGAAACTTAACGAGATTTGGGTTTCGATACGTGTTCCCAACAATAACATATTAAAGAAAGATAATTTGCCAAAAACCCTCCCATCCGTCATCTTCCATCAGCCATCTATACCAACTATGCCCAGCTAAGAGCCTAAGATCTCTATTTTCTCTCTCCCTCTTTCTTTCCCCCACCAATCTCATTGATTCGCTCATTTTTCAACCATATATTATTGGTCGCAACAGTAATCTCCTTCCCTTATGCAAACGACTTCTCACTCCTATTTGTTAGACACTTGTTTGGTTCCCATCTCTCTCCCTCTCCCTCCTAGATAGTTTGGCATATGGCGATAATGACTTTGAGTTCCCGAGCTATGTTTTTGCTCTTAATTTATCCATTATTTGGCTTATAAATTTGTTGTTATACCTAAATTTTCCCTCAATTGATGGTATTAAAGGAAGTTGATAAACTCAGGAGAATGAAATATTTTTTCGCATTGTCCTTCTTCATTTAGGTTTTGCAAAATCTTGACACGAAATCCTTCCATTTCATCTCTCTTCTCTCTCCCGTTGAATTTTCCGGCTTTCACCTCAAATCTTCATATTTGGCTTATAAGTTATAATTATGCAGTTACACATCCAAAATATCATGCAGTTACACATCCATCTTAGCTTCATTATATTATGAAGTCAACATCATACATTTTTTGCTTGAACTCGCCACTCTATACAATTTCATCGACATTTTGTGAAATTATGACTTACATAGAATGTTTTTATTAATACAGAAAAATGGAAACTAGTACAAAAAGAAACACATTTCTGTTTCAAACGTTTTATTAGAAAAGCGAAAGCTTTACCAAAAACCACCTAGAAGTCTATTCCCATGTTCAATTTTACAGACAACCTTCACAAAAATGCGGATTTCTCACACTTGGAAACTCCAAAATGTGCATCCCTTGTTTTATTGAAGAGTTTGAGGAAGATTGTTGTAGTAATATTCTAATGAATGGATTGAAACTTTGTGCCCTCCTTTTTTTTTGATAAGTAATAATTGAATTAGAAAGAAACGCCTAAAAAGGAGGCGCAACCATGTACACATACACAGGAGTATACAAAACCGAAAAGCTATACACTATTTGTAATATTAACCAAAAGATCCCCTTCTACCAGGTCAATGTCTTCGTTCTAGAACTGTAAGGACTGATTCATCTCCCTCTTGATCCGTTCTACATCAGTCTCTTCGTTTTCAAAAATTCTTCTATTTTTCTCTTTCCAAACATTCCACCAAATAACCAAAAGAATAGATCCCCATTTGCTCTCTTTCCTTTTTCTGTTGAAGGATTCCCACCCAAGGAGCTGATCAATCTGGGCATAACCCACTACAGACCTACACGGAGGAAGAAGGAACTCCACAACTCCAACAGTGAAGAAGCAAGTGATCGATAGTTTCCCCTTTGCACATGAAGCACCGATTGACATAAATCCATCCTCTAGCTTTCAAATTACCCCCTGTTAATATTGCTCCCTGAGCCGCTTCCCAAGCAAAAAAAGCCACCCTTCTAGGAGCTTTTATCCTCCAAATTGCCTTCCAAGGAAATAGACCTTTGTCCTCCTTCCTTAAGCAAAAGTATAGAGACTTCACTGAGAAGGTCTTCGATCTAGATCCCTCCCACTCCACTTTACCCTCACCCAAACCCCTCCTCTTAACCTTATAGAGCTTCTTGAATAGCCTAGAGATGTCACCAATCTCCCAGTCATGTAAATTTCTACGATACATATGGCTCCAAACATCTCTTCCTTCCATAACCACCACGACTGAATTCACCATCTCATCTTGATTGGCAGCAATATTGAACAGATTAGGGAATTCTTGTTGCAGTGTAAACTCTCCACACCATTTATCCTTCCAAAACCGCACCCTCTCTCCCCCACCAATATCAAAAGACACCAGATTCTCAAAGAAGACTCTATTTTGCAAGATACCCTTCCAAACACTCGACCCATGTGGATAAGACACTTCCTTTGGAAACCAGTTATGACCCCCCTAACCTGTATTTGCTATCCACCACTTTCTTCCACAAAGATCATCTATCCACCAAATACCTCCACATCCACTTACCCAAAAGAGCAAAATTAAAAGTCTTAATATTTTTAACCCCCCCAACCCTCCATTCCTCACACTGCCGCATACCATCTCCCAATTTACCAAATGGTACTTTCTCTCTTCCGTTCCTCCACAGGAAGTCCCTCTCAAATTTCTCAAGCTTTTTTGCGACCAACACATGAATCACAAAGAGCGAAAGCATATAAGTGGGCAAGTTGGACATAACACTCTTGATCAAAGTCAGTCGACCACCCTTAGACAAATATTGTCTTTTCCTGCTAGACTCCTCTCAGGATCTTTCAATAACCGAATTCCACACTTCCATATTCTTGAAGGGGGCCCCTAGGGGGAGACCCAAATATTTCGTAGGAAGACTTCCTTCCTTACACCTGAAGAAATCTGTCAAAACTCTTAAGTTCTCCACAGCCCCTGCTGTAATTATTTCGCTCTTTTCAATATTAATCTTAAGCCCCGATGCAGCTTGAAACAAAAGGAGGACAATCCTGAGATAACCCAATTGTGATTTATCTGCCTCGCAGAAAACCACGGAGTCGTCTGCGAATAAAAGATGACTAACTCTGCTTCCCTATCCACCTTGAATCCCTTTATATAACCCCCAACCACCGCCTTATCAATCATGGAACCCAACGCCTCCATCACCATGATGAACAGGAACAGAGATAGAGGATCCCCCTGCCTAAAAACCTCTTGAGCTCGGAAAAAACCCCGCCGGTTCGCCATTTACCATGACTGAGAATCTCACAGTCGAGATACAAAAATAAATCCACTTCCTCCATTTGTCCTCGAAACCCATTCGAGAAAGCAAATACATAAAAAAAATCCCTATTTACGTTGACTAAGGCTTTCTCGATATCCAGCTTGCACAAAAACTCCCGGAACCCCATAACGAATCCTAGTGTCCACCACCTCATTAGCTATGAGCGCTGCATCTAGAATTTGTCGATTACCCACAAAGGCATTCTGGGATTCAGAAACAACCTTACCAATTACCTTCTTCAACTGCGCCGAAAGCACCTTCGCTAATAATTTATACCCTCCCCCCACTAAACTGATTGGTCTGAATTCCTTCAACTCTTCCACTCCTATTTAGTTCTGTATCTCCTACTGGATCCTAGTGGGTGTTGAACTATTCCTTTTAAGTGCGTATCTTGTTGGTGGATTCCGTTGAGTGAAGAGTTTCATTGTCATGTGTCCCTTGGTGGATTCCATTAGGTTGGTATACTCTTCTTATCAATTTTTATTGTGGCCAGTTTGGTGCATCACTTCCCTTTGGTCGTGGTGTTGAGTTATTTCCATTCCATTGACATAGCATAATTGATCCCACGTACTTGGTGCTTGGGACATGACTGACTTGAGTTAAACTTAAGCTGAAATTGTGTTGACATAGTGTACTACTCAGTAGTCAGTACTTTTGATTCGAGACTTGTAAACTTCAACACTAGGTGTGGTTGCTTTCAGGTATACTACTTTGAATGTACATGCATCTTACGGTGGGTAAGAATCTTGAGTGAGAGCAAATATAAATGTATATACAATTTGAATATTCCACCCAAATTAGACATCATATTCATACCTTTTTAAAGAGTCACTTTTACAATTTTCCAAGTTCATGTCAAGCTAATGTCTAATATCTTATTTCAACTTATAGGGAGTTTCGCTTCAATCTGCCAAGTCATTGATTAAATTGGATTCTATAAATCTCAGTAAATCTCTCAAATTTATTACACTTTAGCTAAAAAAATATTTTATTTTTTAAAATCCTATTATGTGGCAGGGTACTTTGGAGATAAGAGTGCCCACACTTATACACATCCATGATTTTATATTTAGTATAGATGCAAAGGATTACTCTTTACAGAGTTTGATGTCACTTAAATCACTACCCTGCCTTTTGTGAAGTTACTAAGATCCGTATATCTATCATAGGTTATCTTGACATAATAAGATATTGATTCAATTGTGCCCTCATGCCTTCAGTATTGTTTACGTGCTGAGTCTGCTGACTAAAAGTCTAAAAATGATTCTGCAACTATTATTATTTGCTAAGCAGGACAGGTAGTGGCCTATTAACTGCTTCTGGAGGTAATGGGTTTGCTGGAGGTGGTGGTGGAAGAATTTCTGTTGACATTTTCAGCAGGCATGACGACCAGACAATCTTGGTTCATGGTAAGTCTTATAAGAACAAAGTTTAATGATTTATAGGTTGTTATAAAATCTTGTACATATTAACTGTGACTCTGTTGGGTCATTGAGATACTGTAATTTAGACAACACCTACTTTCTACTTGCATTTTTACCTTTGAAGAGGATAATTTTAGATTATAACATTGCCAAGCCCCTAGAATACTTTTTTCGTTCTTCCGTTTGTCCATTTAAGTTTGTTAGCAAAAGCAGCAAGGATTTGTCTGAAATGTTGACAAGTCCTGTCCTTGTGTTTTAATTAGGACTGTGTGAAAAATAAGGCTAGACTGTTGGTCGAGATTAAGTTAACAATAGCTGGTAATGTATCTGATAGCTTTTATCTTTTGCACTACTCATTGGAAAGAATTGTAGATAAATGACCTAATTGCTGTTGCTCATACCAGGGTCTTTTTTTTGGGGGGGGGGGGGGGGGGTGTTTCAGCCAAAACACTGCATATAAAGCTTCATCATAGTTTTAGTGTCTCTTTTGCAGATTTATAGTATTAAGACTATGTTTGTTTCACGGAATATGATTTCTGGAAAACATTTCCCTCATTTTCCGGTGTTTAGTAATGCTAGGAGAATATGGTCAATACAAAACATTTTATTGTCAACCATATACTAAGGAAAATGATCTATGGAGGTGCCGATCCGTAAGTCATTTTCCAGAATGACGCATGAAGAGTCCCAGGCTCTCCAAAGTGTTTGAAGCAGTATACTTCAACTCAATTGACGACATCCCTTCACCAGCCACCACCCGCCCACATGCCAACATGCTTGCCACACCACCACCTTTCCCCTCTCTCTCAAGCACACACCCACTACATTTTTGTTTTTATTTTTTTGAAGTTATTAGAGAATAAAACACACTTTATACTGTATGTTTTATTAAATTTGCTATATTTACTATTTTTATTTTAGCGGAATAGTAAAATAATAATTTTATGAATTAATGATTGTTTTCCTTCACATTTTCAATGCATTTACCAAACACTTCAAAATATTTTCTGAAGCTTCTAATTTTCTTTTACCAAACACTTGAAAGTAAAATATTTTCATTTTCTGGAACAGTTTTCCAGAAATCATTTTTTGGAAATTGGTCTCCTTGAAGCAAACTGAGCCCAAGTATATAAAGTGTTCAGACAGCATCTTTATTTACACCTATATGCACATGAATATTGAGTTTTACGTCTAAGTTTATACAACATGGGCATTATTGCGTTATCTATATGCATGACAGGTAAAAGTGGGTAGTAGGGGTGCTTATTTTTATTTTTTTCGTCATATTATAAAACCAATTGCTAGATTTTGTCCACATTTTGCTATATTTCGCCTAAATTTTGTTATTCGTTGCATGGAGCTGCCACAATCTTTTATTTCTTTTTTGCAGGGGGGAAAAGTTATGGCTGCCCTAAAAACTCAGGTGCTGCAGGGACATTTTATGATGCTATCCCTCGAAAGCTCAGAGTCAGCAATCACAACATGTCAACGGATACTGATACACCTTTCTTTGCGTTCCCTAACCAGCCACTTTGGACTAGTGTTGATATCCAGGAACTTGCCAGAGTTGCCGTTCCTTTGCGCTGGAGTCGTGTGCAGGTCATTGATTAATTCTCATATTGTTTTTGATTCGATGTCTGTTCCGATCCATATTTCCGTCTCATTCAATGTCTTTTGGTATGATTAATGGATATCATACGCTAACACGTTTTTGTCACAACCTCCGGTACGGGGCAGTGACTTATTAATTTTTGAGTGATTACATGTACTGCCATCTTGTTTTAATAATAGCTAGTTTATGTTCGCAATACCAACCTTTCTTACCTTGAAGAGCTGTTTAAAATTGCTCATCTTCGCAAATTAAATGTCGAACATGAGAATTGCACTTTGTATGTTTGAGGGGACAATATCACACGATTCACACCTACAAGCATGATCAAGCTTTCCCTGTTGAAAGTAACATAAATAAGAGAAGGTATAATAGCGCAAGATCCATCTGAGAACTCTTTTGATCCATTGCTGTCTCAATTGCAACTTACCTTATCTTACACTTTCTCAGACTGAGCTTAGGCAGAATAGCCTTTTTAGTGAGGCCTCAAGCTTGCTCAGACGCTTCATTGGAAGTATGGCAGCAGGGGAAGGGTTTGTAGCATACCGATAAAGCACTCTGAGAAGCTCAACAGGTCTCATCCGGACCAGTATGCTCACACCTTAATCAAGATCTAGAAGTACTCGTCATGACGTTGATGGGCTTCTAGCAATTGATTCTGTTGCAACGTCCTCCTTGGGAACAAGTGTGAGTGAGATAAAATAGAACTTGACTACGTATTGCCCCCAAGCTGGGCTTCCATAAGGAACCCCAAATTTTGAATTTACTTTGTGGGTAAGGGGCTCTGGCTATCTCTACGGTAGGCGCAGTCTGTTTGACATAATGTGATAAAGAGCAAGTTTGGGACGCATCAAAATTTGTGAGATGCCAACTTCAGTCTTTCGCTTTCACATAAGTTTGTGGAAACTCATTCATCAATTCAAGTCTTTGTTTCTCCAGTTGAACTGGCTTAGAGTGGGGGATGGGGCGGCCTGAATTTGTTTTAGGGAGGATGTGTGAGTAGGTGATACCTCACGTCATGTCGCTTTTCTGCGTTTGGTTTGCCTCTCATTTACTCATTTGACTCCTATTTTAAAGTTTCTTTTTTGGGGATACAGTTAGTGGCTCTCCTAGAATTTCATCTCTTTAGCCACTTAAATGATCTGGACGCGAATGAAATTCTTGTCCTTCTTGATACCCTTTTCTCTGTGCTTTCTCACTACTGTGACTCGCATGTCTGGATACTGCAGGCCCAGGCTATGTCTTGTTCGATTCTATTTATCTCACTTGATTCATTTTCCTGATCCTTGTTTTCATTTATTTGGAAAGCTAGTGTTCCCTTCAAGATCAGTCTTTGTTTGGTCTCATGCTTTTGATAAGCTTAACACTACTGACATGTTGAATTAGTGTAGGCCTCTAAGATCTTCACAGATTGATCATTTGTTCCTTCAGTGCGGTAATGCTCGCATCTATGGAATCAATTGTTCGGGGTGATTGGAGAGGCTTGGGTGATCCCAGAGTCTATAGCCGCTTTACTTCAGTTGCATGTTCTAGGAAGGGTGAGGATCCTGCATTCCTTTGGCAATGTGGTGTGTTTGCTGTGCTTTGGTGCATTTGAACCATGTGGAATTGCAGGATCTCCATGATGTTCAAGATGAGGCTTTGCCGATGGCGCTCTTGTGAGATTGCCTGGTTTTTATGGCTTCAATTTTGATGTCAGCAAGGCGTGCTCTTCGTGGAATTCCACATTCGCTTGTTCAGCGTGATTTGAATGCGCTTATTGTTTAGTTTATCGTTCTTGTATTTTTCTTCCTTTTGTTTTGATGGACATATTCTCCGTTTTCTTGTTAGTCTAATGAAGGACACCTCATTAATGATAGATCCAACGGGTGAGCTTTAAATTTCAAATTTCCCTCCCACTTTTCATTTTCTTCCAAGAATTGGATAAAAATATACATAGGTTGTTCTTAGTAACTATACACATTTGTTCACGACATAAACATAATTGTTTAGATTGTAGATATATTGTTTGCAAAAACTGGTCCAAACAACTTGTTTTAACAAACTGCTAGGTATCGGACTTGATGCAGGGTGCACTAACAACTATTCCATCTGCCCGAGTAAAAAGTCTATGTTTGAAAAGTCTAGTAATTACAGGATATATTAGTGTACTTGGAGTTGGTTATAATCACGGAAATGCTTGAGCGTACCCACCGTGCTTTATTTTTGAAGACAGTGGACTGTGTACATGGAATGTAGCAGTACAACATAAAAAGTTGGTAGTCAAACTTTACGCCAACCCTAGGAGAGGCTTTAACTAATATAGGTTAAATCATGCATAATGGGTTAAATCCAAAACCTTGATCTTTTCATTTTAAACACACATGCGCACAAATACAGGCGTTCACGCAACATAAAAGTTGGTAGTCTAATGTTACTCCGACCCCAGGATAGGCTTAACCATTATGGGTTGAATCCAGAACCTTGATCTTTTCATTATATAATTTAAACTTTTCATATAAAACACACGTGTGCACACACGCACACACACATGCTCGCATATAAAATCATAAAAAATCTGTACTCTGAATGAGAACAACTAAGTTACCCACGTCCACATACTTGTTGATGGTATCTTCAAGTGAAATGTTATTCCAGTTACTTCTTGTAAGTTGTAACTATCTATTCTTGGTGTTTGTGGGCACTTTGATATATTCTATGCATACTGCTTGTTCTTACTGTTTCAGGAGCGGTGTATTTCTATTTTAATCTTATATCTAATTGCAATATTCAGGTTCAAGGACAACTTAGTTTATCCATGGGAGCCGTTTTAAGTTTTGGTCTTCCACATGATGCTGTATCGGAGTTTGAGTTGATGGCAGAAGAGCTTTTAATGAGTGACTCGGTAATTAAGGCAAGTGGGAGTTATAACTTTTCCTGTTTCCCATCCTTATGCCCCCTTATCTTTCTTTGGCATCACTAGGTGCATCACAAAGCACAAAGCTAACAAACATTTTGGGGAAAACAAATGCAGGACTCGAACCCAACACCTTGCATAAGCAGGGGCGGATCCAAGGCATAGGTGGGTAGGGCTCAAGCCCACCCTAGATTAAAAAAAAAAAATTTAATTAAACCCACACCACACCCACACCCACACTGCACTCCACTTCCACTCTACAGCCTACACTACTAGCCTACTATACCTATTGCTTATAGCTCCATTTTATTTTTTATTTCTTACCCCCTCCGTCTCCCTCTCTATCTCTCACACACGTGGGAAATCAAAGACAATACTCGATCATGATGTTATTAATATTAAGTTACTCCCTCCATCCCAGATAAATATTCATACTTTCTATTTTGGGATGTCTCAACTAATGTTCATGAAGACTTTTGGTGTACAAGTTTTCTCTCATTCTTCCCAATATACCCCTTCATTTAATGATATCATTATTACACATCCTAGAGAGAGCGAGTGTAATGAATACATAATTAATTAGAGAGAGAGAGAGAGTGTGTAATGGGTATTATCGTCACAACATATTTTACAACTCATCATTAATTACATTTCTTAATCTTTGTGTTTTGTCAACTAGGAACATTTATCCGGGACTGAGGGAGTATTTGGTATTGTTGTTGTTATTTTTTTAAATTAATATTATTGTTATTTTATCTAAAATATTAAGAGTTTAATTTTGTGACTTGTTGTTAGATTAAGATAGAAAAATTATTTTTGGGATTTTTTGGATATGAGAATTTTTTAGTAAAACTTTTAGTTAGCTTATGCTCTTTTATATGCATGTATGCAATGTTTAAAATTCGTTAAATCATCGACTATGCCTATATGTAACTTCTTTTTTCGATAAATGAAGTTATTTTTCACGGTTGTTACTGTTTATAATATTTTTAAATACCAAGCCCACCTGATTTAAAAATCTTGGATCCGTCACTGTGTATAAGTTCAATACCGCGTTCTCTTACTAATTTATTTAAAAACTTCAGCTGTTTGAGAGAGGGTCCAACAATGTATATCAGTATATCAAGCCTAAACAACTATGATCATCTTTGTAGTTATCTCTTAGTCTAATTATTTATCACATTGGTTCCAACCTATCAAAGTTGAGTAACTAGTAGCAAGTGGCCTTGAGGGGTCCTAGTTCTTCTGTCTACTGGTAACCTTAATCAGGCGTTACATATTGGACTTCATTTTATTTCACTCCTTGTGTCTGGTTAACTTTATTCTGACCCACTTTGTTTATTTTGATTTTGGTTATAGTTCAATGGCATCCTTATTATTTTTAATATGTTCTTTTAGATATATGGGGCTTTGCGAATGTCTGTTAAATTGCACTTGATGTTGAATTCCAAAATGCTTATAGATGGTGACGGTGATGGTGATGGTGATTCATTTGTTGCCACAACCTTGCTTGAGGCCAGCAATTTATTGGTTCTTAAGGTAATTCAATCACCTTTTTTAGTTTTTTTTTTCTCATTTTTGCACTTGTTATTAATACCATTTCAAAATTGTTGAGGAATTCGTTTTTCAGGGATCATCTGTAATTCAATCAAATGCAAATTTGGGCGTTCATGGACAAGGTTCATTGAATTTAACTGGACCGGGAAATCTTATTGAGGCCCAGCATCTGGTTTTATCATTATTTTGCAGTATCAATGTAAGGCTTATCATTTTCTTTGGATTGGATTGCATTATCTTCTTTCCTTCGTATAATTAGGCTTATCATCTTTCTTTGGACACTCATTTTCTAACATGATTGAATTTCAACATCTTTTTAGTAGCTATAGTAATTCACGTCAATTGGCTGGAAAATAATAAACTTAAAACAGGACTAGGGAATAATGTCTCTTCCTAGTTCTTGAGTTTGTCTTCATGAGTGATTGTGATTAGAACAGTTACCATCACATCAGCTTCTATACGTGTTTTGCAGTCCGACTTCTACTTGCTTAGAAGCTTTGCCTTATGTTTGTATTCCTATCTTTGGAACATTTCTTAGCGCAATGTCCATAACACAATCATTACATGTCAAAATGTCAATTTCAAACAAGACAATTATTTTGAGACGGACGAAAAAGGAAAGCAGGACAATAATTTTTGGGACGGAGGGAGTATTTCTTTTTGTGTTGTATTTATACTCGCATCATCTGTCATGGAAGTATCACCTCGTGGAAGGTGTCCCTTTGACTGTGTTTATCACATATCTTGATGTCATGTATTCAAACTGGGAACTTGGTGTGAATTGGTGATAAACTATTGGATTTCTGAAACAATGGGTAATGTTGGGTATGCATTTTTACTACCATTCTGCATTAATGCTAGTTTTTTGTTTGATGCACAATGTATGCTCACGGGGCTTCTTGACCAGAACCCTGCAATGCCCCAATTCCTTATATTATGATATCATATGTATAAATAGGCAATTGCCAAACTTGACTTAGATGTCTGCTTTTAAAGGTTTACGTCACTGTCAACTGCAAACAGCTACTAACCCATCATGCATTGATTGTGCCGTACATGATACGAGTATTTTTCCCCTTTTGCTCTGATTTTCGGTATGTCTAATGTTTTTTGGATTCCTTGCCCTGAATCTTTACCACAAAAGAAAACACAATCACCCCTCCCCTTCCCAAAAGGAAAAAAGAAAGAAAGAGGATAGAACAGATGAAAGAGAATATGGGCTGCTGCTCCAGTTCCAAATGTGATATGAGTTTGTCAAGAGAAGAAGAGAGAGCTAGAGTGGAGAGTGAGAGATAACTGAGTCTAAGGCCGACTTTTCTATCATAATTTGAATTGGTTGAAGTACAAGAAATTCTCTGTTTGTAGGATACCAGTTAAAACCCTGACTTTATTGGTGCACTTTCTTACTCTTGACTTAATTATTTGGTATCACTCATTTCTGCTTACGATGCTAACCTTTCCCATCCATGAAGGTTGAGCCTGGATCTGTTCTGCGAGGTCCATTAGAGAATGCAACTACCGGTTACTCGTAAGTATTGATTTTATAGTATGTCAGCGTGTATTTTGCTCATTAATTTTTGTAATTACTGATAAAAGGGTTGCACCCCAAGGCCCTATTGTGAACTCCAGGATTGCCCGATGGAACTGCTTCAGCCGCCTGAAGATTGCAATGTGAACTCTACATTGCCCTTCACTCTTCAGGTGCCATATCAGCCGGATTAACCTCTAGCAGAATTTTTCAAGTAGTGTCTTTATCAGGATAGTAAATGGTTCACTCTTGAATAGTAGGTTGCATTTGCGACTAATTAATCATTACTTATGCAGATCTGTCGAGTTGAGGATATAGTTGTTGAAGGCTTGATAGAAGGATCTGTTATTCATTTCCACTGGATCAGAGCAGTAGTTGTCAAATCTTCTGGAGCAATAAGTGCATCTGGGCTGGGTACTATTTGTTATCCTTTTTCTCCTCCCGCAGTCCTGCTGTTTGACATGTTAATCTTATAGCCGGTTGCATGGTAGAAATGTAGCAATAATTGAAAACACTTGGCACACACGTTGAATGGTAATCATTAATGAAAAGAAATATAATGATATGTACACCTGATGAAATTAAAAGAAAACTTTAAAAACTAAACAATGGAAATATATGACATTTTCGATGTTAATTATGATATTTTTATACAAATAAAATTGTTTGATTACAGAGAAACTCCTGCAGATTATTGTGGAGGAAGCCAAGCTTTATTTAATCAACATAAAAAATAGTAGGTAAGAACTTAAACTTACCAACACAGTTTATGAAAGTATATAAGATACTAAACATATCATTAATATGGAAAATCATTGTTTTCTATGGGTCTTTAAATTCTTCTAACTTACTTTTTGTGAGGACTTAATAACTATGGAAATATGAGACCAAGAATTTTTTTTTTTTTATAAGATTAAGAAAAACTAATTGATTATAATTATATTGGAAAAGGATCGGTCACATGCACATGTGGTGGTTGCATGTTGTCTCACAATTATAAGATAATTGTAAGAATTGATAGCTGGTACAAAGTTATTGTTCTAATTTTAAAAATATTTTTTTATCAAAAAAAATTGAAAAATAAAATAATATAGTGACAAAATTTGTCATTATGGATCAAAAAATATTTGTGTGAACTGGAGTATATGCAAGGTTTTTGTTTTAATCAGGACTCTTCACATTTTCCCAAAAGGAAAGAAAAAGAGAGAGCATGACTCGTAATATTGTTCCACAAAAGGAAAGGAGAACATTTAGGACATATGTTAGATTGGGAGAAATTTTAGAGATCATATGAGTATTAATTATGAATTGGATCCGCATGCCATTAAATTATGTGAGTGAGAAACTTTAGGGACAATATGAGAAGGGTTTTGTTGGAATAGGAAAGTTAAGACCCATAACCAAAAAAGTAGTATCTATGTGTACAACATAAATATAAATTTATGCTTTTATATAGCACATAAATTTATGAATGTGTGCAACACAATTGTCAAAGTCGAGAGGCGCCAAAAAGGTGATAGGTCCAAATTTGAGGCGAGAGGCGAGACACTAAAAAGTCTCTCACGGAAAAAATACTAAGGAAAAATATATATAAGTATATAACTTAACAAATATCAACAAAACATGTTATAAGTGAGCATAATACATGAAACTAAGGGTTGGAAAGCTAGTGTTTTTAAGTGAAGTAAATTGGGGCTTTGAGATACAAATTTATTTTAGTCATTTATGTAATGACTAGGGTAATTGTAGAATTATGTTCTTCTCCATGAATACATAAGAATACTATATTTATTTGTCCAATTCGGATTTCGGATGAATAAGTTATAGAGGTTTAAAGTATGACATTGGAAGTGGGTTATCCCACATTGGAAAAATATGAAATGTTTGAATAGTTTATATACAAAGGCTCCTTGTTGGGTAAGCTTGTATAGAAAGAACTATCTCTCCCGCGCCCTCAGGGGGGGGGGTGCGAATCAAGATCCAATTTGCCTTGGGCCGGCTTACTCGTGTGCCCGCACATGCAAACACGAATGTCGGACCAAATTGTGCTATCTTGATAAGTCCACCTTTTATTTATTTTTTGAATTCTAAAAAAATACAAAAAAAAGCCAAAAATAGTTTCAAAAATATTTTTTAAAAGTTATGTACTTTATAAAAGCATATTTATGATCTTAACTTAGCTTGTCTCAATTACTTGGTATTGGCTTCTTATATACTTTTTCGCCATTCAATTCGGTTCTATGCTAGGTCATCACTCTAGATACACTCATTCATATCCTTCTTTATTATGATTGTCCATGTAATTTTTGGACTTTCCCTACCTCTAGCCCGAATACTATCTCACGAAAATTATTAGGGCTGCTGGGACTCGAGCCATGGTCTCCATGGCCACAACATGCAATTCTCACCACACACGTGCTCGCACTCACACACACACATATCACCCCTCTTTTTGTTGCTTGATCTTAGAATAATTATTCTTGGTTTTTGCAATTTTAATATTGAGTTGGAATGGAACAGGGTGCATTGGTGGCCTGGGCAGGGGTAATTTCTCAAGTAACACACCCGGTGGCGGTGGGGGACATGGTGGAAGAGGTGGGGATGGATATTTTAATGGCAGTTTTATTAAAGGTGGTGTTGCATATGGAAAAGCTGATTTCCCCTGTGAACTTGGAAGTGGAAGTGGAAATGACAGTCTTGCTGGTGCAACTGCTGGTGGTGGCGTCATAGGTAACATTCTGGGTCTCATGGGTTGAATGATGTTATAGTTGTTAACTTGTTATTTGTTCTCTTCTCTTTCTTAGACAAGGGCAAGCCTTGGCACAGCCGCAAGGTTGCTCCATTATGACTTGAAGGTCATAGTTTGTGCTATAAACCCTTTCCCAGAGCCACAATGGCAGATGCCTTGTGACTGCAGTGGGCTGTCCTTTAAAGCTTGTTTTCGATATGCTGCCTGGTTGCTTTTCACAATAATAATAATAATAAAAAAGGATATTTTTTGCATAGCTTCACGACACTGGAATACAGTAGAACCAATATAAATTACGTCAGCTTTCGCTTGAAGTGATTTGGTCAATGTTACCTTACAATGAAGCTCGTCTACATTATGGCACTAAACACCCTATGTTCCTTACAAGGAAATATCTAGCAGCGAAGATGTCTCCAGGGAATTACAAGTTTTCTCTTATGCGACCTGTTTTCTGCTGGGACTAAGGGCCTGTTTGGCTGACTTGAGTTTTGGGCCAGTGTGATCCAGATGGACCAGATCTAACTATAATTACCTGGTTAAGATCTAAGCTGACTCCCAATGAAACAAGTTTTACGCAAATCTAGGTTTGGTAATGCATGGTGCCTTTTTAATTTGTGCAAAGTGCAAATAAAGGTAAACGGAGACATGAGAGTAGTATTTTGGGTCTCACAATCACTAAATTTGACAACTATTCTCAACCTTATTTCTGTAATCTAGATGATTAGCTGGGATAAAATAGAGGGTTTGAAGACCTGAGGAGAGAGAAAGAAGGGTTAGTTGTGATTTTGCAGAAATGGGATAAAATAGAGGGTTTGAATGCTTTAGAGAGAGGATCTCACTTATCTAGTTTTATTACACTCGATGCTTGGAACTTATGAAGCCAGGTTTTGAACTCAAGTTGGATACTAAGAGGCCCACTTTTTTGTGGTAGAAAAGCGATACCATACATCGTCAAGTCTATCCGGGCCGAATTAGTACCACCTAATCTGATTTTTGAGGTATTCCAAACTGCTTGTAAATGAATTAAATGTTTCATTGGGATTTGGGAATACATGTACTATTAGAATTTATACTAGCTACCAGTTGCAGAGGAGGGCCTTTTTCTCTCTGCTGTGTGTCCTCCTCCATTCTTTTAAGATAAGTTGTATATATATATATATATATATATATATACATATATATACACATACATTTTATCTTATAGTTCGCCTAATAAATGAGTGTTTGAATACACCACTTTCAACTTTCATCCCCCATTGTTTGCTAATAGTCAATTGTGAACTGTGGCAATCGTAATTGGAAGGATGATGCTCACTTGCTTGCTTATGTAATTTGCAATTGTGCCCGATAAGAATTCTGGGTGAGTTTGGTAAATCTGCATCAGTATCAATTAAGAATTCTTTTGGTTATGCAGTTTTGAACAGTATTGGATAATAGGAGAAAGCAAGTTGGAGAACTTGAGAGAGCGGGTGGGGATAATCATCAGGAAAGGGGAATTATTACTACTATAATTACAACTTTTATTGCTAGTTCTACTTCAGCACAACTGTAACAAATGTCCAAAAATGAGAGTTAAGAAAAAACTGTATTTGGGCCAAGATATCCCTAAAGGAGGCACGAGGCCCTCTTTTTTGTTCCAATATAATGTTGATATCTCCAATGTAGTGATATAAGCAAGCATTGACACTTAATGCTTCCTTTTTTTTTTTAATAATTTCCTATTTTCCGGGATAATAATTTTCCATTTAATTTAAACTGGGCAGCTCATTTCTCTAACACATTATGATTTGGCGAATGAGAATCTTAGCTCTCTTTATCTTCCATCTTTAAGGTGACTTTCTTTCCAAGATTTTAGAGACTTGATTACAAAACATATTTTTATGATAATGCGGCGTGGCAAGCTTTCCCTAGCTGGACCTTCTAGAAGTGCATGATCTAGTGTGTCATCCTTTCTGTTCTATGTTTCTCTCCATGACTATATTATCATCATTTTATCTTTATGTCCTGAAACAGTGATGGGTTCATTGGAGCACTCTTTGTCGAGTTTGTCTATATATGGTTCGCTTACAGCAGATGGAGAAAGCTTTGGAGAAAAAGTCAGAGAGCAGGATGGTGTGGTTATTCCAGAATCTGGTCCTGGGGGTGGATCTGGTGGAACTATTCTCTTTTTTGTTAATAGACTGGCCCTTGGTGATTCATCTACTATATCAACAGTTGGAGGACATGGTAGTCCTAATTCTGGTGGTGGAGGTGGTGGAAGGGTTCACTTTCACTGGGCAGACATTACCATTGGAGATGAGTATCAGCCTCTAGCACGTGTGAATGGAACCATTAATATTGGGTTGGTCTCTAGCTAACTGGATTTAATATTTTACTTACTGATTTCTTTCACATGATATTTTTTCATATTTGTAATTTTGCTTACAATTACTATCGTCTCTATATGATCTGCAAGACACTGGGTAATCCTGTGGCCATATTGATTCAAATAGACTTTCTCCCACTATTTTTCATTCACGATATTTAGATGCTTTTAATGTTTTTCAAGCACTTGAGATTTTTAAGGCTACATCAAGTTCTTGAAACCATGCTTCTTGGGTGCCTCTGAAAGTGTCCTTAGTTTGAAAAAGGTTTTTGACATATCCAAAATAATATGGTGCTGAATGCTTCATTTTTGTATTGTGTCCAGTTAGTGGATACCACCTGAACTCAATAAGTATATAAACGTATGAAAGTTTGACAGTGTGCTCTAATCAAATAACAAGATACCTGAAGGCATGCCGAAAGAGTGAGCATGTATGTAGGAGATCATCATTGTTATTATACGCTTGCACAAAAAACATTAATTCTTAAGTTTATAATCATACACATATAAACATACATCATATATAATGTCCATGCTCCTTTGTGTGCAATGCAATTGTTAGAGTATGATGCTAACTGGATTATGATATATTTGACATTGACAATGCCATACATGATTTGGAACACTGCGGCCTTGGATATCGTCTAGCAAGATTTGACAAATAATTACTTAATTTATTGCTTAATTATACAATCATTTGAGATTTCCTGTCTGATACAATTTAATTTGACATATTTCTGAGCTTGGCCAGCTTAGTATTGACATATTATTCTGTTTTAATGACATGATGAGGTAGGGTGCAAATCATTCTTCAGTCTGTCAGCATGTTCCACTATCTCAAGACGGTGTTAGAGAAAATCATTAAGTGATGGACCAATGCGATTTTTAATATTTAAGTAACATAACTACTTGGGTAAGATTTGTCTTTGTGGGCCTTGTGGCTACTGGATATGTCCTGCAAAAAAAATCCTTATGTCCAGCTATTTGGAAATCTCTCTTGCTCTTCTTAGAACCAACTGGAATTAAATAAACTTTTAGTACTTTTTTTTCTAATACTTAGTAGTATTACATTTTCGGCCTCTTAATAGTGTTACCTTGTAACTTGCCCCACAAAATAGAAAAAAGAACAAGTGTGGCCTTCTATTCTGCCTTCCTTCTTGAGAATTAATACATAAATCCTATGCATTTCATCTAATCCTTGCTTAACGGTTTTGTTGCTGGGTGCTCTTGGCTACCTTTATAAAATTTAATGGTTAGGTGGTCTTATATGACCCCACCCCCCTTATTTTTTTCTATAGTGCTTTTCAGTTTTTCCTTGTTCCTAAATGAATATTACTTTTAGCTCAAATTCTCATACGAGTTTTTAGCTGTAAGATCAATTATTGACTCTTTTATGAGCTTAATCATCCAGGTCCTTGATTCCTCTTTCTTGTGCTTCAAATGATAGCTGACAATTGCACTATTAGTGGGGTTTGATTCTTATTTAATTTTCTGTCAGCGGTGGAATGGGTAAAGGTAATGGTCATTCTGGGGAAAATGGCACTATCAGCGGAAAAGTCTGTCCAAAAGGGCTATATGGAATCTTCTGCAAGGTATATCCATTTTAACCATCTATTTTTGTTTTTTAAAATAGTGCAACATTGAGCGAGTGGCTTAGTGCACATGCTGAGTAAGTTCAGCATTGCAATGTGTATTTTTTTTTCTATAGTTGAAGCCTTCATCAGATGTCTTCTTGGAACATGCATGCCTCTGCTAAGTTTCCTGAATGAGTTTTTTTTTTTTTCACTAGCAAAGTACGTTCTCATTTAATCTGGTTGAGAAGCCTTTTGATGAGTTTTCCCTGTTGAACTTGAACAGAAGTAGCCCTGTCGATAGATATTTTGGGATTTCTGACTAAATCTTCTGGGATTACAACCTCAGTTGGAGGAAAGTCAACCCAGTCCAAGTTTGCAGATCATCTGCATCTGTCCTTTTTGCCATTAGTTTTTGTCCAAAGCAAGATTCACGCACACATGTATTCTTCTTTATTAACCTTGTCCTTATTAGTTATGATCTTCCCATTCTCAAACATTGTCGTTGATAATTATGTGATCACTCTTTCTATTGCACTTGTTAGTCTACATTGTCACTGTCCAAACTATCTTCAGTGATTTTCATTCATTGATCTCTTTTTCGGGTCATTTTATCTGAAATTTCATATTTTGTATATCCGCACATTCACCTTAGCATTGTCATCTGTGTCGCTCACTTGCTCCGCTCCCTGGAATTAAGTGGGTTCGTCTATCTGTTGAGACTTGAGAAAAGGGTAAAACTTCTGTATATCAGTCATTGAGTCAACGGGAATATATACAACTGATGATTTACATAGAGATGGACACTTGGACTTTCTCTAATTAAATCTCCTACAATATAGCCTATCCCTAAAATCGAGCATTCCCGTAATTAGAAGATTGACCCATTAACTACCAAATATACCAATGATACATGCACTGTTTACACAGTCCCTATATGGAAACCAGCAATGAACCTTTTTTGACACTATCCACAGTCCTATTAATTTTCTCTTACAACTTTAGTGAATAATTCGATCACATAGACCACTAGATGCACTTCCCCACTTCACCCGTCTTTCTTGATCTATAACTGATACTAGATAGCTGAATTGATAACTTTGTGGTATCATGGTCGTTTGACTTAATTGATTCTCTATTTGTTGTCCTTCAGCTACTAAAGTTGCATCACATATATTCTGTTTTATTCTTGATTTTTCTAAAATCTCTTAAATGTAAAGCTTCATAAAGTTTAGTTTTAGCACCCACCCCCATCTCAAAATAATAGCAATAGAAAACATGCATCATAGTATGTCCGCTTATATTTTTGCCAAGTGAATCCATTCATGGCTAAGCGACAAAGATAACAGGTTAAAGCTGTTTCTATTCTACTGAAATGGAAATTCAATAACCTTTCTTGTTATAGTTATAGTTCTTTAATAGTTAGTCATACCTTAATCATATGTGTTCTTGATTATGTCTATACGTCTCTCTTTTTGTAGCAAGTCAAATTCTCCTTTCATAAGACCTCTCTATGTCATAAAACCACATACAGCTCCTTGCTTCTCTTGCCATCTCTTTTCAACAAGTAAATGGCCTCCTTAGTTAACTCCCTAGACATACCAAGATTGATTATCTGGTCACTTTATGTCATGTCTTAGTCTATTCTATATGACGACTTCACATCATTTCATCATATGACTCGTTAATTAACCCATAAGCTGTGTAAAGTATTTCCTTCTCCAAATCTTTATAGAAACTTCTTGAACCCTGAGCTTTTTATTTCGAGACTCGTTTCCTATAGCTAATCACAGGCTTGGATAAAGAAAGAGGGTTGCGTTAGATTGCCTGACATTTTGCAAGACAAATGTTATGAATAAAATTCGTTTGGCAGTATTCACATAATGTGAAGGTTTTATTTAATTGCTGTGGCATGTTTAGTGGCAGCAGACTCCGTTGATTGTTCACTTCTGAAGTATGATGCTCTAGGGAGTTGTGGCTGTTTTATTACCCGTGTTTAGTGTTCATTGCCTTGTATGAGTTTGGTGAGGCCGTGAGGGTCCTATCTTGGTGGAGGGTTGTGTGTATAACCCAGAAGGATGGACTGTAGCTGCTTTTGTGTTTAATAATCTCTACTTGCTGTGGTGCCAAAGATGGAGTTTTCACGGCACAAGCTTTCTTTCTTGGTGCTGAGTCTTCTATTTTGGGTCTCAGTTGGCATGTATAGGGTCAATGGTTCTTTTGGTTAACTTAATGAAAGAGTTTGTTCCATTTTCAACATTATATAGATTTTTTTAGGCCTAACATCATTTTAAATAACTGTACTTACGCACCACTTTAAGTCTTTAACCACTCTGCTAGTCTGCATTTTGTCATTTATTTCTGCCATCCTACTGAGATTTCTATCAACTCTGTCATGCCATGTTGAATTAACGCACAACACATCAGCGTTTGAGGCAAAATTGGAAAGAGAAATTTCAATAGGATGGTAGAAATGAAAATAAGAAAGTAGAGTGGTTAAGGTGGTATCCAACCCAAGTACAATGGTCAAAATAAAATTATGCTTAATGTTGTGTCAGTGTGTTGATACTTGTTGTTATCTTGGTAGGAATATCAATATTTCTTTCTTTTTTGATAAGTAAAGAGTATTATATATCAAGCACCAAAAAGGTGACGCGACCTTGTACACAGGGGGTATACAAGACGAAAGTATTGTATAACAAAAGACCTATCCATCATATATACAGAATAATCCCCTTATCTGGGAGCAGCTTCTAAGCACCAGAATGTAAGTCTGGAGAAAAGCTTCCTTGATCCCTCCTATATCAGTCTCAACATTCTCAAAGATCCTTTGATTCTGTTCCTTCCAAACGATCCACCAGATCGCTGAAGGAGCAGAGCTCCAGAAAGAGTTCCTGTTTCTTCTTTGTACAGCGACCACCCACGCAGAAGCTCAATAACAGTCCGAGGCATGACCCAGGAAACCCCGATCAAATTGAAGAACAGATTCCACACTTCTTGCGTTATGAGGCAGTGCAGAAGCAGATGATTCACATTCTCCTCCTTTTTACACAAAAAGCACCAATTAAAATAAATCTTACCACGAGCTCTCAAATTCTCCCCCGTCAATCTTTCTTGGGAAGATTAACTTCATGTTGGTTGTGCCTGGAATTGCCGTGCTCTGTTTCTAGTGGAATTAGTGTTTACATGGGTTGCACTTTTTTTATGCTATATTATCAGGACATGAACAACAAATTTCCGTGTTATTTTTCTAATGGTTACACCTTTTATTGTATTTTCCAAATTTTGTGTATACCACTTGACCATGTTTTATTGCAGGAATGCCCAGTTGGTACTTTTAAGAATGTAAGCGGGTCTGATAGTTCCCTTTGTCAAAATTGCCCACCTCATGAGCTTCCAGCTCGTGCCATTCATGTTCCTGTTCGAGGTATTTCAGTTTATAATCTGTTTACTATTTTGGTAACCGGATGACTTGTGTATTTCAATACCCTTCCCTCCGCAAAGAAAAGAAAAAAAGAGAATGAAGAGGAAGGAATAAAGTAAATGGACGGGCTGTTAATTGCATGCTTTCCCCTTTACCTTGACCTGCTTAATTCAAATTGCTAAAACTGTTTTCTTCACTTTTTCTCTCCATTGAGGCATTTTCCCTCTTTAACTGTTAGAGTACCATTGCAGGTGGCGTTGCTGATGTTCCTTGCCCTTACAAGTGTGTTTCTGAGAGATACCACATGCCACACTGTCATACAGCACTTGAAGAATTGATATACACTTTTGGGGGACCGTGGTTATTTGGTTTTCTTCTGTTGAGTCTCCTCATCCTTTTTGCCTTAGTACTTAGTGTTGCTAGGGTGAAATTTGTTGGAGCTGAGGAAGTGCCAGGCTTGGTGCCGACACGACGTGGCTTGCAAATAGATCGATCAGTCCCTTTCTTGGAGTCATTGAATGAGGTCCTCCCTCAGTCTTATCTAATGATCTGGCATCTGATCAACATTAACTTCTGAACCTCGTTTTTGTTTACTTCATGCATCTGAAAAATAAAATTTTAATTTTGCTTTTTAAAGGTTATGGAAACAAATAGAAATGAAGAATCCCAGACTCATGTGCATAGGATGTACTTCATGGGTTCTAACACTTTCAGTCAACCTTGGCATCTCCCTCACTCTCCTCCAGAACAAGTAACGGAAATTGTGTAAGCTCCATCTTTCTGGTTTACTGTGATACAGAGATTATCCAGATTCTGATTGGTTTATGATCTCTACGATGGTCTTTTCCAAAAATAATTAGTTTCTTATTCATATTATGTCGACGTTTTGAAGTGGTCAGTCGATTTAGAGAATTGGGAGATTAGACAGGCAGACTGAAAATATGTATTATTGATTCTTTTCATTAAATTGTCTGTGGCAGGTATGAGGATGCATTCAACAGATTTGCAGAAGAAATCAATGTTTTAGCTGCTTATCAGTGGTGGGAAGGATCATTCTACAGTATTCTTTCTATTTTTGCATATCCATTTTCATGGTCATGGCTGCAGTGGTGCCGGAAAAATAAAATCCAGCGATTACGTGAATTTGTTCGTTCCGAGTATGATCACGCGTGCTTGCGTTCATGCCGTTCACGTGCTCTATATGAGGGGCTCAAGGTTCATTTTATCTTCTTATTAACCACCTTCTCATGAATATACTGGTTTCGACTTGTCACGTCATAAAATTAGAAATGTTTGCACGAGTTTTCTTGAACCATTTTGTTTGTAGAATTCTTCTGCCTTCTGCTTGTCTAACCCAAGGTTTTATGCATTGGTAAGGGTGCCAAGTTTAACGTTTTCCATGTGGAAACATCATTTAATGATATGGTGGGTCCATGTACAGAAAATCTTGCATGTGAAAACCTAAAAATTTCACTCTTATACAAGTCTGAATAGTTTAGATATTGCTTTTGGAGTTTGAAATGGAGAAATACAAGGATAGAGAGAAGGATGGAAAAGGAAGTTTTTTAGTTTGTGCAAGTAAATATTGCTTTTGGTTTGTTTCCAATTTAATTTTCTCAAGCTATGTCGAGCGACATCAGTGTATTTGTGGATAAGTTTTTCGTGTGCCTCTAATTTCTTTCCACTGAACTGTGACTAGCTAAATTTTGTTTGTTTTTGTT
Source organism: Codonopsis lanceolata (assembly GCA_013146195.2). Classification (NCBI taxonomy): domain Eukaryota; kingdom Viridiplantae; phylum Streptophyta; class Magnoliopsida; order Asterales; family Campanulaceae; genus Codonopsis; species Codonopsis lanceolata. Next base: position 88,339,759 of record CM028384.1, read on the forward strand.
TTTTGTGGGATCATTTTTGGTTCTTAGGATTCGTCGTTAGCTGACCCCAAGTAATTGAGACAAAGACTGAGTTGAGTTGAGCTTCTTAGAAAATTGGTTTTTTCTGGTTCTCATAAACAAATGTGCTGGCTTTGTTTCTCTTTAGGAATGTGATGAAGCTCAAACTCTTTATCTTTCCTTGCCTTAAATATACTCAAGTCTGACGAAGTACTTGGTAGGAGCTTAGGGATTGGTTTCTTGAATACGCCCACTATTATCTGTCTCCACAACTCAGGAGGAGCATCACCATGACGTGGTGGAAGTCATGCTGTTGAATGAAAAAATGAATAGCTGAAACATATTTGTCATTGTTTCCAAACAGTTTCACCAGTCCATTGATTCATCAATCCTGCTGTGGTCTCTCTCACTCTTATTCTTACCTATCACCATGCCAAATACATGATACTTTTATGATTCTTTTGCTGTAGGTATCTGCAACTTCGGATCTAATGCTTGCATATGTGGATTTTTTCCTTGGAGGAGACGAGAAGAGAGATGACCTTCCTCCTCAATTAAATCAAAGATTCCCACTGTCTTTAGTTTTCGGAGGAAATGGAAGTTACATGGCTCCTTTTGTTCTTCACAGTGATAATATTCTAACAAGCCTCATGAGTCAGGTTTGCTTGCTGATACTAATTCAATTTTCCATGTGAGATTGTTTACCATGTACCTCACTTCACTCTGTCTTCCTCATGATGATTGCTGTTCTTTTTGAAAGAAAAGGTTGACTGTTGTTGTTATTTTGTTGTAGGCTGTCCCATCTACCATTTGGTATCGATTAGTGGCTGGTCTAAATGCCCAACTACGTTTAGTTCGCCGGGGTCAACTGAAGTCAACTTTCCGTTCAGTTATGGGATGGCTTGAAACCCATGCAAATCCAACTTTAGGTGCCCATGGCGTGCAAGTTCATTTAGCTCGCTTCCAGCAGACCGGTTCGGGTTATTGCCAGTTTGGACTAATTGTATCTGCAGTTGAAGATGAGAGTACGGCGCTTGCAATTGAAGGACATGGGTCCTTTTTACCCGATAAACAGTCACGGTAAAGTTTGTGTCAATTTCCTTTTAATATCACCTGCCAATTTGTTCAGACATACTTGCATCAATTTTCTTTTGTGATATGCAGTTTTGGCGGTACACATAGTAGGAAAGACCACTTGAAAGAAAGTGAACCTCTAAGCATGCAAAAAAGGATGCTTGAGGGGATTTTACATACTAAAAGCTTACAAACAGTTGGGGATAACGTTCTCTGTTATCCTTTTTCTTTTATAATTTGCAACACCAGACCAGTGGGTCATCAGGTACTTGTAATGTGTGTGTTGATCCAGTGAAGCTACCTAAGACTTCTATGATTATGCATTAAAAATCTAAAATTTCTCATCTCTAAGTTACTCTGTGGAATCATTGCAGGATCTTGTTGGGCTGGTCATCTCCATACTTCTTTTAGGAGACTTTATCTTAGTCTTGCTTACATTGCTTCAGCTTTACTCAATTTCAATGCTGGATTTCCTTTTGGTGTTATCTATTCTCCCTCTTGGCATTCTACTTCCATTCCCAGCTGGAATAAGTGCTTTATTTAGTCATGCACCTAGGCGGTCATCCGGTCTTGCGCGTTTCTATGCCTTGTGGAATATCACATCATTGATAAATGTTGTAAGTTCTACTGTGCCCTTTGCTTAAATAGTCAAATTTGATTGACATGCTCTGAATTCAAATGAAAGAATATAGATAAGGATGCATTTCATATTTGGCATACTATTAAGCTGCGCCATACTTGGCCATAATTAACTACTATAAAAAGTTATTTAATGTTATTGATTCAGTAAACAGTTACATGAGTTATTTAGAATGTGCGATATGTTTATTCTGAACCTTAACTCAGAATGATAATTCACCATTTTGCTGAGAGCCTTTTTTTTTTTTTTAATGTTGTTAATTTATAAGATATATTTACTTTAAGAAACATTCAGTTTGCTGAAGATGCTTAACTCAAATCTTTATGATACATGAACTTAGAATTCTCATGTTGGACACCCATAATAATTAGGTTTCCTATTTTTCAATTTATGTAGCCATATTAGAGAACGAATAACTCATTTGTGCCTTGTCTGTGTCTTCCTATCTGGAGTCTGGACTAAGCATCCTGATCTACTCCAGATTTTCTTTGCATTTCATAACACATTTTTCTGCTTTAGTTATGCAAAGAACGAGTTCGATAAAGCTGCTTGCCACTCTGATCAATTTTGCTGTTCTCTCCCCTGGGCCTGTATCGGGTCCCAAGGAGAAAGCATTTCATACCTGAATGAGATTAAAGAGGAGCTTATTGTCTTCCTAAACTCTCCCCACGTTGCTCGTGTTGGAGTTGATGGGTTAGGAAGAAGCACATTTTGTACATGGCTACTTTGGTTGGGAGGAGCTTTATGGTCCTCCATAACACTTCCCTTTGTGCATTTTTTCTGTCATGCTGTGATATTTATGTGGCAACTGCTAGTTAAAAGCAATGTACTCCTTTAGTTCCACTCAAAGAGTCCTGTTTTCCATTTTGGGATGTTCCAGCTTGAAGTGTCCTATTTGAAATTTTTATGAGTTTCCATATTTATCCTTGTTACGTGAAACTTCTAGAGTGCGCCAAACCATAATCATGTTTGTAAGAATCATCAGTCAGTGATGTTATGCACCCAGACCATTTCCCTTATCCCTTGTGCGCTCCCTCGTGTGTGCTTGAGAGATAGAACGTGATCCGACTGAACTAGTTAAGTATCCATATCTTCACTTGTTTGTTAATGGCAGGTCCTCTAGAGCCTTGAGCACTTGTGATAATCAACGGATACTAAGAACCAGATTCATTTTGGTTATATTTAGTGCATAGTGCATGCAGCCATATTCTTTAATTTGTCTTCCTTTCTTTGTTCATGATGCCACGTTAGTTTCTATTTAGTGAATCTCGTGCTCCAACTTTTGTTGTAACAGGTTGTTGCCTTCATATGTGGATATGTTCATTACAAGAGTCAATCGACACCAAGTAATAAACATCAAAACATTCAGTCTTGGAATTTGAGCATGTAAGAGGCTTCTAAACCCCTTGTCAGAATTTGACAATATTGGTTGTTCCTGCTTTTGCTTAGTATCCCGGTTTTCTGTGGGTGCAGGGATGATAGCGGATGGTGGATGCTTCCGTCTGGGTTAGTACTATGTAAAATTATCCAAGCACAACTCATTGATTATCATGTGGCTAACCAAGAAATTCAGGATCGCACATTGTATTGTAATGACCCTAATGTATTCTGGCAGTCCTGAAATGAGTATAACTTATCCCTGTATATACTCAGTTTTGTTTGGCACAATAGTTTTTTAGTTTTTCATAGACGCTTAATACAGCCCGTGTGACATACTTAATACAGCACTTTTGAAAAAAAAGGTTGGGCTTGGGCGGAAGGACTGGGGGGTGGGCAGAGGGTGGGCTGGGCTAGGGAGAGGGACTGGTGGGTGAGCAGAGGGTGGGCTGGGCTGGGGCAGAAGGTCTGGTTGCTGGGCAGAGGGTGGGCTGGGCTGTTGGGAGGGTCTGGGCAGTGGGTGGTTGGGCTGGGCGGTGGCAGGGCGGAGGCTTGGCGGCTGGTGGTGGCAGGGCGGAGGGGATGGGCGGTAGGGGGTGGCTGTCGGCGGTGATGTTCAAATTTATTTTTATTGTTTTAATTTTGTTTTTACAACCAAAAGTGTTGTATTAAGTATTTCATATGTGTTGTATTAAGCATGCCCCTAGTTTTTTTTTTCTTCTTTTGTTTCATTACTGTAGATAAAGCAGGTTAGGACATAGAGTTTTGATCAAGTTTTTAGTTTTCATTTCTGTAGATAGATTATAGCACAAGTTATACCTTATTCTGAGCATTGTGCTAGTTCTTACTATTTATATATACATGCAAAAGAAAATTTGATAGCCTTTACATCTAGTCTGTATTGGAAGTCAGCAAGTCAAACTACTACGTTAGTTCGAGCTGAAGGAGAGCGCAGGCAACGTTTTGCGTTTATGGTGTATACTCTAACCGTTGTTGGTTTTCTTTTTCGCACATGTTTAATCATGATATTCAGAATGTTAAAGTGGCATGCACACAAATGTTATTTGATTTGGGTAAGATGCTTTTGTATTGGCTCGAGTTAGAGTTATTTTTTCGCAGATTAGTACGTGTTCAAGTTGCTGTTCTCTTGGGTATAATTAAGATCAAGCTTTCAGCTTGTTCTTGGTACACGATGCTCAATGGTATCTTATTTATCCTTATGATTCACTGGGATTAGGTTTTCTATTCTTTTTTCATCGTGATATTATGATTAAAGTTTCTACTTTCTTGTAAGATGAAATTCGTAAGACGAAGCTCTACTTTTTAACATCTCAACCCACCAACATATTGTTAACTGGTTAAGGAGAATTCGTTGGTTAAGGAGAATTCATCTTATAAAAAATATTTGTAAGATCGTCTAACCTAAGTTTTTATTTTATAATTATTACTCCTTCCATTTTAGGTAAGAAATAATGTTTCCCTTAAAAGAGTTTATTTAAAAACATAATGGGTACAATCTCCATTGATTCCCATCATTAAACTTTTTAAGCATGGTTTTGGAAGAATATCTCAATAAAGTAAGATCCAGTCAAAACTTATGGCGGGACATGAATATTGTATGTGTAAATGAACATTATTTTGGACGTCTTTATATGGTTATTAATGTGAGATAATTGGAGTTTAGTTTTTCTATTTTTCTTTACTGACTAGACATCCAATATGAATATTCTGTTTGTATAGTTGGTGGAAATAAAAAAAGAAATTTTTTCGTATTTTGTTATGCTAATTAATTAATGTGCTATGATAATTTATAATGGAAAATATTAAATTTATCATCAGGATTATCACTACGGTGATAATTTTGCCTTGAAGACAAAGTGTATGTAAGGTATATGTGCATCTTCAAGACATAGTTGTCACCATAGTGATAATTTTAGTGATAAACCTAGCAAAGTTGATTTATAATTGATTCTCGCGCTTGCTTATGTGGGGGTGGGGAGTTGCTCTATATGAGTAATGAGATCGATTTAAGGGTTGGATAGATAGCGATTACTCTATTTATGGCTAATCCCGGAAAGTTGAAAAGAATAAAAATAACTATTATATCTGACCAAAAAATTGACTAGTTGATGCCATCAAAAACTCCATCAACGTCTACATCTTGACAGGTGTCGCTAAATTACTAAAGTTTTGGATTGATCACGCTGTCGCTATGGCCTTCCAACTTCCAAGTATAAGCAATCGCTGCTGCAACTTGTAAATACATCAATTTCATGTCACCACTCACCAGCACCGGCGGCTGCGGGCACTTGTGGAAAATGCCATCCCTTGTTCCATATCAGAAACCCGCTATGTGTACCCTTGTTGCAACCATGTGGGACCTATTGGATTCGGTCCTTTCAGTAGTCCCCACTTCTCGGATGCAATGATCTATCCTCAAAATCCAAAAGTAAAATAGCTAGTCGGGCATTTTTGCTGATGATGATGTTACCCGTTATTTCATTTGAGCTTTTGATTCTAGCTAATCTTGATCCACGTGGAGCTTGCCATGGGAATCGGGAGGGCATGTACCATCATTTTCATTTGTATTATAATTTCAAATTATGCATCGTAAATAATTATATAACATAGCAATGCAATAGGTTAAAAAGCAATTCATCGTGGACTCGCAGTTCCCTTCTCACAAGGACCTATTCCAGCCAAGAAAACTATTCTAAGCCATTGCCTTGGAGAACCAATTGAGAAGGCCTTCCAGAATTGATTTTTGGTTAGCGAATGCGAGAGAACAGTCGTCAATCGTGAGGATTAGTTGGATCTGGCAAAAGAAATAAGACGTCTCTTTTTCGAAATTCTTCATTTCAACTCATTAACTTGTAATTGGATCATCACTTAATCTTTCTTCCAAGTCCTTATCTTCGTCAGCACCCCACCCCGATGTTTTGTTGATCATCCTACACTTCCGCCTTATTGACCTCACTTTTCCTTCCACACACACATTGTATAATTCAGTTGTTGATTTGGGAAAATACCTTTAATTTTGACAACCATCAATTCTCCTGCCTCACTTTCGTAATAAAATTGGTTAACCTTCAATCTAGACTGGGGTAGAGTACGGTGCCTTGGTGCGGTGAGCTATGCACGCGTGGGCATTATAGTCTATAGAAAGAAATTAACAAAAGTAGATTTTAGAGGTTTTAAAAAAATAAATAATTAAAAAGGTTGGAAATCTTATAAAATAGACCGGTCTCAATTTATCCTAGTATAATATATAGTTTTTTAAAATCTTATGTGTATGTAACTCTTATTTAAAGTGGGAAGAAAAAATAATGGTAAAATGATAAAATGATTTTCTTTAAAAAAAAGTTAGATCCTCGTGGAGCTTGCCATGGGAGCACGTGAGAAGCCATGGGAATTGGGAGAGGCACATCCCATCATTGACATGAGTTACGGGACGCATTGCCGCATTTAGCCCTCCCTTGAAAACTGTGTTTACGATGCAGACATGCAGTGCAGCCCAACTATCAGGCACAAAACAATGTTGCTTTTTGTTTTGATTTATTAATGGTATCATAGTTTTTTTTTCCTCAAAAGTGACTTTTTCGGTTGTTAAAAAGAACACGTGATTGTAGCGAAAAAAATGTTTGCGAAAATCCACAATTTATCCTATAATATATAGTTTAAAAAAATCATGTGTAGGTAGCCCATATTTAAAGTAAAAAGAAAAAGTAAGGACAAAATGATTAAAAAAAATAAAGTTCGAAAACATGAAAAGTTTTTTGAAATGGACAAAATAGAACCCGTATCAAAATGTACTAGAAATATTGAAAATGATGTTACGTGCCGAACCTCCCATTTGTTGAAAGTTGAAAGTTGAAAGTTGAAAGTTGCCGTCCTGTATTTATTTACTTGTAGATTCCATCTTATGCATTTGCTGACACAAAAGGTTCATGTATAATGGATTATGCATTTCCGTTCTCAACGGTTGAGATAATTGCATATCCGATTTCAGGGTTAAAATTTAAAAATAACAAAGACGATATTATACCTATATTGGTTAAATAAATAATATAAATAATTCCTCCCAAAAAGAGTATATTTAAAAAAGTTTAATTATCTATTAATATATAACTAGTATTTGAGTTACTAATATCAATGTGGAGAGTAAAATTGAAATGTTATGGTAATTGTGTGCATGATTTTTTAAAGTTGACTTTTAAAATGAAATATATTGATCTCAAAATGATATAGTTTACTTTTTGCCGGGAATGGAATGAAGAAAAAATAAGATATATAATCTATAAACAATATTAAAATTGATTTTATCACTAATTTTAAAACTATTGTTACAACTAAACTTTAATGAATGGTAAAGTCGTCTTTTACTAAAACACATTTAGTTTTCAACAAGACTTAATTATAAAAGCAGTGATAAACCTAACATTTTTTTATTCTAAAAACAGTTATAGATAATTCAAGATTTTCTGTGAAAATAAGTAAAAAAAATGTATTTATTAATAAAAATGAAATTTAAAAGTCAAGCTGATGCATTTTTTTATTTTGAGGGGTTAAAATAGTAATTTAAACTATTTACTAGTACAAGGTTAACCTAATACAATATTAATTCACCTTGGACATTTCATAGATTCGCAGTGCTCTTGTAAGGCTATAATAAGGTAAAGACGTGTAAGTATTAGTAAAATTGCTTTTAAAATTAAAAAATGTCATTAAGAAGAAAAAATAAGCAACAATCCCAGTCACATGTCAAAGTCTAACTACCCATTTTCATCATTTTTTTAATATAATATTCTAAAAATAGAAATCAAAGAGCATTATTAAGCTTAAATTAATAAAGATAAAAAAGTACGTACTCGCAATGCGTGTGGGATTATAGAAGGGTTAAGGCAAAAATTTAGGTAAAACGGTCTTACGGATATTTTTTTTAAGATGGATCATTTTTATCCGATCCACCGTATGTTGGTGGGTTAAGCTGTGAGAGAGTGAAGCTCCGTCTTATGAATTAAAATCCGTAAGACGGTCTTACAGGAGACCTACTCAAGGGTTAATCGCATCATTGATCCCTTGACTTTTGGTCATTCTCAGTATTAGTCCCTTAACATTTTTTTGTCAAAATTGGGTTCTAAAAGTTTCAAATTTTCATGTCGACGGTTCTTTTGATAGATGTCGTTGAAGAAATTCGTTAAGTACCACAGACATTTGTGTAAGGGCTACATTGAAAATTTTCACATCTAAACTTAGGGTGCCGCTATTCAGCCCACCAATTCCTCCAAGTTGACTCCCCAAAAATTCTCAAAAGTTATTCTTCCTATTTTACACTTCTTATAAGTTGACCTTCCTTCATCGCCCCCTACCCTCAATTGTTCGGCTAGAGCATGCCGAACAAAACTGTGTTGTTCGTCTAGAGCATGTCAAACAACACTAAGTTTAATTTTTTTTAAAAATATTTTCAAAATGTTCGGACCTCCTTGGCCGAACATCACTGTGTTGTTCGGCTAAGGCATGCCGAACTATATTAAGTTCATTTTTTATAAAAAAGAATTCAAAATGTTCGAACCAACTTGGCCGAACCACGGTGTTGTTCGGCATGCTCTATCCGAACAACACAGTATTGTTCGACCAATGTGGTCCGAACATTTTGGAAATTTTTGGGGGTTAATTGAAAGGGCAAAATAGAGAGTTTACACATTTGTGAATTTTTGGGGGGTCAACTTTGAGGAATCGGGGGTCGGAATAGCGCGACCCCTAAACTTATTTTTTTTCAATTTACAATTGAGTCCCTATGGTCTGAAAAAGACCAAATGGCCTTCTTCCCCAAATTTTGTGTGTCATGGATCTCATGGTTGACTAAATTCCTCAAATTGCACTCCTCCTTCTATCATTTGAGAATCACTCACTTCACTACCAAAAGCTAATTCAAACATTGACAAATGATATATGGGTTTCCGTTTAAATGGTTTCTCAATTTTAGGATAATGTTTTTATATGTATACAATGCAACTAACATGTTGATTGAAGATGAAAGACTTTCACCCTTCTTCCACATTTCGGCTACAAAATGGAAGGAGACCAAACAAACCCAAATCTTCAATTTGCACTAATTTCAAGGCAATTTCATGGAGAATTAGAACACATTGAAGATGGAGAAAGTTATTTAAGCAAAAATCGTAGATGAAGTAAATAAATAGCTAGGATTAGTCGAGGCCTTTGATAGCAGTGAGTTTGTTGCAGTATTGTTTAGAAGTTGTATCAATCATGTTTGTGGGTCAGTCAAGATTGATAAAGAGAGAGGAGAGGGAGAAGAGGTTGAGGGAATGAATCTTGATTCATTTCTGCCGAAAAAGTCTATTACAGAGAGTTTTACAAAGAGTTATTAAAGTCAGTGGAATCAAACTCTACTAAGACCAACTTAATCTGAATTTACAAGTATGCCCTTAATTCACATAATTACAGTGATACCCTTTAATGAATATACAATATGACTAAGTGTCCACAGGACTACTATCTCCATATTAATGCTGCTGTGTTGTGATCCTCCACGGCAGAAAACAATCACTGCAAATCACTCTTCAATGCTTTAAATCTTCCAACATGATGCACGTGATGATCTTGAGCTGCATTATGGTCAATACCCCCTCCGCAAGGTGAAAGTGGTGAAAAATTAAGGACTTTCTACTTGGATAACAGGAAACAATGAGGGACCTTGCCTAGGGACTTAGTAAAAATATCAGCCAGTTGAAGCTTGGATGGAATATGCTGAGGTTTGATTAAACCCTGTTGGACCTTTTCTCTAACAAAATAACAGTCCAACTCAATGTGTTTCATACGGGCATGATAGACAGGGTTAGAGGCTATGGCAATGGTTGCTGAGCTATCACAATAAACACTGACAGGAAGGTGCACAAGAACTTGCAAATCCTGAAACAAGGCCTGAAGCTAGATAACCTCACTAGTAACTGTGGCTAATGCCTGTATTCGACCTCTCTGAAGATAGGCATCACATTGCTTCTTAGACAACCAGAAATGAGGGAATCACCCGGCTGACAAACAATATCTAGAAGCGATTTTCGTCATTGGGATCACTGCGATCACTATCACAATATGCCTTAAGGCGGAAGGAATGCTTGGAAGAGAGTAGTAGACCACGTCACAGACGGACCTTAATATACCTCAAAACTCTATATATAGGGCTGACGAAGATGAGAAGAATAAGGAGAGTGAACAAACTGGCTCAAAACATGAGCTACAAAGGCCACATCAGGTCTGGTCACAATCAAATAAAGTAGTTTTCCCACAAGCTGCCTATAGAATGTAGGGCCCTAAAGAGGTACCCCTTTGGAAGCTAATAGTTTCTCATTAGGATCTAAAGGAATTGCCAAGGGCTTGGCATCAGTAAGCCTTGTTGTAGCAATCAAATCAAGTGCATACTTCATTTGACTTAAATGGAAACCCTTGGAAGATCTTGTAACTTCAATGCCTAGATAGTACTTGATCAAGCCAAGGTTCTTGATGCTAAACTAGGCATTAAGATAAGATTTGAGAGAAGCTATGACACCAGAATATGTCCCAGTAACAATGATATCATCTACATAAACCAAAACTGCAGTGAAGGAACTGTCAGTCTTCAATGTGAACATAGAATAATCTACATGATATTGGACATAACCAAGATGAAGTAAAGACTCGGTGAGTTTGGCAAACCACTGTCTTGAAGCCTATTTTAAACCATAAAGAGACTTCTGCAATTTGCACACCAAACCAGATTCAAGTCCTTTGGAATAACCGAGGGGAAGAGCCATGTATACTTCCTCTATTAGATCACCATGGAGGAAAACATTATTGACGTCAAGGTGATGGACATCCCATCCCTTTGCAGCTGCTACAGCAAGAAGGGCTCTAACAGAGACCATCTTGGTCACTGGAGAAAAAGTCTCATGGTAGTCAATACCCACAGACTGTGTGTAGCCTTTTGCTACTAACCTAGCTTTATATCTCTCAATGGAACCATTAGCATGGTATTTTACCTTGTAAACCCACTTGCAGCCTACAACCTTTTTGCCAACAAGAAGAGGAACAAGATGCCAAGTTTGATTATCCTCTAAAGCTGTTAATTCTTTATTCATGGCATCTATCCAACATTGATTTTTGACTGTTTGGGTATAAGAAGTAGGCTCAATCTAAGCATCTAATGCATTGACAAAATAAAGATAAGTGGAATCAAAATGATCATAACTAATGAAATGATTAATGGAATGCTTAGATTTGGACAGAGAGGGCTGAAAAAAGTCTTTGAGTTTTACAGAGGGAACCTTGGTTCTCTGTGATCTTCTGAGAGGAGGGTTAGAAGGGGAAGGAATTTGTGCAGCATCAGAAGGATGATGAAATGAAGTATCAGAAAATGGATAGGAATGTACAGCTGGAGTTGCAGAAGGAGTATCAGAAGGTGTGCCAGAAGAAGATGGGGTATGAGAGTGCAAAATATGAGCAGGAAGGAAATGATTGTGTAGATGTAGAAGTAGACATTGGAAAAATATGTTCATGAAACTTTACAAGTCTACTAACAAACAATTTCTTGGTTTGAAGATTGTACAAGAGATAACCCTTATGACCATGAGGGTATCCTAAGAAAATGGAAGGAATGGCTCTAGGATCAAATTTGTCATGGTCATGTATGGAAGCAAAACATAGACAACCAAAAGTTTTTAGATAAGAGTAGTCAACTTTGGTTTGAGAAATGACTTCATAAGGAATTTTAAACTCTGTGGCACTAGAAGGAATTCTGTTAATGAGATGTGTGGCAGTGAGAAGGCAATGACCCCAACTGTTTAGGAAGAGAGCTTTGGAATCTTAGTGCTCTAACCATTTCAAGAAGTTGTATATGCTTCCTTTCTACAATTCCATTTTTGCTATGGTGTATAAAGGCAAGAGGACTGGTGAGTGATACCTAGAGTGGCAAGAAAAGGTGGCTGAAGAATTCTGATCCATGATCAGTTCTTATGTTCTGAATGGTAGTCTTAAACTGTTTTTTAACAAAAGCAGTGAAATCAACAAAGGTTTTCATGACATGTTATTTGGTAGACAATAAGAAAGTCCAAACACATCTAGAAAAGTCATCAACAATAGTAAGGAAATATTTGCATCCATTCATAGTAGAGATTCTATATGGGCCCCAAAGATCACAATGCAACAGCTCAAAGCAGTGAGTAGTTTTTGTAATACTAACAGGGAAAGGCAACTTGTGTTGTTTAGCTAGAGGACAAATGTTACAACATTTGATACAATCATGATCTGTTTTGGAATTGAATACATGGGAAAATTGAGGAATCCTTTTCAAATTACACAATGATGGGTGTCCTAGTCTATTATGCCAAGTTATAAATGAAGATTTATGAAAAGCTCCACCAACTTGGCCAATGAATTGTGAAGGGTTAGACTTGAGATGATCAATATTGCCTTGCAAAATGAATAATCTGCCATGTAAATCACCAGTTGCAATGGTGTTCTGCCATTGATCCTGAAAATTACATTGAGTTTTAGTGAATGTCACTGTATGGGTAGAAGAAGTAAGGATTTTAATTAGGAATGGAAAGAAGATTAAAATAAAAAGAGGGAACATATAAAACATCATGCAAAGTCAAGGTTGAAGAAATAATCACTGAGCCCTTGTGAGTGACTATGGCTTGCTGCCCATTAGGGAGTGAAAGAATAACGGGCTTAGATAATTCTACAACATAATGCATTAGTGGAAAAGAAACACAAATATGATCAATTGATCCTGAATCTACTACTCAAGCATTCATGTTGTGAACAGATGCCACAAATCCATCATAACAGCAAGTAAGAACACTCAAACTTGGATCATTCATACCTGAAGACTAAAGATTGGAACTAGAAGTAAAAGCAGCAGTCAAATGATCTTCTGGGCTATCTTTTCCTTTCAGCATATTGATAACTTGACCTAGCTAAGTCTTTAACATCTCAATGTCACTTTGAGTTTCATTCTCCTCACTACATTTGTTTTGCACCTGCATCACCTTAGGATTAGGTTTCCCAGAATGTGGTTTAGCACCTTCTCCCTTAGATGCTTGTGATTATTGAGGGAGTATGCTGGGTGCCCAATTGGAAACCCATGGAGTTTGAAACATTCTGCCTTGGTGTGGCCCTCTTTGTTGTAGTAATTACAAAAATCCCTTTCTTGAAGGGAGCCCTAATGTATCCAGACTTAGGGGCATTTCCATATGACTTATTGAAATTTCCAGGAGGTTTTTTATGGTCAAAATCACCATAGACTTTAGTAACATTTGCTGCAATTCCATTATATTCAGAAACAAAACCAATTCTTAAGGATTCTTCTTGTTTTACCATGTAGTAGGCTTCCCCTATGCTAAGCAAAGGCTTCATCCTAAGAATTTGACCCCTTATGTTGGCAAAGCTATCATGAAGGCCCATAAGAAATTGCATCAACTTCTTCCTTTGTTCCCTTATCTCATGTGCCTTAACAGCCCCGCATCCACAATTATTGCATGAACAAGCCGTAATTGTGTCTAGGGCTGCACTCTCATCCCAAAGACCTTTCATCTTATGATAGTAAGCCTCTACAGACCCTTCCCTTTGTTCCAACCTATGTAAATCCTTTTCTAACTGGAAAACCCTATGTCCATCGATGTTGGAATATCTCTCTTTTAGCTCATTCCAGACTACATAAGCAGAGCATACAAAGTGCAAGCTACTACTTATTTCCTCAGAAACAACATTGAATATCCAAGAAATAACCATGTCATTTGCTCTTGCCCACATATGATATAATACAAATTAATTTCTGGAACATGAAATGTGCCATTGATAAGAACAGATTTGTTTTTCGCGGATAAAGAAATTTGTAATGACCTAGACCATGTACTGTAGTTGTCACTACTAGAGAGTTTAGTGGAGATTAGAATTAGACTTGGATGGTCGTTATTGTGAATGAAAAGTGGATGCATGTTTGAGTCGATAGAAATCTCCATTGAAGTGTTTGATCGAGACCCCATAGCTCTTGCACCTACTTCATTCAGAGTGCCTTGATTTCCACCATTGTTGTTCATGTCATTATCATTCGCCATTAAAACCTTTCGTGAGATGTCGCTGGTGGACTACGCTTCCTCAGATGACGATGAACCAGATGTTCGAGAGAAGCAGAGACACCCTCGTGATTTGAGAAAACCCTTCGTGATTTGAGAAAACCCTAAAATTCGAGTTGGTTTCTCAAGTACTAATGGATTGGATTCAAATCCAGAATAGGAAGAATAGAAAAATCAAACAACAATTGAAGATTGAAATTGATTATTTAGGCCTAAACACAAATGTGGATCGTGTGCTTTGATACCATGTCAAGATTGATAAAGAGAGATGAGAGAGAAGAGGTTGAAGGAATGAATCTTGATTCATTTCTGCCGAAAAAGTCTATTACATAGAGTTTTACAAAGAGTTATTAAAGTCAGTAGAATCAAACTCTACTAAGACCAACTTAATCAGATTTTAGAAGTATGTCATTCACTCACATAATTATAGTGATACCCTTCAATGAATATACAATATGACTAAGTGTCCATAACACTACTATCTCCATATTGATGCTGTTGTGTTGTGATCATCCATGGCAGAAAATAATCTCTGCAAATCACTCTTCAATGCTTTAAATCTTCCAACATGATGCACGTGATGATCTTGAACTGCATTATGGTCAATAGGTTCATCTTGGCGAACTCCCTCTCTTCGATGCTTCCATGGTCATTGCCTTCGCTTCTGCCACTGGATGGGTTCATTGTTTTGGTAAGTTTGACTTTCTCTCTCTCTCTCTCTCTCTCTCTCTCTCTCTCTCTCTCTCTCTCTCTCTCTCCCTAACAGATGCAGGAAAAGGTCCATACAAATGATTATTATATTTGTTTCAAACTTGGAGTGGCAAGATGCTAATTTGAGATGCCAGAATTGCTTTGAGGAATGATTGGTACTCTTCCACTTCATTCTCACCTTGGATTCTTGGAAGCATACCAGAATTCATATAATGGCTTCTGAGTTGCGTTCTAAGCTATATATGTAGTCAGTTAAGGTTTATGCCATCGAATGTGCTCTAACACACACTGTCAAATGAAACTTACATAAGAGCATACTATGGGGTTTTTTATTTCTTCAGCTGTTAGGCAAATTAACAACTCCATTACATGCCTAAAGTCCTACTTTTCATTTTAGCATTTCACGAAAAGTGGGAGTCCCATTTCTAAATTTCAACCTATAAATTTTCATTTTTGTTTTGATTTTCTTCCTTCTTTCAAACATGATATTTCTCTTATGTGTCGTATAAAAAAAAGAAAAGAAAAAGAGTATTTCAGTGTCCTATTTAATGAAATATATGGAAGTATAAAATTTGATTTATCACCTAAGACTCTTTTATCAATGATGTGGAACAGAGGATCTTAGTGTTAAAGATTCCAATTTTTGGTGCCCTCGATACGTTTTCCTGTGATATATTCCTTAGTCTGATCCAGCATTTTCCAGACAATAGGGACTCGATTGCAAATTGAAAAAAAAAAGTTTTAGGTGTAAAAATTTTCAATTTAGCCCTTACACAAATGTTTGTGGTATTTAACGTGATTTTTCCAACGATATCCATCAAAAGGACTGGCGGCGTGAAAATTTGAAACTTTAGGACCAAATTTTGATAAATAATTGTTAAGGGATTAATACTGAAAATAACCCAAAGTAAAGGGACCAATAGTGCGATTAACCCATTATAAAATGTATTTTATGTCACCATCATCAAGAGAAAAGTCACCAATTAGATTGAATCTCCCACTCATTATATATGTGTTTTGTTTGTGTGTTCTTCCCTCATACATTTGTGTGTGTTGTGTGTGTGTGTGTGTGAAAGTGATGGGTGAAAAGATCATTGATGCAAAGGCTCCACTCTTGGGGACTGGTAGTGGTGGTGGAGATGCCCACAACACAAAGAAATGGAGCACTAATATTCTCTGGTTCTTCCTCTCCATCATCCTAGCCATAACTTGTAAGAATCTCTTTCTATCTCTCTCTGTTATTCTTTTGTTTATGAACAATTTCAACGCCATGATTATATGATTTATATGTATGAATAATTCATCCAGTACATAACGGTAAACTGTCCAGAAAACTGCCCCATTTTTGGGTTTCAGTTTTGGTTTTGAGCCTCTAAATTACCGAATTTAAGTCTGTTGCATAAATATCATTCAAATATTACATCGGCAATATCTGGGAAGGGTCTAATTTACGCAATCCTACCTCCTTAAGAAGAGACACTGTTTTCTGTAATTCCAACTGCTAACCTTCAGGCCGCAATGGAGCAACGGTTTCGGCAAGGCTGGCTCCTCAAGTACAGAAATGGATTTGTAAATAACCCATGTTTAAGAGCACTTACTGTCTTTTGATTGGTGGAGTTGTTTAACTTGGCAAAAGAGAAAAATAATTACTAATAAAGAAACTTTAATGCTATGCATATTGATTTCTATTTCAGTAATTTGCCTTACATTAGAAGGCAACTCGGGTTCTTGGGCGACTGTGCGAAATGCTAAGGAGTACAGTGATAGGGAGCAGAATATTGGAGATGTTGTTGAGTCAGGGGAAGCAGTTGTAGCTGCTGATGATGGTCGATGCTCAGAGATTGGAGCTTCGGTGCTTAGAGAGGGTGGACATGCTGTTGATGCTGCTGTGGCCACCGCTTTGTGCCTTGGTGTGGTCAATCCAATGGCTAGTGGAATAGGCGGTGGAGGTTTCATGATTGTCCGATCTTCTGCTACATCAGAAACCCTCGCATTTGACATGAGGGAAACTGCTCCCTTAGCTGCTTCACAGGTTCATATGTTTCTGTTCATTTCGAGGGCTAATAGCAACTTAGAATATGAAATTACCCCCTTTTGCAGTTCTGGATCAAATGTCCTAAATTTAGTCATTCACGGTCTACTGTTGGCGCAGTTTTGTTTCAATCGAGGGTCTAGGTTTACATAGATATCTGTTAACATTTTTCGATGAAAAGTTGTCATGTGTTATGAACATACATTTTTGGACATTGGGCCCTAAATTTGCAAAAGGTGGGGGGGGGTTACATTTTGAACCTTGTTTGGACATTATGCCATTTAACGTTACGTGATGGGTATCTTCTTTTGAGTGTTGTCAAATAATAATGCAAATGCCATTAAACAGAACATGTATGAAAAGAATCCTCATGCCAAGTACGCCGGAGCATTAGCAATGGGCGTTCCTGGCGAGCTAGCTGGCCTTCATGATGCGTGGTCAAAATACGGGCGGATGTCTTGGAGGGCTTTACTTCAGCCTGCTATTAAGCTCGCCAAAGATGGATTCGTGGTTGCTCCTTATCTTGCTTCATCTATCTCCAACAGTGCAGAGAAAATCAAGCGTGACCCTGGCTTACAACAAGTGTATGCTCCGAACGGGAAATTGTTACAAGCTGGCGATACATGCTACAATGTGGAGCTTGGTAGGAGCTTAGAAGCAGTAGCAGAACAAGGCCCAGAAGCCTTTTACAATGGCACGGTAGGGGAAAAGTTGGTTAACGATGTTAAAGAGGCTGGCGGAATTTTGTCAATGGAAGATTTGAGGAATTACAAAGTGGATGTTACGGATGCAGTTGCAGTTCATACTATGGGATACACTATATTAGGAATGCCAGCTCCTTCAAGTGGAACACTTGGGCTTGCTCTGGTACGAGCTTTTCCTTATTTATTGATTAAAGAACAATAACCGATTTTTCTTGACAGTATCTGTGTCTGTGTGGACTGGTGATATATACACAGGTCTTAAACATCTTAGACAGCTATGGAAGTTCCAACGCTGCAAAAGGAGCTTTGGGTTTACATCGCTTAATTGAAGCACTAAAACACATGTTTGCTGTCCGGATGAACTTGGGTGACCCTGACTTTGAAGATATTAGTGAGACTGTTGCCAAGATGCTTTCCCCGGCATTTGCAAAGATGGTTCAGAAAAGGATACTTGACAACACCACCTTCCCACCTGAGTACTATATGCACAGGTAAAAACTGATCATTGAGTAATAAAAGAAAAGTTAGAATAAAAAAAAATCGCAAGGTATGAAACTTGTTCTTAATTATCAGGTGGAGTCAGCTTAGAGACCATGGAACCAGCCACTTTTGTATCGTAGATGCAGATAGAAATGCTGTCTCATTGACAACCACTGTAAATTATGGTTTTGGAGGTGGCGTTCTCTCTCCATCCACTGGTATCGTGCTGAACAATGAGATGGATGACTTTTCAACTCCCACAGAGCTATCTCCAGACAAACTTCCTCCTTCTCCAACAAATTTTATCAAACCAAACAAGAGACCTTTATCATCCATGACACCAATCATTGTCCTTAAGGTATAACGATGGTTCTGCAAAAAAAAATTGTTTGAAGTAAGCTAAAGTAACTGTTTGGCACAACATAATTCTGTGTTTCATTGATGACCGAATTAGCAATAATCACAAAAAAAAAAATAATAAAATTGATTTCATGTTTATATCCTAATGCACTGTTGACAGGATGGTCAATTGGCTGGGGTTATTGGTGGTAGTGGTGGAATGAAGATAATTCCAGCAGTAGCACAAGTTTTCATCAACCATTTTGTCTTGGGGATGAAACCTTCAGCTGCTGTTGAGTCTCCAAGAGTCTATCACAAGGTAATGGGTTGATTTGCAAACTTCACTTCCTCGTAAAAGAATCATATATATTGATTGTCTTGATTCCTTGCAGCTACTACCGAATGTGGTTACATATGAAAATTGGACAGTCCTGGATGGTTACCATATTGAGCTTTCAGATTATAGAAAGCATTTCTTGGAAGAGAGAGGTCATGAGTTGAAGGTTGTAGCAGGCGGAGCAATCTGTCAGCTTGTCACTCAAACACTTAAAATCCCAATTGAGATGGGTCGAAAGAACGGAAAAGAGCCTAAAGGTCAAGTTTTGCGAGGGATACTTACGGCGGTAAGTGATCCTAGAAAAGATGGAAGGCCTGCAGCTGTCTAAATAAGCACTTCTGAGTTCTGAGAGGAAGTACTTATTCACATTCTTTTGTATATAACTACCTAGTACCTACACACTAGGTGTACGGTGTACGGTGTACGGTGTACGGTGTACCACAGTACCACAGTACCAAAGGATCAGCATGGCTGGTTCTGTCTTCCCGTAATTTGTAAATAAGTAATAAAAAAAAGTTATATAGAAAAAATAACCCTCTTTGTTCTTTGCACCAGTTCCCTCAAGGTCTAGGCTGGTTTTAAATCCCTTTATTTGTTTATCTATTCCTTGTACTACCTAAGGTTCACATTTAAATAGACCAAAAACGGGTATTTGAAGGGTGAAATCGCTATTAGCATTCCACTTTTCATTTGAGTTGACGCTCTAGCCAACCAAAAATGTTATATTTTACTTGTACGAATTGCTACACATATTGTACATGACAGGAATAATAATTATAACACATGTACCTTAAGAAGAATCTATATTACAATACATATCCAAAAACACACGTACAATTGGGAAAAGCTATTCAGAGGCTGAGATTGATTTTTTCATCAAGTTCCAACGGCCTAGATCAAGTTTAGAGTTCACATGTGTGAACAACGGTTGTCCAACTTCCCCCATTTTCTCTCCTTCGCAACCCTCTCTCCTTTTCTCACTATATTGTGGCAGTCTCCTCTTTACCGGTTGTCTGTATCCTTCTCTCCTCTCCGAATTCTATTAGAGTTATGATTGTTTCTTCCACTTCTTCCACCGACTTCTTCCGACTTTACCTGACATGTGAAGCAACAAAGTCCACATCGTAATCACAAGCAGAGAAGTTGATTCTGGTGGAGATAAGCCTGCGTTGTGGGATTGGGAGTGTGTGGATGCCACGACGAGAGAGGGATGGAAGGTCAAGGGTGCCACTGATGAAGGAGGTGGGAGGTGCTTGACTAATTTATTGATTAGTCAAAACAAAATTGGAATTTACGAAACCTCTTTATATTTAGTTTTTACTCTTTATTTCTTAGAAACAAATTAATTATATCTGAAGCATTTCTTGGACAGCTGAAATCACTTCTATTAATTTATTTCTTATTCATTTTTGCTTATGTATAGTTCAGTTGAAAAAAAAATATGCGGTATGTTTAACGCACGGGTGCAAAAACTAGCATATTATATTTGAACGTTTAACATGGCTAATATTTTCTTTTGATATTTGAAATTTGAAATGTCCATTTATATCATACCTAACATGTGGAAATTAGGATGCGTATTAAAATTGCTGAGGCAATAGGATTTTCAACTCTTAAACATTAGTCTAAGCCAAGAGAGTTGTAATTTACATCATTCTCTTTTCTTTGATAGACTTTTTTTTTTTTTTTTGAATTAATCTGGCGATATGAAGTGACCTCCAACTGATCACATTTTACTTTTTTCTTTTATAAACAAGGTTGATTTAACAAGAAATTTGGGCAAATTAGCCTCAAAAAAATTAAAATGAAGACAAGCTCATGGATCAGTTTTTCAATGCATTCAGGCTTTTGCAAAACACTCAAACGTCTCATTCATCAATGAAGCCTTATCCTAAATTACCTTTTTTCATTACAACAAATAGTTTCTACCAAAAATAAAATAAAAATTACAAACAAAGAGTATTCATCAAATTTGCGACTTGCGAGTCCTAGAAAGTCATGGGTGACTCTTTAAAGACATTGTATGAAATTAATTAGGAAGCTTTGTCCATGAGTTGTATAGGGGCCAGTATGTTGGCCTTGCTTGTTTCAACAATACATCCATTCATAACCATTTCCTCCAGCATGAAGTGAGCTTTCTCCAAATGGAACATTATGTCCAACTCACACTGCATATTTGAGCACATCCAGAATGAGAAAAATCAAGACAACCCAACATCAGCAAGTAGGCTAGAAGAGCCAGCGAGGGGGGTGGGGGAAGCGGGATAAAACAAGAAGTTCAAACTTTGACGTCAGATTTACCACATTCCCAAAATGGCGGTCCATAGTTTCGACTAATAAGTGTATGAACTCCAAAATAGCAAGCTCGTTCTGCCAAATATGAGAGGAGAAAATTTATCAGATTGAAATGTTACATCGTCATAGGAAAAAATCAAACAGAAAAGAAAGAGAGAATGATTGAAATACAATATTAAAAATAAGCCAGTTTAGGGAGTCTTTCATCAAATACAGAGCTGGGCAATCTAAAGAGATTCCTCCAAAAAGAATACTTAAGTAAGATCACCCTTACGCATACCTGTTTTAACCCTTCTGATTTACATAGTAGATACCTACATGATTTACAAGAGTTCAGGCAAAATAGACTAACAGTTACATCAAACAGTCGTTTATTTTACAAGGTTTCAAAGCAGGAAAGCTCCTCTATAATCTATAAGGCTTCAACAAAATGACATAAGAACAAAGTAGCATTTTTCACTCACTAATGGGAACTATGGAACAAAACCCCACTGAAACTGGTAGAAAATGAAAGCAACCCTGCCACGGCGCCACTGACAAATGAGATTCACCAACTTGAACCATTTTTTGCACAAATATCGACATGTAATAGCACAATCTTATAACGACTTAGAAGATGCAATCATGAGAACTGTTTGGTTTAAGCCACATTCAATGTTTTCTATTAGGCAATAAACATCATCTTAACAAAAACAAAATATTGAAAGGACAAAAAAGAACTTACTTCTCCATTGTCAACTCCAACCAAAAAGAACAAGGATGCATATCGCCTATAGACAATTTTGTAGGTCCGATGCTCGACAAATGAACACTGTTGTCAAGTGCATGCAGGAAATATCAACTTAGTATAATAATCTGCAGACATAATTTAAATACCTCATAAAGTAACCAAATAGATCAAATAAACTTAACCAATGCAGGGAAAAAAAGAGAGACTATCTGTGTTATATATCCACATTCCTAACATTGTTATGGCATTCACCGTTGGTAACCATTTCCCAAAAAAAAAGGACTATCTTGGTTATATATCTACATTTCTAAAACTGTTATGGGGTTCACCAATGGTAAACATTTCCCTTATATGTTCAAAGTCACCTAACAAATGAAAACTATGTTGCGGGTCAGAGAAAGTAGCAAATATAAATACAAGCAGCAAGAGTCTAGGAATAACATAAATAAGATATTAAACTAGGGAAAAATCACCAAAAATAGAATTTTGTTATGCATAGTCACTAAGCAAAAGCAACCAACTAGATTGCTGACCTCTCCAGCACAGGCTATTGCATAGAGCTAGTATCCAAGAGACACAAATCTCAAAGTTTTCGAACCAAAAGCACCTCTCAGAAGTCAGAACACATTGGGTGCCGCCTTACACAATCACGCGACTTTCGGAGTTGATATAACATTGTAGTTCTCCAAAATTCTTTAAACTACTAATCTAATAATCTTACAATCATAGGATGACTTCAGATAATTCAATTAAAAGTTCTGATGGGAATATTAATCAGTAATATTGTTTGTTTACTAGTAGTAAAACAAAAACAAAGGAAACCTAAATAGTCACAAAGGAAAGGTACATGAAGACAAAAAAGCAAGAATGGGTGTTTATTTGACTTTAGAAACCCTAAATGTTTTGAGATTTTGTGTAGAACTACTGAATATAATTTGTCAAACTAAAGGGGGGATCAGTGCAGATTTTAAAAATCCACACCAAACCAACCAAATCTAAATGGACGGGGTTTCTGCAAACCATCCTATATACATGAAACATGCTAGAAGTGCCATTTTCTTTTCTATCTTAACTTCTTCTTTCTAGTACCTTTCCCACCAAAGGTTCTAGGAGAGGAAGATTCAAGAAATACCACAGGGGATGTAAAAAAGTTTGAAGGTTGCCCAAGTCCAAGATCACGTTCGTGAGTGTGTGGTTGTTTATCCTATTGCCCAAGTCCAATACCACATCCACAAAATGGAGTTGAACTTTGCCGAGCCTCATGATTCCTTAAATTTCAGATGGTGGTTCTCGAATTACACCCATCATTTCCTTCCTACTATTCATGCAATCACTAACAACTCTAGTTGAGAAAGAAAGAAGAAGGAAAAAACATATGAGAGACAAGAAGAACAGTGACCCATCTGGTAAATGTTTTCAAAAAGGATATCCACTTTACCGCGTTAATACTTGATCTGCAGAGACCCAATCCAATTAGGTTTAGTGCACATTGGTCCATATAGAGCAAGCATAAGTGCTTAAGACAAACATAGATTCAAGATGCAAATGTTACCTCTGCTCCAACTCCTATTTTTCTTTTAACCGGAATGGCTCACAGCTCACTATTTACTTAACATGTACTTATGTTTTGAAAAGTATTTTAACAAGGTTTTCAATAATTAAACAAGGTTTGGCTTGGGGCATCATGAACAATAGTTACAATAGTACAAGGAAAAGTATATGTGCCGTGAGTTAGTGAGGATAATTCAAATAAAAATTAGATGTCAAAATCAACATGCAGTATCAAGACAGGCACAAATAAGTGTAGGGTATAAAAGAGAAGCCCGCCAGGGGGGCGGGGTTGCAGTGGTAGAATAAGAACTGGGGTTCACTTAAAACTAGATTCGCAGTAATTCACTAACAGCTGGAAAGGTTGGGATTGTGAGTGAAAAATAAGATGGACCAATTCATGAGGGAAAGAAAATACTCCTCCATTCCACTCAACTCAAAGAGTCATACTTTCCTTTTGTGGATGTTCTTTAAAGTGTATCACTTTATAAATTAAGGTTACAGTTCCCAAAAAGTAAAATAATCTTTCTCTGAATGGAACAAAGGGAGTACTCTCCAGCAATTCTTCCAAAATTGGATTAAAGAGGTATCTAATTCCAAGATAAACCAAGGGGTGGGAGAGATGGCAAGGGCACTCAAGGCAAAGACCTTGAGGTCATTGGTTCCAATCTCCATACCAACAAAATGTCCCACTTACCTATCTAAAAAAAAAAAGGATAAACTAAGTGTAGCACAAACTACATTCCAGGCTCTGGCCCCTTCTGAAGTCCAAGTTTTATATGAAGATTCTTAACTTTTTCTTGAATTTCTTTATAATTTCAATGCCCTCTATCTGATTATTTGTTTTCATCTTTTTAATGAGTTCCTTTTGAATCTACATGATATGGATACCAATTAACCTTTTCAAATCCAAAGATAAAATTTTCTATTTTACAACAGTTAATGGAAGATGTGAATGTCCAGCTGACAACAATCTTTGTCACATAAAGCTCTTAATTTCTACTAAAACTAATTGCCATGTATAACGCGCGCTACTACATGATGGAAAATTTATGCATATACATGAGAAATCTACGAAATTAAAATTCACTTATGCTATGATTGAGTGCAAGGATTTCATGCCTTATAATCAACACTAAAGCAAATTTAACTTAACATCTGTACTGGATGAGCTCCAATTTCAATTAGATCGCTCCAATTCGAGCTCCTAAACACTACCTTAAGAATTTATATATTCATACATGAGAAATTTATGAAATCAATATTCCCTCATGCCATGATTAATATACTAAGAAATCCGTGTCTTAGAATCAGAATTCGAGCAAATTAGACTTAAACTTTGACTACATGAGCCCAATTTCATTTCCATCGCTCCAATTCGGTGATCCCAAACACTAACTCAAGGATCCATGCATAAATTCGTATAGGAATACATATACGTGTGTGTGTGTGTGTGTGTGATGAGGATACAGAGGGAGGGAGGGAAGGGGAACCTGTTGTTCGTTACGAGCGAGGCACTTGCGAACAATTTCCCCCTCCAGAGCACGGCGTTCGTCGATGGTGAGGTATTCGTAGTATTGGGCGAGACGAGTCTGCCCTTGCTTGTTCACCATCAATATAAATCTGATCCCCATTCCTCACGCTAGCCAGCTGATCTCTTTGAATTTTTCCGGCTAACTTTACAAAATGCGATTTCTGTAGTTAGAGAGAATAAAGCGACTGAGATCCCCGGTTTTATGAGGTAAAAGATTGCTCCGATGGTTTTCCCGACTTCTGTTCCAACTCATATACAGTTATACCTATACACTAATACTTCGCCGGTATTTCACACCTTTTATAGAATTTTTTGGGCTAAAGTGTAACTTCAATGGGGAAAATTGAGTGTCATTACATTATTTCAAACATTTTCTCTCATGTCAAGCGGTATTATTTCATACAACATTGTTAGTCTTATAATTACTTCTACAATTTTTTCTATAACTAAGTTTTGAAGAAGGGTAAAGTTGTCTTTATTCAAAATATTTTTTCTCAATTCAAAACTTAGTTATAAGAAAAGTTGTAGGATTAGTGGTAAGGATAGCATTTTCCTATTTCATATGCTGAAGTTTATTTTTGAAATATTGTTACTAAAATGCCTGGATCGTCTTCTTTTACAACTTCGATCAATACTTTAAGTTCGAAAATACGATTATACGCAACGAAACGAGAATCGACCTAATAAATACACAAATATATACACCGAGATATTAATCTCTAATAGTAAATGATTATCTAAACCAGTTTTATGGAGCTTTGGATCAGCCCCCAATTTTATATTTGGAGATAATGTTACATGGCTGGTCAGGTCTCAAATGGTAGTAAACTAGTAAAGTAGTAATACACTATTTTATGTGCGTTTGATTAGTGGAAAAACTTTGGCGATATTGCGTTTGTGAAATATGATGTTTTGCAAATCACATCTTGCATTTGTAGAAGGATTTAGCTTAGCGAAAAAGTTTTAACTAATTTTTTAAAAAATTTACATGTTAATCAATCTAGTCCTTGTCTTTTCCTTCACTTCAGGTTACCATAAAATTTTCTACAAACGAGGGCTAGCCAGGTAGGTACGTCGACTCAGAAGTAAATTCCTTGCGCATGTAACACACAGAGCTCCTAGTTAAAAACTACTAGTATTCAAAGGAAATTGACTTTTAAACATAAAATTCTCTACTCTCTTTCGCACGCAAATAGCAAATATTGAAAATAAAGCTACAGCCAAGATACAAGGGATTGCATATACATAAAACCGTAACAAAAATTGTAGTCTCTTTACAACTCACACATCTTAGCATACATAGATTTGACATCCAATGCCCTTCTTGGCATGGGTGTTATTGCGGTGACAAATTGCTTAATAAGGCTTTGTAAATTGAAAATAACAGACTATACTTTTTCTTCTGGGTGAAACAACAAACTATACGTGCAAGGCCTGGAAACCGTAGCCCATAGCAAAGCATTATATTAGTAGTGCAATTCAGTGGGAGAGTAGGCATTGTTCCACCTCTTTGTTGACCAACTTATCATCTGGAAGCTTAAAATCCAACAATTGAGTTGGTGGCTCTTCATCCTTGTTGGCTTCTATGACATCTTTCGAGCTCAGAAAGCTTGGCTGATTGGTTGAAGATAGGACCCTAGCCCACATCCTATCTGTTATTACAACCTTCTTCTGTTTCTCAATAATTCTCTGCAGATACCATACCATTTGTTACATTTAGCATTCCTGTTCTTGAGAGTATTAAATTTTAAGGGTAAATAGGAAATTCAACAAAACTGAAATCAATCACAGTTTAAGATTTGTGTTTGGTAATGCCCACTCACAGAGAAAGGGATGTAAGATTCTCTGCCATTAACAGGCCCAACCGTAAAACCTGTATACCCAGCCATTGCTCCATGAACAGCACTTTGAGCAAGAAGAGTGCAGTAAACATTATCAGATGCATTGCTACGAACAGCTCGAATCATGTATGTAGGATCTGCACAACAAAGAAATCCATGTTTGGTTCAACCATTCCTTGATTTAGTTTCAGTCACATAAGCAAAACTAGATAGCCCATATGGGGGAAGCTCAGTGGCTTGAGATTAAGGCCTCAAGTGAAATACATCATTGAGGTCTGGGGCTAAAATTCTAATAAGTGCTTTCCGGCATAGCCTATTCCATGGGACACTAGGCGTTTCCCAAGAACCAAGATGGTTCGGTCTTATAGGTGTGCCTAATGTGGCCTGCTGTGGTGCCGTTTGGCGTGTCCCCCTGGTTATAAATATATATTTTTTGTGTAAAAGCATAAGCAAAGTTAGATTCATCTAACCTATATATTTGAGGTTGATTGCCATCTTTTTTTGTCTTGAAAAATGATCCTGCACATTAAAATCGCAAATTTATTTACAAACATCGCAGATTGAAAATAATGCCTGAAATGCTCCAAGTTCTAGTTTATGCACGAGGGAGGATCTCCGTCAGTACCTTGATCTTTTGTGAAATCCAAATGCCAACGTCTTGTAAGAGCTTATTTCCAGAAGCATCTTCATGGTCAGTAGATCGCAAACTCTCTGCAAGAAGCTCCTCCCCTGCACCTTCAGCTATGACAATAACCATATGTCCATTTTCTTTGACTCGTCTCTCTATATATTCAAAAAGCCCTCCAGGACCTTCAAGATAAAAGGGTGATTCTGGGATCAAGCAACAATCAACATCTCTGCTTGCAAGTGTAGCATACATTGCAATAAACCCTGCATGAAGTCCAAATTAAAATGAGATCTGGCATAAAAGTTAAGTCGATCAAAGAAATAATAATAAGTTACCCGACAACTAAACAGCATAGAATAGAGTGTACAGTTTTGAAACTTACCACTGTTGCGACCCATCAACTTCACAAGGCCAATACCGTTCTCTTGACTTTCAGCTTCCACATGCGCTGCATTAATTGCACGTTGAGCTTCCTCGACAGCAGTATCAAAGCCAAAGGACTTGTCAATAACCTGTAACAGAAATTCTGTTATATCAGGACAACATTAAAGATTCAAAATTAGCAATAATCAAGTCTCGATGCATGATGAGACAAGTACCAGAATGTCATTATCAATTGTTTTCGGGATTCCTGCAACAGCAACTTTCAGACCACGCTTCTTAACTTCCTGAAGGATCGAGTAATCGTAAATCACACTATGATCTATTCTAGAAAATGTCACAGTGAGCAAATGCAAAGAAATTGGATTTCTGCTTTAGACTTTTATGAAAGATACCTCGTATATTACAGATGCCCCTTTCTGTGTTCCGTCTCCTCCAATTATATAGACCTAACGCACAAAAAAGCCATACGATTATAACCACAGAGGTTTCTTTATCAATTTAAATATGCATCTATAGACTCTACAAACATGATTCAGAAACTTTTTGATACAAACCTGATTGATTCCTCTGTCCTGAATACTGTCAACTATCTTTTTAGTATCGTGGCCTCCGCGAGACGTCCCAAGTACAGTCCCACCACGTTTATGTATATCGTTAACTCCCTTGGGTGTTAAAGGGACTGTATTTCGAGAATAGAAACCTCTGTATCCACCCTACAGATCCACCAATGCAATTTGTTTAGTCTAACTTGCTTCAAGTACTCAAGATGTTACACTTCAGGTCATAAATAACTTACTTCAATCCCCACAACTATCTTTACACCGTACATATTGTGCAAACTGCATACAATTTCCCTTATCACTGTGTTGAGACCAGGGCATAAGCCCCCGCATGTCACAATACACGCATGAACTTCATCAGACTTGAAGTATACCTGAAGAATATCAAGCAAGGACCTATGTGAATGTCTAGCAAGTGTGGTTGTATGAGTTCAAATTCATATGCAGGTCATATAAAAACTGACCCTTTGACGGGGTCCAGCACGTCGAAAATGTGTCCCTCTTGGACTACCTTTGTGAACAACTACCTATAAAAGGAAAAAATGACAATTTAGAGGATAATATTAACAATCACAAATAACTGGTCAAGTACCAATTCTACAATAGCCCATATACCCTACTACCTCAAACTCGTGAAAATCTGGTCAGCAATGGTCAAGGATGATGATAAATCTTTAACAGCCAACCTTCTCAATAAAGGCATTGGGGGAACCCGCCTGGCCTTGGAAACGGGGGCACCAACTGCGTTATCTTGATAATTTAGCCATTTAAGATTAATCTTTTGGTACCACCTCTCCAAACAAACTCGATAGTACCAAAAATGCCAAGGCAGACCCCCTCATTGCACATTCGCACGCACACCTAGTGGACAGCTAAATCTAGAGACGAAATTAATTACAATAATATGTTTAATTACATGAACATGATCTCTACAAAATTAGAAAAACTTAAACACAAAACTGAGAGGGGAATCAAAGGGTTAATATCGCTGACCTTTTGGGCAATAGTTTCATCCACATTGATAAAGTACTGCCTGGCAAATAAATTTCCATGAATTAGCGCAAATCAAAGTTCCAACTAAACCGAAATGAAAATCCTTGAACGCATAAAATAAACTAACTTACCTAACCCCAGCGTATGCAGGATTGTCTTGCAATGGATTCGGATAATTCTACAGCAAATATAGAGATTAATTATAATAAAAATCAAGCTTAATACATTAATTCTCCCTTCGTTAATATTTTGACTTTTCGACTCTCGTGAAAAGTGGAATATTTAAACAGAACCGAGGGAGTATTATAATCAAACTTCAAAGTATACATGTAGAGAGCATACAGGAAGGTTGGGGACGTAATCGGATAGATGAGGAACATCATCGAGAACGTAACCGAAGTCGCCGGAAACATCCTTGGGTTGAGAATTGGCCAAAGCTCCCATCACACCTCGGGAATTGAAACTAACAAAAACACCGTCTCTAGAATTTGAACTAACCGCCTTCAAATTCGACCGATCAAAGCTACTTAGCTTGAGAAACAGATAGAGTAGACGTACTATTACTACACAAAGACTCCATTAAAGCACAAACCAAAAGCTATATAGATATAGACATCGTATTCGTATAAGTATTGGTCAGTTCACTTGCGGGAAATATATTTGGAAAGAAGTATTGACCAAGGGAGAGAGATGATCAGAAATTAAGACGTTGAGCCTTGTCCAAAACGTTATTTGGTTTGAATTGAATTGAATTGAATTATATACATAAATATGTATGTGTATGAGTGTGTGTTGTGTTGAAGGAAAGAAACAAGCGGCCGGGAATTTTCTTCCGGGAAAATTTTGTTCGGTATATAGTTTTAAGGAAAGTTGAGAAAAAAGAGAAACCAATGGTCAACTAAAGTAGATGTCAGAGTTCTAGATTTAATGAATAAATATTGCCCTTCAGAAATGATAATATTACGGAGTTAACCGGTAGAAAAAGGTTAAAAATCACTACTAGTTTCTTCCGAAATCAAGCCAAACATTTAATAATTAAGATACGATCCTACTGATCTTATTCCATTATGAATTGATTAAGAAACTCGTACTATATTTTTTCATAATGATTAAGAAACTCGTTAAATAATTCAAATTTGAGTCATTTTTCTTTTTAATAAAAGTTATGCAAAGTCTACTTTGAGTTTATGCTTAAAAATCAACCATTTTAAAAAGAATTAAATAATAATTTGGTCCTTGAACATGTCGAAAATCAATGTTTTGATCCTCGGACAAAAAAACAATAGAATTTGATCCCTGGACATGTATTTTCGGACCAATTTGCCCTCCCCAATGACCAAATTCTAACGGTGGGAGGGGCTAAAAATACGTCCAACCAAAACATTGATTGATTTTCTCAAAACATTATATTAATCCTTTTAAAAATTATAACATAAATTTTTGTAAATATCTTGATTGTACATATCGACGAATTTCTAGAATAATCTATCTAATGTATAAGTAGCGAGAAATATGAGAAGGGTACTCGTGTAAAAACCTAACTAAACATGCAATGAATTCGAGTAGGAAGCTACCATTTTTATTCAAGTTGGACTTGCTTGTGTAGTCTAGAGTCTTTGAGCTTTCAGAACTCTTTCAATGGATTGGACACAAATCCAGGGATTAGGGAAACCATCAAAATTTGGTAAAGGATGGTGGCTGCATTTAATTAAGAATGGTCTAATTTGCCCTTTGAAAGTTTAATCATGTTGATGGCTGCGTAGCGCAATATGGTCAAAACTCAAAAGCAAAGCCGGAATGTTCCTGCCGCTGATACAGAATATTCCAATCCCTCATTTTAATTTATTTACCGCCCCAATTAGTTTGCCGCTTCTTCCGAGCTAGTTTTGCTTCAGTTACTGAATTGATTAAACTCTAATTTTCTTGAGAATCAAGATTATGTCATTTAATACAATTAAATTATTAATGAGAAATAATATTACGAGTTACAACTTGTGGTTTTATTGAGAGTTAGGGATGTGAAATTTTTATTCAAAAATATATTTTAAAATCAAGCATAATAACAGTTTAAGAAATATCTATGAAATGAGTGTAATGAATGAAGTAATAATTTTATTATGGATCAACTTTGTCGATAGAAAAAATAATTACTCAAAGCTGAACAATATTATTGTATTTATTTATATTTTACAAATAGTTATGTAAAGACTAAAGTAGTGTTTAGGTGCCTCCACCAAAAAACAAAATCATGTGCATGGTGATGGTCAGATGGTGTTGGTTAACCTACGGCTACGAGATTGCATGAAATTCGTAAAGTACATAACTAGCCCAGTCCAGTGGCGGATCCAAAAATAAATCTCAGCGGTGTCACTAATGTTAATTATTACTTAAAAATAAAAATAAAAATAAAATAATGTCATTTTGTAGTGTATAAATTCAAAAAAAAAAAACTTCAACGGGATACTTGCATCCCAAGTATTGTGCATAGATCCGCCCTTGGCACCGCCCATTGAGAAAACTTGCGCCAATGCTCAACAAATCCCACTTCTTATTTTTGAGTTGCACCAACATTAGATCAGGATCATGTTATCTGTGAAATTGTTGCACTATGAAAACTATTGTGCAATTGTCTCAAATTCATCGGGAAGACTTAAGATTTGAATGTATTTTATAAGATAATTACAAAATAATTTTAAATCGATTTATAATAGGTTTAAATAACCTAAATGACGGTATTTAGTGAGTAAGTATTTGGGCCACGCGTGTTTTGTTTTCGGGTCAGGTCTTTACAAACCTATTGTACATAAATCTTTCCCCAGAGATTGCAGCATGAATGTAAGGTGGAGAATTTACTCCAATTAATTTCACAAAATGACCTCACCTCACACGTGTATAGCTTAGGAGGCCCCTTTAATTTATTTTAGATGGGTCATTTTCGAGAGTGGCATGCTTTGCTGGGGACGACCTAGCTTTAGCCTTTAGGTGCACACCCACGGGCATTAGATGACGTGATGACGTTTAAAGACACACCTTATTAGGAGTTCTTTTCAACCATATAACAAATGGAAATACAAGTCAAACCCCATATAGAAAAATTAGTTTTAAAATATATATTTTTTATTAAATTTTATTTTCAATACTTAATGAGATGTTCTTTCACAATAACAAACTAACAGCATTATTGGGAGTAAATATTGGGTATTGTGAGTTGTGACTACACATCTCACCCACTAATCAAATAATATCGTGGTGTAGTTTGATTGGTTGCATTTTTTGGACTCTTTATGCATGCAAATAATATTATTTGATTGGTTAGTGATATTAATTGCATTGTATCACTGTAATCTAATTTTTATTTTTATTCTGATAAATTACAAAATAGAGTACGAAGAAAGACACGTATTTTAAGATAATTGTTTATATTTTTGAAAACTAGTTGTAGCTTTATAGGGTCAACATGGAGGCTTTCTAGTTTCTAGATTGGAGTTTTTTTTTTTCCTTCCATACTTGATTATGATACTAATTCATGATGTCATGATTATGGAGTGATTTGTCGATGATGATTGATCAAGTCTTAATATTCGGGTCCCATTATCTATTATTTTTATTATAAATTACAAAATTATATATTTGTTTATATAAAACTAGTTGTAGCTTTATTCAACATTAGTTTCTAGATTATTATACTTTTGATTGATCACTAGGAAGAATTATTGATAAGCTTATATTATTATTATTATTATTATTATTATTATTATTATTATTATTATTATTATTATTATTATTATTATTATTATTATTATTATTATTATTATTATTATTATTATTATTATTATTATTATTATTATTATTATTATTATTATTATTATTATTATTATTATTATTATTATTATTATTATTATTATTATTATTATTATTATTATTATTATTATTATTATTATTATTATTATTATTATTATTATTATTATTATTATTATTATTATTATTATTATTATTATTATTATTATTATTATTATTATTATTATTATTATTATTATTATTATTATTATTATTATTATTATTATTATTATTATTATTATTATTATTTTGTTTTCCAAGGTAATTTTGGATGCTCAAAACTAATACTCTAGTCTTCCATTGATCAAGCCAACATGTGTTAATATCAAATTTTGTTGGTGGTGCATGCATGCTTCTTTTTGCCCCAAATCTTATAAGGAGCATGTCATTACATGATTACCAATTAAAAACACATATTGTTATGTACCTATTTGCTATAAAGTCTTATCCAAAGAGTGTATTATTTTAATTTGAAATGTTTCACTTAAAGAGTCTATTTTAAAAAATGAGGCATTTTCTTTATAAAAAAAATGACTTTCAAATTGAGATTTTTTTTCCCAAAACGGATGAAGTACTTGGGTAGAGGCATATTGCTACATTTTAAGAAGTTAATTTCCTATCAAACTCAAGATTAAGTATGGGATGCCACTCAATTTAACTGCTTGATCATATGTATGAATTTCATGGGGATAGAAAGACTTGAAGGAAATAGAAGTTTACCCACCCCCCCCCCTCCCTTATTCTATAGCCTATATATCACTCTAAAATCTAAACCTTGGCTTCATACATATTCTTCCTGATCTCTTGTGAAAGTGTATCTCCATTTTCTGAATTAGGATCACAGGAGACAATAGCTCGAAACAGTAGCTCATACGTAGCATGGATATGATCTCTAAGGATCTTCAAATGCTCATCCTTTTCAACAACAAGTTTGGCCAGGCAATCAGTGAATTTATTTCCTTCATGCAGATGTTTAATGCTACTCTCTGTTTGAATTATGGTACCTTTGTAGTCTTCCGCCGGAAGAGCCATGGGTGTCACTATGCATTAAATGAGCATTTTTCATTCTTGGTTGGCCTACTATACGCACTCTAGTGGAAATGTGGAATGGGCTAAACAACCCATTCTATTTTAGTCAGACTCCACTGTACCAAAGTGAGCTGACAAGCCCAAATTCATCATCACGTGCCAAGCACATGACCCTGCCACGTGCGAGGCATGCGAGTAGGACATGTGCCTCACACGGGAGCACACCCTTCACCCCACTTACATTGGGCTAAGTATGTGACGACTAAAGGGTTTCAACCCAGGTAGACAATTACTCAAAGCGAGCATGCTAATCTCCTGCTCAGCTTAAGGTGTAACGGTTTAGGGACGTGGGGAATGTGGGGAACCAATAGCGTGGAACCAGTAGCCTAGATATCCTACTTGAATTCAAATCCCAATAGCCTACTTGTGGATTTTTAGCCACATCAGTTGGTACCATTGCCAGGAACGTTTTTTGGAACTCTTTCCATCTTTTAATTGACCGCTGAAAATGGTTCGTAGTATTCATCCTGCTACTAGTGGCAACGTGGAAGGTAGAAGTTTCCATTCGGCGACCTATAGCACGATTGGAGCTGAATATAGATAGGTGGAGACATTAGCCATGGTTAACTACTTGAAGCTTCTCTCGTATTGGTCGAACCGTAAATCTAGATGGTCGAGTTTTCAAATGCAAAATATGTAACAAGCAGTTCCAATCCTCCCAAGTGGTTGGTGGCCATTGCGCTCGCCACAAAATGCCTCAATGAAAGATGTCCGAGGGCGATGGGAATAATCATTAACGACCCAGCTCAGTACCCAGTAAGCCAAAGATACATGACTGCTCGATATGTGGGCTAGATTTCCCAGTCGGCCAAGCGTTAGGTGGTCACATGAGACGACATCAGGCATACATGAAGGAAGGGATGGAAGAGTTAGTTGAGGCTGAACTACGACATGTGTGTATTCTCTTCTCATTACCTTAGGAGTGGTATTTTGAAACCCATATCTAAGTTTTAAAACCCAGATCTGGGTTACTTGACCAGAGAGAGAAAACCTAGATTTGGGGAAATATTTTATAACCTAGAGAGACTAGATCAAAGAATATGTGCTTTAAGTGTTTTGAATTTAAGTGCTTTTTATGTATATAGATTTTATTGTTCGAAATTGAAATTCTGGATGTATGAATTTTATAGGTCTTTGCAAATGAAGATGAAGAATCTGACGGAGGAGAGAGGAAGTGTCCAGAGAAGTCAGATCTAGAAAAGTGTGAAGAGATTGATATATATAATCTAACCTACCTTCCTCACTCCAAATCAGCAGCTACACATACTCTAAATCTGACGGAGGAGAGAGGAAGTGTCCAAGAGAAGTCAGATCTAGAAAAGTGTGAAGAGATTGATATATATAATCTAACCTACCTTCCTCACTCCAAATCAGCAGCTACACATACTCTAAATCTGCTTACATCACCATCTTTTTATTTCAATTCACATGGACTTTTTTTTAATTCTTTGAGGTTCTTAGCAATTCCGTTTGTGTGTTTCGACACTCCATTGTTTGTTTTGGGATATGCAAATCTATGTTGTGTAAAATTCACTGAATCTTTGTGGTTAGTTGAGTTGTTTTAGTTGGAGTTTTGAATCCCATTTTAATGTTTCTCCCTTGTCAGTGGTGCGCCTAGTTGGAGTTTTGAATATTTGTTTTTTTTTTTTGCACGACGATGATGAATAAGACGTGGGCAAAATAAGTATTTAACATAATATAACGTCCGAACTTGCAAGAATTGGATTAAATTGCAAGATAACTCTGGTACAGTGGCCACTCTGAAAATTTTGACGTCTCAGTGGCCCAAAGGTGAGTTTTACCTTGATTTTTCTCTCACTATGTTTCTTCACATTTATCTCACAAGTTAGACCAACTTGACTCCCGATAATTGATCACCCACGTATATCAACGAAATCAACTTTACAATCTATTGGAGTAGAAATAGAGATGTACCAAATAAATTTTAGGAAGTGAGATTCACCAAAGAAAATTTAGGATGAAAAGATAAATTACAGGCCGAAGTTGGAGCTATTTGGAAAGACGAAGGCAAAGACATTTGGAATGGAAACATAGATTCACCAAATAAATTTTAGAAAGAAATGATAAATTGCAGGCCAAAGTCGGAGATATTTGGGAGGATGAAGGTAAAGATATTTGGAATGGAAACAAAGATTCACCTAAGAAATTTTAGGAAGAGAGATTCACTTGAGAAAATTTATGAATAAAGGATAAATTGCATATCAGACTCAGAGATCTCAAGAAGAGGAAGATGAAGATTGGGCATTATTGGAACAATGTTATGAAAGTTGACTTATGCGATTGAAAAAAAGGGACACAACCGGGTCGGTCTACTTTGCACAATATTTAACCCCAAAAGTCATCTATCTTTTAATTTAACAGGTAAAAGGTATTTTTGAGGCGAAAGGATGAGTATACCCTTAATGAAATTGGATTAGTTACGCTGCATCGAAAATCCAGTTTGTGCATCGAAAAATAAAAATTGTACATCGGGATTTACTTTTGTATTCTAATTACAAATTGTGTATCACAAGTCCAAAATTGTTATACTTCACACCAATTGTTATACTGCTTAACAAGATCTTTTACGAAGAGGAGGTGAAGAGGCTTTGCTTAGCTTTGATCAATAGGTTTGTAATCCAAAGCTTGGACTTGACGTAGAGCCGACAAAAAAAGTCCGGCTTAACGAGCCGGCCAAGCCCGACCCATCCAATGTTTTGACGGGTCGTGCTTCATATATTAGCGATCAAAGAAATGTCAGACCTTTTTTGCCCGAGCCAACAGACCTTTGGATCCTCCAAGCTCGGATAAAAAAAGCCCGGGTTTTCTCGGGTCGGCTGGTCCATTCAATTTTTATTTTTATTTTTTTATTTCTAGTATATTGTAAACAATATAAACTTACAAATACAATATGAAAAAAAGTAAAAAATTGAAACGGGGTTTTTTTTTAACTATCATGAATCCGAATTTTGATGGATTAGAAAATACCTAGAAGTCCAAAATCGTATATAGATTGGGTGTTTCTCTATAGATTCTGATATCTTCCTGTTTAGAGCAAAAATCATATACAGAGATATGTGTCTAGCAGCTTAGGTGAGTGGAAGAGATCTTTTTGTTTCTTTTGTTGTTTTGGTTGTCTTTTTTCATGTTATCATATTGCTATTGTCCTCTGGTGATCTAGGAAAAGGTGGATATGTTGTCTGCTATAAAATGGCTGTCATATAAAGAAAACTAGGGTAATTTGTAAATTTTCTTACTTTATGTTTATTGTTGATTTTATTTCGGATCGGGCCGGCCTGCTCATTGGCTTATAACTGGCCGGGTCGGGCTAGCAGTTTGATAGGCCCATCGGATTTTGAGGTAGGGCGGACTAGCCCAGCCCAAAAATATGCGTTGGTCCACTAGATTCGGGCCGGCCCATTGTCATCTCTCACTTGAGTTATTGGGGTTTGTTATGTTGTTTGAACGAGTTCCTTTTTTACGGTGTTACTCATGATATTGAATTATGGTTTTCCGTTTGATATGCAGTTCCACTATTGTGTCTTCTCTGCATACATGAGGTTGAGGGAGCACGAGATTATGAACTTGATGTGGATATCAGAGTGTGTGTCTCATAACCATAAATCAAGGATGCATGAAAATGTTGTTTTCATGTTTTAGTAGAGTTTGTTGAGAAAATCATTTATTAAGTACTTATGTCACGATTTTGTATATGTCATCCTCGTGTCTTGAGCACCATTATTAATTTTGATGATACACTTTGTGCAAGTTTTCCAAATTAACTCTCATCTGTATGTTTAATTTATTGGAGGGAGAAGATTGTATTCAAACCGAGATTCACGATAAATAGATCACAAGTATGAGTGAATTTAATTAGTCTAGTTTGATTTATTAGAGATGGATGTTATTCTTTTTGAGTTAACTGAAAATACTTTTTAAGGGGATGTTAGTGTTCTAATTATGCTCCAAAATTAATTCTACTACGTGAAATCTGGGGCTCATTGAGCGGTGTCAATGAAGCTATTGGGGTAACCTTTCTAATTCCGAATTGTGCATTTCAAATCCAAAATTGTGCATATAGATTTTCTTCATGGGTAATCCATTTTTTGCATCGGAAAATAAAAATTGTGCATCAGGATTTACTTTTGTATTCTAATTCCAAATTATGCATCGTAAATCCAAAATTGTGCATCAGTATTTTTGTATACGGGGCTTGGTTGGTGCATCACAAATCCAAAAATTTGCATCGGTATTTATAAATCCCAAATTATGGATCAAAATTTCTGTATATGAGGTTAGTTGGTGCATCGCAAATCCAAAAAGTTGCATCGGGATTTAGTGCATTGAGATTTCTGTCTAGGGGTCCAGTTACCTTTTAGCCCTTGCTAGTAGAATAAGATCTATTATATTACCTAATCTTCCATCCCCTTTTGCTTTCTGCATGTCCCCTAGTTTAAGGTTCATAAGGGGAGTGCTCACGACTATAAGACTAAAGCATTCCTTCGAGGTAATTGTAATCAAACTCTTAGACTATTCAAGTTAACGTGCTAACGAGACTAAGGAGTATACATAAAAGTCTTCCATCAGAGTTGGGAAGTGAAGCTTTTCAAAAATGAGAAAAAACTTGACTGGACACCGAACTCTTGACTATAGCTTATGTGGAAACTATTACTGCAATACATTTTCTTTATTTTTCTATCGATAGGACATTTTGTAAGTGATTTATTATCTTTATAAGTAAAGAAAGGGAAAGGGAAAAAGGAGAGGTCAGACGAGAAATTGAGAAAAACGTGGAAGAAGAACGATGGATATTCTAAGAATAATTTTATTTAAGAAGAATTTAGCGGTGTAAAGAAAAATAAAGTTAAATTTGGGTTGGCCCACTTTGATAAGTTTTCAATTGCTACAGTATTCTATGTTTCACCGGAAAAAATCACTTGTGGTCTTTCAATACCCTTAAAGAATCTGATGTGTGTTACGGATCACTCACTCAATGTATCGTGATGCATCAATTTTTACACTGCAATGCGTCAATTTAAATTGCATTAATTTTTGCACCGCGATGTATCAATTTAATTATTTAATCAAATTTTACACCATGATGCATCAATTTTAATTACCTAATTCAATTTTGCATCGTGCTACATCAATTTTTGCATTGCGATGCATCAATTTTAATTATCTAATCCAATTTTTGCATCGTGTTGCAAAAATTGATGCATTGCGCTGCAAAATCATAATTAAAAATCCTCCACTCTCTCCTCTGTCGTAAGCCTTCTTCTTCTACCTCCTCTGCCTTCGTCCCCACCGAACAATCCTCTAACCCAACACATGTCGTTCGCCGTTTCGTTGTACAATAATTGTGATTTTCAAACTCGAACGTGTTGGCTAAAGCTGTGAAGGAAGACGATTTGGGCATATTATAGACAATATTTCAAAAATAGACTTTAGCAGTTGAAAAACAGAATGACAGTGAAAAAATGTTTGGAAAAATGGTATCGACCAGTAATTTCTCAAAAAAAAAAGGGGGACTAAAAAGATTAGAAATCTTGCAAAGTCAATCGACCTACAATTTATCAAAAAAAAAGGGGGATATTTAAGCGGTTAGATATTTAGGAAAGTAGATCGGCCTGCAATATATATTGTCAATATGTCCTTTTATATATTGTCAATTTCTCATCGTCAAAAAGAGGGATGAAAAAATTGCGGGTCGATACACTTTTCAAAGTTTCTATTCGTTCTAGTATCATGTTTTTTTTTCAACCAGAAAAAACCACATTTGGACACGAAAAACAACGATACCCTTAATGAGCATGAGGTGCGCTACATGCCTACATAAATGAATCACAATGTATTGACTATTGAACCGCAATTCATCAATTTTATTGCATTAATTTTTGCACCGCAATTCAATAGTTTAATTGCCTAATCCTATTGCACCGCGATTCATATTAATTTTTGCACTACGGTTCAATAGTTTAATTGTCTATTCTAATTGCACCACTGTACCAATTTTTATGTACCGCGATAAATTAATTTTTGAACTGCGATACATATACCTAATCCAAGTTGCATCACGGTATCAACTTTTATGTACCGCGATGAATTAATTTTTGAACCGCGATACAAAATTGATGAGCTCGGCCCAAATCTCGGTCACAAGCTGGGCACATGTGCCCTCACGTGATAAGCACATAGAAGATAGAGATCAGGAAAAAGGTCATCCGAGCAGAATAACCCGGGGAGAATATCCTACATATCTACCGAGCAGGAATCCTTCTACCAATCTGATCGAGCAGAGAGCAAGGTTGCTCGAATAAGACAGATGCATCCCAAAGGCTTAACTGTTAGATAACTCTGGAGCCCGAGATTTAAGCCGTGACCCCGTTAGTTACGCTGTTAACCCGCATTTATGGTTATAAAGGCCTATGATCTCTTCTTAATAATTACTCAGCCCGGATTTCACTCCCAGAAGGGCTATATATACCTTACAAAGTTTCATTTCAAAGGTACGCTCACTTTTACACACCGAAACTCTATCATTTTGCTTTCCACAAGCTGAAGACTTACTCTCACGCCTGAGGGATTTCGCGAGGCCCTACCTTGCATTCCTTCTAAGGTTTTCTTCTTTTGACAGAGTTTCTACAAGATCATACTTTCACACAAGCCCAGATATCCTAAACACCGCAAGGAACGACCCAAGACCAAATTGTGCAGAAGAGTAGCCTAGGAGGCAAATTGAAAAACACAAAACACAAATGAGCAAGCATTATATCAACCAATGTCAATCATGCTTATGGAGCAAGGAGCATAACATACCTCGCTGACTAGCAAGCCAACTTCACTGAGCAAAACGCTGTTCGGAGTCTTAGCATCGTGACGAAGCACATCGGGCTGAACAACTCTTTTCAGAATTCCCTGCCCGCTTACAACACTCATAGTTC
This sequence comes from Codonopsis lanceolata, assembly GCA_013146195.2. Lineage (NCBI taxonomy): Eukaryota > Viridiplantae > Streptophyta > Magnoliopsida > Asterales > Campanulaceae > Codonopsis > Codonopsis lanceolata. The sequence continues at coordinate 88,380,968 of CM028384.1, forward strand.
CTCAATCATGAAGATTGATTCCTTCAAGTGGGGGAATGACAGCGACCTCATTCACCAGTGCCCTTACCCCTTCTTGGGATACGGGCATCACAAAATTGGTTCTTAACCAACTGGGTGTACCACTCCGCAGTGGCTCTTCGCGTCGAGGAGGAGAAGGAGGCAGCCCCGTGACTGGGGGAGTCGGAAGAGTAGGGGAAGGCAAGGAACCAGACCCTGCTTGAATTATTTTTTGGGGTTCATCCTCCCCTGTTCGTAATCAGGTGCTTCGACCTCCTGCTCGGGTATCGGTCACAGCTGGTCTTTTCCGAGATGTGTGCTCGGTAATTGGCGCCGTTACAGGAAAAGACCTTGGCTCAGTGGATGAGCCAGAAGCCCGGGATGGCTTCTTGTTCTTTTCAACAAAAGGAGCCTTGGGTAGGGAGGCAGAAGCAGGTTGTTCGCGCCCTATCAGCTCACCATGGCGAGCAACAGATCTCACCTTAAAATCTGTCTTTCGCTGCCTTAATATATCTTTCACCACTGTCAGCAAAAAGGAAAAAACAAGTTAGAAAACGTCAAGATATATTTTCTACAAGACTCAAAAACAAAAAACATATATCAGCATCACCAAAATCAAGACGGGGAGTGCAGTCTCCCGCCAAACCGCACAACTCGTACTCATTAGGGAACTTGTTATCATGACAAGTCCCCCAAAAAGGATGGGCAGGCTCGGGTGTTACGACGATCAAGGGCTCTACGCCCTCAAAGGGAGCAGGATACATCCCGGCTAGACGCAAGACTTTTGCATCCTGCACAATTGATTTCCAATCAATCAGCCATTGTTGACCCTGCTCAGTCACCCCTAGCGCGTCTCTCAACATCGTCATACACGGTATCTTCTCCCGTGAAGGTGGCATGTCGGTCATAGGTTGGAGGTCTAATTTCGAAAGGGGTTGGGGCAAATGGCCACCCAACCCGGGATTCCACAACTATATTTCTCTTGTCCCACTTGTCAACCTTGTGGGGGAACTCAGTGAACAACTTCAAAGCCCCAGCCTTTGAGCGACCAGTAATCCTGCCCAATCTTTTATCTTTGATAAATTGAAAAAGTTTGCGGAGTATGGTCATCTCCGGTTCAAAGCCGATCAGCCGGCAGGTTGTGCTAAAAGTGATCAAGATCAACATCGTGGTGAGTTGAAGATCGCATGGTACCGCGTTCGTCTCCCTCATAAATTCGACAATAAAGGGGTCTAACGGGAAATGCATCCCGATGCGGAAGAAATCATAGAAGAAGACTATTCTTTTCGTCTTGCTTCTCATCTGAGCAGGAGTCATCTCGGACTCATAAGGAACTCCACGATAATCCTCCTCGGAAATCCCAATCGAGCTGAATCAGTTCCCAACCTCTACAACTGAGTCAACTGACTCCCAATGAGCAAGTGAGCTTAGGTTATAATAATCCTCGTTACGATGTCTCCTTCCTGTTCGAGGTCGACCGGACAACTCCTCATCACTTAGGAACCCACTCGAGCTCGCCTCATCCACCTCATCGTGATCGATGGTCACGCTATTCACAACCCTCTCAAGGGGAATTCAGCTGCTCGCTTCCTGGTTATTCCTTCCTTCAGAAGCATGTACTTCAGATCCAGTCCTTTCAGAATCTATTGGTGCACAATTTCTTTCGGCACCATGATCGTAATCATAAGCTTCTTGCTCGTGGTCAGAGTTATCATCAAAAAGTCGAAGGGGGAGAAGACATTTTACAAGAGGTCGAGGAAAGTCTGGATTAAAGCTCCACAACAATCTAAAACTCCTTGATGATTCTCCTCGATCTCCTTGTAGATCACTTAAACCTAAAGACAAAGCCCTAAAACTCTACCCAGAACGGATGAACATGAAAAACAGATAGACGAAGAAACAAACCAAAAATGTAATAACATTCACGGAAAAGACAGAAGAGGCATAATTGTGTAAGGAAAAAGAAACACTTACTTGTGCGCTGAATGAGAATTAGTTTACCGGAGGGGGTAATTTGCACTTGATCCAGAATTGCAAAGATGAGGAAGTTCTTGTTAGTTGGAAAATTCACCGTCGAAGAAATCAAGAAAGCTAATGAGAAGTATAGAAGGCTTACATGAAAGGAGATGGTAAAAAACTCCAAGGATTTAGGGTTTCCCATTTTATAGGCGAAACTTGAGGAAAAAGACGCCCAAATCTCGCGCTCCAGGACTTCCCAAATTCAAACTATGGCGGCTGCGATGCACTCGATCAAGCCCGTCATTAATGCCCACCTCGAAAACACGCAACCCATTATGACTATACTTAGCCGCCACCACCCCAGAAGAACCCTATGGCTTCCTACAGCTGGCTTTTCAAATGCAATAACCGTCATCAACAAAGCAACTCCATTCAGTCATTGCGCCAATGAAAACAAACAAGTTTGTCTGCTCCCTAATTCAACCTACGGTGAAATCACAAACATGCTCCTTGCACCGAGCATAAATACTCGGCGAACAAAGAGCAGGGGGCCACTGATGAGCTCGGCCCAAATCCCGGTCACGAGCTGGGCACGTGTGCCCTCACGTGATAAGCACATGGAAGATAGGGATCAGGAAAAAGGTCATCCGAGCAGGATAACCCGGGGAGAACATCCTACATATCTACTGAGTAGGAATCCTCCTACCAATCTGATCGAGCAGGGAGCAAGGCTGCTTGAATAAGACAGATCCATCCCAAAGGCTTAACTGTCAGATAACTCTAGAGCCCAAGATTTAAGCTGTGACCCCATTAGTTACGCGATCAACCCGCATTTAAGGTCATAAAGGCCTATGATCTCTCCATAATAATTACTCAGCCCAGATTTCACTCCCAGAAGGGCTATATATACCATACAAAGTTTCATTTCAAAGATATGCTCACTTTTACATACCGAAACTCTGTCATTTTGCTTTTCATAAGCTAAAGACTTACTCTCATGCCTGAGGGGTTTCTCGAGGCCCTGCCTTGCATTCCTTCTAAGGTTTTCTTCTTTTGACAAGGTTTCTACAAGATCATACCTTCACACAAGCTCAGATATCCTAAACACCGCAAGGAACGACCCAAAACCAAATTGTGTAGCATCAAAAATTATAATGAACCAGACGATGTCCTTCACCTTCTTATTCCATATCCTCCGTCGTAAGCCTTATTCTTCCCCTTCCTCTTTCACCTTCGTCCTACTGAAAAATCATTCAACACAACACATATCTATTACAATTTCGTACATAATGAATCAAAGAAACCGTTTACCTTTCGAAGACGTTGGCCCCAAACCCCTACGAAGGGGCGCTGCCCTTTCGACCCCTGCGACCTGATCGGACATGTTGATCTCCGTTTCATTAAGCAACAATGGTGGTTTTTCGAATCCAAAGTGTGTTGGCGAAGCTGTTGAATGAGACTATGACATTTTTGGAACAATATTTCAAAAAAATAGTTTTTTTTTTTTTTTGCGGTTGAAAAAAAGAAGGAAAAGTTGCGGGTCGGTAAACTTTCTAAAGTTTTTATTCGCTCTAGTACCGTATATTTTTTAAAAACCGGAAAAGACCACTTTTTGGGGTAAAAAGACTACGATACCTTTAATGAGCATGATGCGTGCTACGAAAATGAATCGCGGTGCATTGATTATTGAACCGCGATGTATCAATTTTATTGCATTAATTTTTGCACCACGATTGATTAGTTTAATTGACTAGTCTATTTTTGCATTGCGATACATCAATATTTGAACCGCGATTCATCAGTTTAATTGAGTGCATTGATTATTGAATCGCGATGCATCAATTTTATTGTATTAATTTTGCACAGTGATTCATTAGTTTAATTGCTTAGTCTATTTTTGCACCGTGATACATTAATGTTTGAACCGTGATACATCAATATTTGAACCGCGATACATTAATCTGATATTTTTGCACCGCGATATAAAATCATAAAGACCACGCCCTCCACCTTTTTTTTCTATCTCCTTTGTCATAAGCGTTCTCTTCCTCCTCCACCTCAACCTTCGTCTCTATTGAAAAATCTCAACCCAACACAGATCCATTACAGTTTCGTATTTTATAAACCAAAAAAATTGTTCCCCGTTTCGTTATGCAACAATGGTGATTTTCGAATTCAATGTGTTTACCGGAATTGTTGAAGGAGACGATGACATTTTCAGAACAATATTTCGAAAAGTGATCTTTTACGGTTGGAAAAAAAACGATGAACTTTTAGAATTAGAAACTTTGAAAAGGGGACCGATCAAAATTTTACCAAAAAAAAAAAAAACCGTAGATTTTTGAAATTAAAAACTTTTGAAAGGGACCTGTAAGAATTTTATCCAAAAGCATTACATTTGGGCCCAACCTTAAGAATCAGAAGGGCCGAACTCGCCTAGACCATAAGAGTGGGCCGAGCGGTCTCTCAGGTACCACGAGTTAAAGAGTTTTTCGCACGTGTTTGAGTGCCCGTTCGCCGTTCTCGCCTCTCGTTCGCTCCCAAACCCGAAATAAGACCCAACAACACCACTCTTTTCCAGTCTCCTCTCCACAACCTCCTCCCTGCAAAACCGAGAGAAAGATCAAAATAGCAGTAAAGAAACTTTACGATTCTCTCGACGTTAGATTGATTGATTAATCATGTATCGAACCGCAGCTTCCCGACTTAGGGCTCTCAAGGTCAGGCTAATTATATTCAACCCTCCGTTAACCCTAATTTCAATATTCACTAATTTATCATATACTTATATGTGTGTGTGTGTGTGATAGCTGTTTTGATAGCTAAATTGATCACTATAGCGATTTTAGGTTTGGCTGTTGAAGCTGTATTTGGTCAATCTATTTGATGTTTAGATCTGATTGTTGTACAGCTTTAAGCTATCTGTTTATTTGGATGATTCATGATTGATATGTTCGATTTTTGCGGTCGCCGTTTGGTTCCTGGGACATAAATTCGTACAGGTGGATTTATTTTGTCTCACGAGTATTTGTACAGTCCGTATGGTTCATAAGTGAGGCAGAAAATTTCCAAATGTGGATCCTTTAAACTTTTAAAATTATAATTTTAGCTCGTACTCCAAATTATTTAGTACGGGCGGGATTCGTTGCATAGTTTAGGAGCAATGCAGAAAATTTTAGCCTGCCAGAGAGAATGTACTTTAAAAAAGCTTCACCAGAAAATCTTTTTGTTGATAATATAGTTGTTGCATAAAGGGCTTGCAGTTATTTCTCTCTAAATATTCATTCTTTTACCTTTTTCTTGGATGTTGATGGCGTAATGCATAACATTTTAACCCAGGCACAGGAGAATGCACTTTGATAGAAATATTACTAGAAAACATTTTTGTGGGGAAGATGGTTGTTGGATATAGTTCTTGCAGTTATTTATTTTTAAAATTTCTTCTTTGTTGGAAATTGATGGCGGATCATTTGTATAATGTTGTGCTCTGTTATGTATGGCTAACATGATTAAGCTTAAATTTTCTGTTATTGTGTAGGGTCGTGCAAGCAGTAGGTCATTGACTCGGTTTGCAAGTTCAAGTGCTGTTGCCACCAACACACCATCTTCAGGGGGCTTATTTAGCTGGTTTACTGGAGAAAGTTCCACTAAGCTCCCTCCCCTAGACTTCCCACTTAAGGGTATTGACATTCCACCTCCTTTGCCTGATCATGTTGAACCTAGTACGACCAAGATCACGACTCTGGCCAACGGTATTAAAATTGCCTCTGAGACTTCAACGGTAAGTGACGTAGTCCTTTTCATTCTCACTTCCTGCGTATTTTCAACACAATCTGTCCAAATACCTTTCCTTGAATCCAGTTTCCTTGTTCTGTTTCTTACATCTATTTTTAGTCATCTCTTTATGAAGATGGTGTTATTTGAATAACAAAACTAATCAATAAAAAATATTTTGATACATCTTAAGTGCACTAAGCGTTTGAGTACAATGCACTTGGAAAAAAACAATTTTTCTCATTTTGAGTTTGGGAAACCCTAAAACACTTTTCCAGGCGTTCATAATTTCTGATTCATTTTATAAAAACGGATGGGTCCAAACTCTATTTTATTCATTTTACAGATTTTATCTGTAAGGCTTTATCATTGATTGAATTCCTTGAACAGAACCCTGGGGCCTCCATTGGATTGTATGTTAATTCGGGTTCAATCTATGAAACACCAGCGTCATTTGGGGCTACACACCTCCTAGAACGTATGGCATTCAAAAGCACAACTAACAGAAGCCACTTGCGAATTGTGCGGGAAGTGGAGGCTATTGGTGGAGCTGTGAATGCCTCGGCTACACGGGAGCAAATGAGTTACACATATGATGCGTTGAAGACTTACGTTCCTGAGATGGTTGAGCTACTTGTTGACTGTGTGAGGAATCCTGTTTTCCTGGAGTGGGAAGTCAACGAACAGGTACTTTTCCAATCGCTTGCGTGGTAGTCATATGCTTCCATATCTCTGTGCGACTGTGCCATTATTTTAGGGTTGTGCTGAAGAGATATCTTATCCAATACAGCTTCAGAAAGTGAAAGCTGAGATTGCCGAATACTCCAACAATCCTGAATCCTTGCTCATTGAAGCACTTCATTCTGCTGGTTATGCTGGTGCATTGGCAAATCCACTCATGGCCTCTGAATCTTCAATTAACAGATTGAACAGTACCATTTTGGAGGAATTCTTGGCAGTGAGTCTCATAAACTAGGTTTTAAATTGCAGAGTGTATTTAAATTATATGTAGCATAGATGATTCTCCCCTTTATGAAATTGTTGTTCATTCTACATATTCTTGTTGTGGTTTTATGGTTCTTAAAGCTGGTCTTGCCTGAAATATTTAGGAAAACTATACTGCTCCACGGATGGTCCTCGCTGCATCAGGTGTTGACCATGAGGAACTGGTAAAAATTGCAGAGCCTATTCTTGCTGATCTACCTGGTGTTCCTCGACCTGAGGAGCCAAAGTCAGTGTATGTTGGAGGCGATTATCGTTGTCAAGCAGATTCAGGGGTATGTGTCATGAAATGCCCTTCATTTACCATCTTTAATCGCATTCTTTGTCCATTTAGGATATATTTTCTTATGCCCATCTGATAGTTTTCCCCCCTGAATTCCGAATTCGCAATCAGAAAACTCATTTTGCTCTTGCATTTGGACTTCCTGGTGGTTGGCTTAAGGTGAAGGATGCCATGACTTTGACAGTCCTTCAGGTATTTTGGTTCAAGCGCCCTTGTTAAATATTTATGTTAAGGCTTGGGTTTTCCCTTGCTATTACTATAATACTTCCTCTGTCACGTCAAACGATTCCTACTTCACTTTTTAGTTTGTCCCAAAAAGAGTCCTAGCTCTACATATAAGCTAATTTTTACTCACTCCATCCTCAAATAATACCTCAAGGGGTGGGAGAGATGGCAAGTGCACTCAAGTCAAGGTCCTTGGTTCCAATCCCCATACTAAGGGGCTATACATGGCAATTAAAAAAAATAATAGTCTAGTTTTTTCCAAATTCACTTGGACCACTTGTCTGATTGATATTTAACATGTTTCTATTGAGTTGTTGAAAATAGAACTGTAACCACGGTAACAGTAACATTACAAATTAGAGGTGATATATGAAAGTCAAAATGCATTATAAAGAGAGTTTGACTTTCAAAATAGGACTGGTTTGGGATGAATATCATATGTATTAAATGGTGTAAGATAGGTCTTATATTTTATACTTGTTTAACTGTCCAGAAGTCAACTTTGGGAAATTTTTTGATATCGGCATTTTTGTTATTCCTGTAGATGCTAATGGGAGGTGGTGGATCTTTCTCTGCTGGGGGTCCTGGAAAAGGGATGTACTCACGACTTTGTAAGTTATTTGACATGGTAATATTTAGTTTGTTTATATATTGATCTGTAACTGCATGCTGCTGCTCAAGAGATGGAGCTAGAATTTTTAACCACTTATTGTCATTTTATTGGTCCTGCTTTAGTTCCCAATTTTATTTACTCGGTCTCAATTGTCAAGTAAGATCAGCTTTTCAGAATCCATTCTTTTGAACTTTGGATTTATTGTCTAGTATCCATTTTGTTTGTGTTGAGCAGATCTTCGAGTCTTGAATGAGTACCCCAAAATGGAGTCTTTCTCAGCATTCAACTCAATTTACAACAATAGTGCTATGTTTGGAATTCAAGGCACCACTGTAAGAACTCTTTAGAGACATTTAGTTATTTGTGAAGATGTCATAATACAGATTGCTTTTGATATTGAAATGAGATTTACGGATTATAACTTAAGTAAATGCTTTTATTTCCTTCTCTATTTCGTGATTCTTGCACATTTACTTTATTTTATTGGTGAGAGTAATTATACTCTCTCCCTATTACTTGGATATCTTTTAACTGCCTCAGCATATGCCAATGTTGTTATGTACTTACTAGATAGCGGTTGTTTAAAGACCTCTAGTATTTTAGTTTATTCCAGCGATGATTGGAGATGATTTCACTAGCCCCCTTTTGATACTATTTCAAAAAGCAGTCCATAGCTATATTGTCTGTTTTTTTTTGCTACGTCACAGAATACCTACATGCATTGCAATCGTCTTCTGCTTGTGAACATGGATTAAGATGCATCACACTTTTGTTCTCCTTGTAACTAATACTAGAACTATATTTATTATTTGTATTATTATTTTCTTGTTACTATCTTTATTATTAACTCGTACAAGTATTATTGTTATCATAGCAACTGTTTTCGGCTACCATACCTTCTAAACTGTGGTTTTCCACTTTGCTTGGTATCAGAGCTCCGATTTTGTATCACAAGCCATTGATATAGCAACAAGAGAACTTATTGCAGTTGCTACCCCCGGAGAAGGTGTGCTATCTGTCTAACTTGTATTCTTTCTACTCTCTCTGTCCCTAAACTATTGTCTTGCTTCCCTTTTTCGTCCGTCCTCCCAAAATTGTCTTGTTTGTAAACTCTTTTTTAGGAAAATAATTTTACCCTTACCTTTTCTTACTATTTTAATAATGGTCTCACATGCACATGGGTTTTAAAAGAAATACTATACCATTATTAATAATCAAATTAATTGTTTTTTCTTGATCTGTGTGTCGAGTCAAACATGACAAAAATTCAAGGACGGAGGGAGTCCTATTCACGTGTTAAACTTTCCTTGCCCCAATATCTTTCCTTATACTTCCTTTGTCCCAAAAAAATAGTCCTATTTGACTTATAGCTTTACTTGTTTTTACCTTTTTCAAATTGCACTATAATTATTATCCCCTTCCGTCCCTAAATTATTATCTTGCTTTCCTTTTTCATCCATCTAAAAAAAATTGTATTGTCTGAAGTTTTCTTTTAAGGAAAACACTTTTATCATTTAACCTTTTTCTTTCTACTACAATTATGGGCCATATGCACATGGGCTATAAAGGAAACTACTTATTATACCAATATTAATAATCAAGCTAACTGATTTTTCTTAATCTATGTACAGAGTCAAACAAGACAATAATTTAGGGACGTAGAGAGTATTAATTAATAAATGTGAAAATCTTTCGTAGTGTTTCTAGCTGGTTGTTATCTTTGAAAATCCAGTTTCCATCTTAGTAATCCCCTTCTCTTCTTGCAGTTGACCAGAAACAGCTAGACCGAGCCAAATATTCGACTAAGTCTGCTATCTTAATGAACCTGGAGTCCAGAGTATGCAACTTGATTTATTTAATGACTTTCAATCTGGTTTAGTATTAGTATTACTGAAGAATGTGCTTATGATTGAGGTTTATTTTGCAGGCGGTTGCATCAGAAGATATAGGCAGACAACTTTTGACATACGGAGAAAGGTATGACCATCAGTCACTTGATTGGGTGTTCCTTTAGTCATGTGTATATTATATTTGTACTCTTATTGGGGCCAGATTGCATGATTGAAGTTGCTCCAGAGCTTATAATTTTTTGTATATGTTTGTTGGTGACATTTTTTTTCTTCAGGAAACCTGTGGATGATTTTCTAAAGGCTGTGGATGGAGTAACGCCCAGGGATATTGCTTCCATTGCACAGAAGCTTCTTTCCTCTCCTCTCACGATGGCCTCTCATGGAGATGGTAGTTTCTCTGTTTACGAGTAGTTTTTCGTTTTGGATTTATTTGTATGTGACCCTTTTAAACCCCTTTATGCAGTTATCTACGTCCCAAGCTATGACTCTGTCAGCAGCAGGTTCCAGTCGAAGTGAGATTTCCAAATGGGGGTAGACACCATGCTTTTTGTCATTAATTCTTCTGCCAGTTTGAGAAATATTTGAAGACATCGTGGAAGTCAATAATAGCTGTTGGAAATAAGGAAATTTCAATGCTGTGTCCTATGAAGGAAAAATTAGATGATCCTTGGCTATGGGCATTTTTGACGCTCATTTCATTATTGTATTACCTGTAATTTTTTGGTGGTTGAGTTTTGTGGTCCTGGTAAATGGACCTATAACCTTGTTTATCTGATGGTGTAATTGTTTAATTTTGCGGGGTTTCACTTTATGCATTTATTGGCTGGCAATTGGATGAAAATCAATAGGCCGTAAAATTGTTTATATATTCATGGTCCCCTTTGATAATTCAGAGAATCACTGAGTTCTTGCACTAACAGAAAGTAAATGGTATATGATCTTTGTTGAGGCTGATTTAAACTTTTGATAACTTGCCTATGCGTGTGTTTGTGGTGCAGAAGATGCGAGTTTAATCTTCCCTTAGAAATTTCCATTGAAAAAGAACCAATTTGAGAAGCTGTGTCAGATGGGCTGGTTTGCCTGTGTTACCTTTGTTACTGTTAATCTGGTATGGATTTTGGTTTTGTTTCCGCCGTTGGCCTGGTGGGTTCTGTTACCTTTGTCCTGAACAACTGTCACAGGTAACATCCACTTGCTAATCAATACACATAGATTTGGTGGCATTCCTTTCTGTTGACATCTGAACGTTTGGGTATCTATTTATCCATTCCATTAAAATGTTCGGGCTTCTATTCCATTGACCAGTGTACGTTGGTGTGGTAAGACCTCAAACCTGTCATCGAATATTGATCATTGTAGTGCTACTACTCAAAGCTTGTCTGAATTCAAGCACTACTCAATATCAGGCGACTTTGTATATATATTGAGGGCCTGCAATGGTGCACAAAATCCATATGATTTTACAAGCTGGGGCAGTAACGTTGGAGGCCATTTGTAGCGTAGCCCAACAAATTAGACAGGCGTTGTTGTCAACCGTGACTAGACAGACCTCTAAGCAAAGGCGGGTATGGAGCATAGGATGGGAGATTCCAGCCTATCAGTGTATGACTTAAAGGCTAAAGCTCTGTATCCATTATATATATAGTACAGCATTGATATCCTAGCTCCTGGGTTGGCATTGCAGGCTTTGTAGCTATAGCAGATTGCAATGGCACTTGGGTCGGGTTCTTGGTTTGCAGATCACTGATCACATTGAGAACCCCATTTATTGCTTTCTTATCTCGCTGCCTCCAGTCATCTTGGTCTCCCTGGAGGGCGAAAAATATGGTGCAAACACTTGCTCAAAAATCAGAATTTAGTGCTCATTTGGTATACAAGAATTTGTCTTCGTATTAATGCAGGTTCAGTTCCATGATAATACAAATAGCACAACACTCGAGCATTATATATTAAGAGTAGGTCTCCTGTAAAACCATCATACGGATCTTAGTTCGTAAGATGGAGCTCCACTATCTCACAGCTCAACCCATCAACATACGATGGGTCGGGTGAAGATGATCTATCTTATAAAAATGTCCGTAAAATCGTCTTGCACAAGTATTTGTCATATATTATTAATATTATATTAGTCCGTGATGTGAAATTGTGTATCTCTGAGATATAAAACATTACTTCACTTGTCTTGGCCTTTCGGGGATTTGATGGAAAGATACTATTTTGAGGATTTTCTATTTACTGTAGTTTTTATAATGAAAATATAATGTAAGCGTTGAAATATACCTTATTACTACTTTGTCCTCAAATGAATTCCCTAAAGTAGTACTCATAATAGGTTTTAGACCATCTCCAACAAGTCCTTCAAAATGAAGTATTTTGTTACTATTTCTCTCTCCAATGGTAACTTTAAAAGTTGTTTCATTTTGAAGTGAACCTCCAAACACTTCAAATTAAGAGTATAGATTTCTCTACTTCATCTTCCCTCTCCTTTTTTTCTTCTTTTGATTTAAATAATTATTTTTTATTTTAGTTATTATTAAAATTAATTCAATTATTTTTATTTATATTGTTAGTTATTAGTTATATACTATTAAAATTATTTATAATAAATTTTATAAATATTAGACATTAATAAAAAACAAAAATTACATTACATTAATAAAGTTTAATGTTTGTATTTTAGTCTTTATTAATGTCTTGCATTTAATTATTAATTTTAATATGTTAGTATTTTAGTCTAAATTAAATTCTTGAATTTAATTATTATTTTTAATGCATAGTATTTAATTTAATATTAAATCAATAAATAATACATTTGTTTTGCTAAAATACATTAATACAAATTAAATGAAATAAAACATATACTTGAAATACAAATTAAATGAAATAATGAAATAATGAAGAATATACTTGAATTATTCATTTTAGAGTAAATTTTGAAGTAGAACTGTTGGAGATTATGAAAGAAATTTGGTGCAGAAATTGCACTAGTTTAAAGATTTGGTATAATTGCACTAGACCAAGAGATGAAGTAGGTTACTCCCTCTATACCATTATCGGATAAAGAATCCCTGTTTGAAAGTCACAATTTGTAATAAAATGATATTTTTAGTAGTTCATCAGTAATAAAATGACACTTATATTTTAGTTTTTGAAAATAGATTATTTAAGTGAAGTATCTCAAAATAAAATAATGAATTCTTTGTACGGAACAAGAAATATCTATTTGTTAAGACAAATTGTAAGTGAAATATAATAACGTAACGAGGAGCATGTTATAGCTACCTATATCTGTCAAAGAAATTTTAAAAAAAGAATTAAAAGATGTATATAATTAATGATTAGTGCACATAGTTAGTTGAATTAGGATACATATAAATTAATCAATCAGAATTGAAGATTTAAATATGGATGGATAGAGGTTGGAAAAAATGGATGGAGTGAAGTCCAAAAATATATTTAGTAGATGAACCTAACATTGAAACTCACTCAACATATATATATATATATATATATATATATATATATATATATATATATATATGTATATAATTATTTTTTTTTCTCCCTTCTAGTTAACTTGGAGGACGATTATTAGGATTAGCAGTCATACCCAACCCATCACCTTCTAGCTAACTTACCCACTTCATTTCACCCTTTTCATCACATTCTTATTAATCACTAATCTTAAGAAGGTTTTTTTTTTACGAACACGTATCTTTTGTAATTAAATTATATTTAATTAAAATTTAAAGAAATAAAAAATTAAAAGCTATATGTGGATGATTCTCAATTGCTAAAATTAGGTAGATTTAGGATAAAATTCATCATTTATATTGTATGCATTATCCGGTTTCAAAGTTAAATATTTGGATGTTTAATGCAACTTGTAATATAAGTACAGTAAAAAAAGAGATGTTTAAGTTCTATATGTTCAAATACATGTATTGTATTGATTACATTTTTTCATATTACAACTAATTGCACATTCCAAGACAGGGACAACTTTTCATATTTCAAAAAAGAAAAATCATATTTTCAAGGCAGGGATAACTACTTATTGTATAAAAGTTACTTTCCATATTTAACAGAAGGATTTAGACGAAAAATTGCTATATTGGGCTATGTTAAAATCATATCTGTCATTTTTTTAAAAGAAAATGACATTTTTAGTAGCTCGTTAGTAATAAAATTACACTTTTATTTTTATACCTTAATTTTTGAAAGTAGACTTTTTAAATGAAACATATCAAAATAAAATATGAGATTTTTTGTCTGGAACGGAGGGAGTAGTTTTTTTTAAAAAAAATGTTAACTCGATAAGTGCCCATTAGATAACTTATAAGAGCATGAACAAAAGTTTGGATCAAACAACTCAAATCAAACACTAAATCAAACACAACCCATTAAAAATCAATAAAATAATCCATTTGATACTTATTTTGATTCAAAACCAAAAAACTCATACAACAATGACACATAATCCAATACTTTTACATATCTCACCATATTTATCTTAATTACTTTTTTTTTTTTAAAAGAAAATGACTAAAAACTTGAAAAAATCATAGAATTTTTTGAATCAAAACAAATCAAATCTCTATTTATAGGTAAAAATGTATACTTTAATTCGGGAAAAAAAATTAAAAAAATAAATTTTTTGACCAAAAATTAGCCAAGAAAAACGAGATGGAAAAGAAATTGGGACCACTAGCAAGCTGCCATGTGGAAAGGGGAGGGCAGGAGGTGTTAGTGGCGGTCTGCCAGAAGCCTTTTTTTTGAATTTTTGCCTTTCAAACGTCATCGTTTCGTGCCTTTAAAGGCCAAAACGGTATAGTTTAATGGTTTGGTTGGTTGGTTTGATTTTTTTTAAACTTTGTTTTGAGTTATAGTCTATATTGATCCAAATCAAACTAAATCAAATAAGAATTAGATTTAAAGCACTTTAGATTCACCGTTGTAAGCTGAGATTTGCTTTGATTCGATATTTGATTCGCCGTTATTCTTGCACTAAGGTACTTAATAATGAATAATACTTGGACGTAGTCCAAAATTTATCTTTTAATTGGCCTGACGAAAGATAAAGCTTATGAAGAGAAAAAATAAAAATTCAAGGTTCCAATCTCTGAGTATCTTGTTTTTTTTTTCAATAAATTTTAAAAATAGATACTTATTTTGGGACAAATGGTATATTTTTTTTTATTAAAGGTGTTAACAATGATAAAGAAAATTGTGCAGCTAGTTGAATTATTCCCTTTTTCTCGAAAAAATTTAGTCATATTTTGAGTTTTCATGATCAACGTTACTTCGACACTTTTTAGAATTGATATTATACATATTTTTATTGAGTTGGAGAGATTAAATTGATAATCTATGTAAGCTACGCAAAAAAATAGTTTAAATCTCATATCTTATAATTGTTGAAAGAGTAAAAATCAAATTTTCATTTGAGAAAAAAAGAAGTCAAGTTGGAATAAAAAAGTCTAAATGTGGAGGACTACTTTTTTTTTACATTTTTAGGACAAATGGAGTGTTTGTTTGCGGCCAAGAACCGTCTCACATGACCTTTTGCTTAATAATGAAGGATTTAGCATGCCTGTTTATATTGACCCTAAAGGAAAAAAAAAGTAAAAGCTTAAATAACACAGTCTTACAGGTATATTAGGTAAGACGATTTTACAGATATATTTTTGTAATATAAATCTTTTTTATCCGACATATTGTATATTGTTAGATTGAGTTGTAAAAAAATGATATTTCATCTTATAAATTAAGATCTATAAAATCGTCTTACAAGATACCTACTAAAATAAAAAAAAAACAATAACAAAAAGGTTGGCCTGTTCATAAGCTAATCATTA
This sequence comes from Codonopsis lanceolata, assembly GCA_013146195.2. Lineage (NCBI taxonomy): Eukaryota > Viridiplantae > Streptophyta > Magnoliopsida > Asterales > Campanulaceae > Codonopsis > Codonopsis lanceolata. The sequence continues at coordinate 88,396,529 of CM028384.1, forward strand.
ACCCTGAACGACAGACACATATAATGTGCATGGATTAATTAGGACCTAGCACACAATTTACTGTTGCCTTTTCATAGCTTAGTGATAACTTTGTCTATGGCCATAAACAATTCAATGGAGACCTTTCAATGTCTTTTCTCAATAATGTAAAAGATGTTTCTTCGTGGCGACAAATATTACCACAAATTAAATTACTTCCTCGTCTCTAAATAATCTTTTTTTTTTTTCATTCATCCTAAAATAATTATCTAGTTTAAAATTTATATTTTTAGAACATTATTTTTATTATTTTACTCTTACTTTTTCATCCTGCTTTAATTATGAGTCACATACACATGTGTTTTAAAAGAAAGTATACATTAAACTAATATAAATAATCAAATCAATTATTTTTTCTAAATCCGTACGTCAGATCAACTATGACGATAATTTAAGGATGGATGGAGTACATCCTATTTGTGTCATGTGTATATGTATATGCTTATATGTCTATGTGTGTGTTTTGGGTAATACTTTAACCATTTAGATTATATCGTTTACTATTTTATTTTAGAATGTTTTATTTAAAAAAAATTATTATCAAATATTATATCTACCATCATGATAACCTCACAATTTTACTGTAGACATGTGACATTACAATCTTGGGCAAGCTCAAACTTTTTTTTTTTGTAATATGACCAACTTATTAGGTACTCGTATATTTCTTAATGACTAAACATTTTAAATATGAACTTTTTTGATGAAATCGAACGGTGATAAACTACAATGAAAGAAAGAATAATAAACATTAAAAAGAAAGCAAGGGTGATCACACTTCCATGGAGTTGTATGATTTGAGGTTGTGAACTAATTATTTATTTCATCTGTTTCCTTCCATGTAATTGTCTAATATCTTTTCTTTTTTTTTTAAAAATATTTTATTTAGATAACTTATTTTTAAAAATTATGTCCAAAATAAATATAATCTTTCATGTAATATGAGCGTATTAGATACTTGCATCGAAGACATTTTTGTACTTAAAGAGTTAGTTGGACCAACTTCAAAGTTGATCGGAACAAGGTATTAATTAACAATGACTACTCCTGTTCTTTAATGAGTCTCATTTAACCTTTTATTTCGTCTGCAAATAATTACTAAGTATTAAACTGATTCATCCAACTTCGTTTCTAAAACTGAAAATTAGGGGCACATATTAATCTGGTGAAGAAATAAAAGCATAAATGGAATATATTATACTCTCTCCATTCCGGTCAAAGAGTCTATTATTTCATTTAGAATTATCACTTAAAGAGTCAATTTTAAAAAATTAAGGCATAAACATGTCATTTTATTATTAATGAACTACTAAAAGTGAACTACTAAAAGTGTCATTTTTTTAAAAAAATACTCCCTCCGTCCCTAAATTATCGTCTTTGCTCGAAACGGAGGGAGTTGACGAGAACAACTTTCTCATACAAACTTAAATTACGCATTTCGCATACGTTTCCGATCCAAAAACAGAAAAAATAGAAAGAAGAAGAGAGAAATTGAAGAAGCCTTGAAGTTGAAGCTAGCTAGCTCGTAAATAAACATAAGATTTTGAAAAGAAACATATTGAGTTGACGAGAGTTGATATCTAATTGTACTTACCATTTGGTGACAGAAGTAGCAAATTATATAACCAATCTGATCAACAATTATCCACTAAATTTTTTGCTTATTACTTTTAAGAAAAAATAAAAAACAAGAACAACATAGGACGCGTACAACTAAGGAAGAGAGAATCAAAGAGCTTAAGAACAAGGTTTAAGAAACATATGTGGGGTCCAGTAATGGATTAGTCAATAGTCAATCTAGTGGATAGTCCCAACTAAAAAATTTGATACTCTTTGGACAAAAAAGAGAAATCTAATCAAAGGGATGTTCACTTGTTGAATGGTTGTTAGCCATCTGATTCATTTCTTGTCTCTCATAGATTTTAGTCCTTCAATTCCTTCCCACCAAGATATTATCTTTTTCTCTTTTTTCTTTATATAAATATTTTATCCTAGCTAACAAATTAATAAATTCTTACCCAAAAAGATACACTATGATCAGGCACATGAGAAATACACAATCATAGCCCTCTATATTTCCCCCAAACATTTTTCTGACTGTTCATAATTTATTCTTGACTATTCCCAAAAGACTGAATTACAAAATGGGACCCACAACCACATTATGGTGGGGTCCAATTATTTCATGTGTACCTTAAGTATGATGAGTGTGAAGTACATAAGATATTCTCCAAATTAGAAAAATATGGACATTGAGACAAGGTGAAGACCAAAAGAGAAATAAGAATGACCCAATTTAATTAATAGGTAAAAAGTAAAATTAAAAAACAACATATGAAAACAGAAATAGTCCTTGGAATTCAGCTTTTTAGAGGAGCTGCCTAATATATTTGGTGTGCTTGTTGTTGAAGATTGAAGATGGAAGATTTGTGGATTTGTTTCTTTATTTAATTAATGAGTTAATCACACCATTGGTGCCTTGGCTTTGGCCGATTCTAACATTAGTCCCTTAACAAATTTTCGTAATAATTGAGTCTTAAAAGTTTTAAATTTTCACAGCTTCAGTCCTTTTGATGGATACCGTTATAGAAATATCGTTAGGTTACACATGTACCTCTATGTGCATTTAGTAAGGGCTAAAATGAAAATTTCTCAAATCTAACTTATATCACAATTTACAATTGAGTCCCTAAGATTTGAAAAAAAAAGACTAAAAGGCTTCTTCCCAAATCCAATAATATTTTTATTTCCCAGTTTTCTCAACCCATGATCGCTATCTCTCCCACTAGAAAGAAAAAGTAAGAATAAAAGATCTTAATTTACTTGCCCACAACGGCTTTGAGGAGCGGCTATCTCAGATTCGGTTACGCTACAAAATCTGGATCTTATTGCTACGGTGCCAGAATATTCCTATTGCCGGTCCCACTAAAGGAGCCTGCATCGAGTGGGGTGAAGGTTGATTCCGGGTTCAGCTCGTATTCAGAGAATAAGGTAAACAGGCGAGTGTGGCGATGTTGGGACAGACGACGTTGCTATTGGTGGGTGGAGTTGGCGATGGGGAAGAGTGGGATGAGTTACCATTCGCCGTTGATTGTTCTGTTGGTGTATTTTGTGGTGGTGGTTACGGCGGCCGGTGTATTAATTGCAAGTATCATGAGAAGGAAAGGATTAGTGTTTGGGCATAGCGATCGATGCTACTCTTTTCTTGCCAATTTTTTGTTTTTGTTTGAATATGAACACATTTTATTTTTATAAAATTAAGGATATTATTTATGAATTCAGAATTTTGCAAATCAATTTTCACAGCGCAATTATGGGTTGAGAAATTTGGGAGATGCATATATTATTGGATTTGGGGAAGAAGACCTTTAGGTTTTTTTTTTTTTTTTTTCAAATCCTAAGTACTCGATTGCAAATTGTGATATAAGTTGAGTTTGAGAAAATTTCATTTTAGTTCTTACTAAATGCACGTGAGAGGTACATGTAAGTACTTTCTCTAATGGTATCCATAAAAAGACTGATGCTGTAAATATTTAAAACTTTTAGGATCCAGCTTATCATGAAAATTTGTTAAGGGACTAATGGTGCGATTAACCCTTAGTTAATTAAGTAGAAGAAGGAAAGAAAGAAAGAAAGATGTTATACTATAGTAATAGTAGTATACATTATAGTATGATTTTGTAACAAAGGATGGTGGTGGTCCATCAAGTATGCTGCTCATTTGCCTTGCATATCAAGCAACCATTTCTACTCTCTCTCTCTCTCTCTCTCAACATTCATGGCAAAAAGAGAATCATGAGCAGCACTCCAATTCAAAGACCATGTGAGTACCCATCTTAATTGTTTTTTTTTTTATAATTTCTTATTGAATTATTAATGTTTTTTAAACTAGAACAAAGGAGTAGGGTTAGGATATACATATACAGTTACAATTATAAGGTATGTTTATCAATTAATTAAAGATTATTAGTAATAAACTAATAAAGAAATAAGGTTGATCGATGTGCAAGCTTTTGAGGATTGTGGTTTAGCTAACAGCTGTGAGGGGAAGGCGGTTCCCTTAGCTTTTGCTTTAGTATAGAGTGAGGGGTAGTCAAGACTAGTCTCAAAACAAAGGCAGTCTTGTTTAGAGCTTTTACAACCAAATAAATACCAACTTGCTCTCTCTCTCTCTCTCTCTCTCTCTCTCTCTCTCTCTCTCTCTCTCTATATATATATATATATATATATATATATATATATATATATATATATATATATATATAAATTGTTCTCTTGTGGTTTGTTTGAATCAGTTTGCGCTATCAGACAATACAACCCGAACGACCTAGACACAGACATGCGGAGTGGGAGAGGGAGTACTAGATGTGTTATACTTAAATTAGCAAAGAGTAAAAGGCGGTAAGGGACGAGTATATAGAGATAGGGCAGGTGGTATGAGGCAACTTTTCCTTTATCTCACTGGCTTCGGTTAAAGTTAAGAGGGAATTCTGGTGTTTTTTCATGGTTAAAGCCAAAGCAGCCCTGGTTTTATAGCTCCTTCCTCACTCCATGTAACACTCTTTCTCCTCCTCCTCCTCCTCCCCGTCTTCATATTCTTTCTTCTCTCTCTCTCTCTCTGGGAATATTTCCACTTTTTGTATATCTCATCCCGGTATTGTTCTAATTCTTGTTTTGAATGGATTTTTTTTCTTGATCCAGCTTAAAAAAGTTTGATTGGGGAACTTGTTCTAGTATATGTATGTCTCATATTCATTTCCCTCTTTTCTTTTCTTTTTAAATATTTATCACTTATCGAAGTTCTTGGTATTTTAATTCGATTTTGATCAGATAACTTTCGTTGTTCTTGTTTTTCCAGAGATTATTAGTTCTTGATTCGAAGCAAATAAAAGGGTACTAGCCAAAAATCAAGAGAGGATCATCAAGTGTGAAGATTTTATGGAGAATTTACAAATTAACTGATCGAAAAAGAAGAAGCTTGGAGTGTTTATTCGTCGGATTGAAGGAAATGAATAAGAGTCAGTTGGGCTCCATCAGTAGCTCTGATCTCATTGATGCAAAGCTTGAGGAGCATCAACTGTGTGGATCCAAACAGTGCCCTGGTTGTGGCCACAAGCTGGAAGGAAAGCCGGTACGCGCGTTTGTAGTACGGATATCCATACAAATATATTCCTTCCTTCAACAAAAATATTTTGACAAATTATAAGAATCAAACAAGAATAAAATTATGCTTGTTGTTGAATTCTTGCAACTGAATTCATTTTGAAGGGAAGAAACATGAGTCTTTCTTAAATTAAACATTTCTTGTTTTGTTGAGAAGAAATTGTAATTTTGAATAATTTTGGTGATTAAGTTTGTTTGGTTTTAAGAATTTATAAATAATTAAGTTAAGTGAGTTTAATTAATTGCAGGATTGGGTAGGCCTACCAGCAGGAGTGAAATTTGATCCAACTGATCAAGAATTGATAGAACACCTTGAAGCCAAAGTAGAATCTAAAGACTTGAAATCTCACCCTTTGATCGATGAGTTCATCCCGACGATTGAAGGTGAAGATGGGATTTGTTATACCCATCCTGAAAAACTTCCAGGTTTTGATCCTCTCTCTCTTGTTTGCTTTGTACCAATAATTTAAAGAGTTAGGTTTAACAAATACCCTCTTTTTTTGTTTGTTTCAGTATCAAACTTAAAATTTCATGGATTTTAGGGTTTGTTATGACTTGCAAGTATTTTCTAGCCTCATATATAGTTAGTACACCTAAGTAAACCTAACTTTGATTTAGGAAACACTGAAAAACATGTACAATTTATATTACTTTGTTCCAATCTTTCAGGAGTTACAAGAGATGGGTTGAGTAGACACTTCTTCCACAGGCCTTCAAAAGCTTATACGACGGGTACAAGAAAGAGAAGAAAGATTCAAACTGAATGCGACTTACAAGGTGGTGAAACAAGGTGGCATAAAACAGGCAAGACAAGGCCAGTCATGGTGAATGGGAAACAAAAAGGTTGCAAGAAAATTCTAGTACTCTACACAAATTTTGGCAAGAATCGAAAACCCGAAAAGACAAATTGGGTAATGCATCAATATCATTTGGGGCAACATGAGGAGGAGAGAGAAGGAGAGCTGGTGGTTTCGAAGATATTTTATCAGACACAACCGAGGCAGTGTAATTGGTCGGAGAGGACAAGTAATAACGCTGCCGCGACTGTGATTGCTATGGAACAAATACAGCAAGGGAATACTAGCAGTGATTTGAATAGCAGGAGAGAGAGTGGGAGTGGGAGCTCTTCTTCTAGGGAAATAGTGAATATTACTACTAGGGATGATCAATTGTCTGCCGTTACCGTTGGTCATGCTGCTATTTCCAGTTATAATCCTATCCCCATTTCTCAACTCAAAGCCGATCATTTTAGCTTTGTACCATTCAGGAAAAGCTTCGATGAGGTATATTAATTCCGATTCTTAATTTCATTCATATATATTTATATCCTCCCCCTACCCACATTCACCACACATCTCACGAAGTTTTACGCTAACCGTCAAAGCAGCGGTAAGCATATATAACAAAAAATCTAAAGCTAATGTTGTTACATTAATTTTTTTTTTTTTTTTTTGTCACTTACTTGTAATAGATCAAATTTTACTCAATCACTTAACATTGCATTCTTCTTGTTTCTTGTTTTTTAAACATATATATATATATTTATATAAAGCTAATGTTTTGGATTTTATTTTTGAATTTGTTTCCCCTTTAATTTCTTTTTGTTACATTATATTTGTAGCTTCTAGCTAGTAGATTAAAGTTAAATCTATTTTTAGGGTAAAACTAGGAGATCAAATTTCACTCAACCTCTTGATTTTGCAATCTTGTTGTTCCTTCTCTCTCTCTTTCTGTTTTTGTCGGGACAGAAAATGTTGAACAAGTGTGAAGATTTTGGGGAAGAAATCAAGTAGTTTTCAATGATGTTACTTAAGAGAATGAAATTAGGGCCAAAAACATTGACATTTAGTTGAGTGCAAGGCTAAGGAATTAATTATATGATTAACTCAAAACGGTTTATGGGTTGCTTTTATCATATACCTTGCTTGTACATACAGCAACATTAATACTGCAACTATTATTTGATAATTAATAACCCCCCGACCCCGAATAAACTTTGGTTTTTACTCCCAAAAAGGAAAAGAAAAAGCCTGCCCCCTCCTTAATATAAATAAATAAACTTAAAATTGGGAGTTTTAATTAACTAGTGTGGGTTGCAGGTGGGAACAGGAGGAGAGCAGGCTTCAACGGCAAGGGATCAGCATGGGGTGTCAACAGCTGTCACGTGCGAAGACCGTGAGTTGCAAAGGGCTACTACCCATCACATAACAACACATACACATGAGCATCACCAACATCAGATTCCACATCATCATCAGCTGGCCGCCACGGCAGCGTTCCACATCAGCAGGCCTTCTCACTCGATATCTACTATTATCTCTCCACCTCCCCTCCATCACACCTCCATTATTCTCGACGATCATGACTCCTTTCATGTCTCCAGAATTATGCTTCAAAACGATAACTTTCAGGTATCTAATACCTACATACCTACATTATCAATTAACCCTCTTCTTTAAACCTCGATTTCTCCAACCATCGTACGTATTTCTCGCATCTATATATGCATGTTTTCTAGCATCCTTTTATAAGTATTACAGATTATGACTAGACAGTAATCGAGGGTATGTAGATTTACATTATCTGATTATCATTGACCATAGTTAAGTTACAACTAATGCAACTTTTTTTGTTGAAATGTGCGGTTGTTAAAATGAATGTCTCTCACAAGATTATACATACTTAGAAATAAGGCTAGAATTTAATTATAGTGTGTAGCTGACAGTTAGATTATGCCAAGTGAGCAACTGTGATCTTATGATCAGTTGGAGGTGTTAGGAAATTATATCGTCTATACAAAAAGAAGAGTAGGCTTAGGCTTTCTTGAGTCGTCAAGTAACTTTGAGGATTTTATTTGTCAGGTGAGTTGAGAACAAGTTATAATTATCATAATTTCGCTTTCTTGATCGATCTTTGGTTTGTTTGAAGACAATACAAATCATTATGTTTTTCTTTTCATCGATGGTATATGTATGACTAGATTACACATACATATTTTCGGAACATCGATAAATCAACATATACTCTTTTTGACAGCGACAACAACAGCAGCAACAACATCATAAAATGGAAGGGAGGTCTGCTTCAGGATTGGAGGAACTCATTATGGGCTGTACTTCTACTACATCTGATATCAAAGAAGTAAGTCTGACCTTTTTGACTCTGAAATTTATGAAAAGAAAAAAGGAAAATTATTAATTAAGGGATCATGTAAATTGATAATATATTATCTTAAATTAAAGAGATAGAAACTATAGCTAGGAGCCTTTTCCTTTTTCTCTTTATCTCTTTTTTTCTTTTCCATTTTTCATGTTTTTATTGGTTCTCATTGCCAAACATGATTTTGAAATGTGATTAGAAAAAAAGGAGTAAGCATATGAAGAGAAACAAGCGAAAAAATTAGCCGTTGTAAGCTGCCACAACATGACTGACCTACCTTGTTGATTTCTTAAAGAAGATGATGTTTAATTTCTTTTATGCTAAAGAAAGTAAATTGAAATTTGTTCAAATGCTGGCCTCCTTAATATCAACATAAAGTACTAAACAAGTACTACATTTTAAGATTTTCCTCCATAATATAACCCATACTTAGTTTGGCTGTAATGAGTACAAGAAACTATGGAGAAAAAAAAACACCATATCAAAATCCAAAAGTGTTTTAAAGAAAAAGGAAGATAATGACCCAAAAACTTTTGTAAATGTGTGGCATCCTAGGATGAAAAAAACATATAAATCAATAAAAAGAACACAATATCCAATGTGATTGCAGAAACAAAAGTACAAAAGAGGCAGTTACTTCAGTTGTTTGCGGTCTTAACTTCCTGATGACCAAATTATTTAGTTATTTATTTATTTATTGTTCTGGAAAGAAAAAACCCTAAATTATCCACTTGGTTTTCCTTTCATTGGTATTGATGCAGGAGTCATCCATCACAAACCCACATGAGCCAGACTGGTTGAAGTACTCCACCTTCTGGCCTGACCCTGACAATCCGGATCATCATGGGTAGAAGCAACAAAAAAAAAAAAGAATAATCAAGAAAATCTTATATATAGAGACAACATTATTATATCATCATCATTAATTACACTACTTGAAACCTTGCCTGAAATTCTTTTTTCAACAACATCAGGCCGCAAGAAGCCATTTATACAGTTTTTTTTTTCTTTGAGTAATGCTAGAATCACAAAACAGATACGAAATTTTGAACACCAATTTTCAGTTGATAATTGCTAATTGGTGGCATAATCTGCAAGTCCTGCTACTTATATATGATTGAACATACAATATCTGAGCATCAATCAGTGGGTTCAACTATGATGAATTTTGTGCCGAAAATTTTGTATCTATTATGTGAGCGTAGCATTGCTCTTTCTTTTCTTTTTCTTTTTTTCCCCTCTCTCTCTCTCTCTCTTTTGAGGATTTGATCATGGCATAGCTCAACAGAAGAAGTAACTGTTCAACAAACCCATGTTGGAAAAGGGAAAAGAAGTTCACAAAAGGGAAAAAGGAAGGAGAAACAGAGAAGCAAAGAAAAGAAAAGAAAGCCCAAGAAAAGGCTGCTGCTCTCCCCTGACAAACTAGAAGGGAAAACCAAAGACCCAAAGCAAACCCCCCCCCCTAGCCTGCATGAAAATCATCACCATTATGATTACAATATCACCTTTATATATAGGCTATTCTTATTATTTGTTTATTTTTAGATATCTCTCTTTTTTATGTTTCCTTTGTACAATTTCTTTTATTTATTGTTTTTACAAAGACAACACCAATATATAGAATTTGTGCAGATTTGCAATATTTGATAATTGTGCAATTTGTGTTGTGTCATGATCTTTGCCACTTTTGGAATACAATACTCATGAGGGGCTCCAATTATTTCCCTTTATAGCAATGAAAATTGACAAACTATATGTTAATGCTAATTGGTTTCTTAACTTTTTCTACTGCTTTTGATATCTATATTCTGTGAAAATCAAATCTATAGGCCGACGAACATGGGTTAGCCTTTCCATTTATATTCTTAAGTTAAAATTTTGAAATGAGTTGGATTAATATATGTAGGATGTTTGTACTGGCCTTAGATTGTGGAGGTATATATTACTTGTTGACACAATCCTATTGATCATTCAAAAACGAATAATTAAAAAATGCCTTGGATAGCTCTAAAATATCACAATTTGAACCACTTTTTTCTATACATTAATATCAATAATAATTATTAGATGCTAAATCCGATCCAAACTACTCCTTCAGTTTTCAAACAATTGTCTTCTTTGACCTGAGACATCGTTTAAGAAAAAAAATTGAATGTATTATAAATATTTGTGAAATGGTGTGGTTTCCTTTAATACCCTTAAACATGTGGACATAATTAAAATATGTAGAAAAAGTAAGAGTAAAGTAGTAAAAATGTTTTCCTAAAAGGGAAAGTTTCAAAGAAAACAATTATTTTGGAACGAATGAAAAATGAGAGAGGACGATAATTTGATAATTTGAAAACAAGATGGAGTATATATTACTAAGTTTTTTCCAGGATTGGGAAATTGTGGTTAGATGGATTAATGGAATTATAGAGATATTCCAATTTGGGTATGGCGGTGGAATTCTTGGTAACATGTACAGTAGCACATTGGATACTGCCTCGTGGAGATGTGATGTAATAACATATTGATAGGTTAAGATAAATGTTTGGGAATTTCAGGAATCTTTGAGTAGAGTAGAAGTAACAGAAATATCACATTTTAGGTCACTCTATATTTTGGTATATATTTTCTGTTTTTGTATGTGTGTGTGTGTGAGAGAGAGAGAGAGATGTCTTTATAATTGCAAGCCTTTATTCTATTCCTTATTCTTCGACCTTTTGCTCTATAGTATGCGTAGTAGAGTATGTCGAGATATGCCTGAGAGAGAGAGAGAGAGAGAGAGAGAGAGGAACGTGCGTGCATGGGAGAGGAGCATATATTTCATCTTTAAGCTTTTGAAGGGACGTTAATGTGTTGTGCATGAATAAAGCTATAAATAAATAAATAAATAAATAAATAAATAAAAAGAAGTAGGTCGAGGACTCGAGGAGGGAGAGAGGGTACGGTGAGTGAGGCTGAGGCAGCTTCATTGTAATTTCTGGAGGGAATAAAGATAACTGAGGAGATAGGAATATATGTATATGAGTTGACAAGAATAAGCTTTACACCTTAAATTACCATTTTCTCCTTCCTCCCTTGCCCTACCACATCTAGGATCATTTTAGTGGTTGCAAACCAACATGTTAGGCCATATATTATATATATATGTATGTGTATATATATTATTTTCAAGAAATTGTTAACAGATTCTAAGGTAGTTTTAGTTTTAGTCGACTCTGAAACAATACATGAATCAAAAGATTAGAAGGAACACAATTCTCATTATTGTTTGGACTCATCATTAAATTAGAAGGAACACAATTTTCCAACCAACAGTTAGATAGAGACATAAGAACATAAGTTTTTTTTTTAAAAAAAACCCTAATTGTTTCACCCAAAAACACTAAATACCACACTACTTAAGATGTCCAGTTACCAACTGTTCTCCTATGAATTTAAATAAAAAATGTTTTGTCAAGTTACCAAACTGCCCTCCTTCGAATTGAAAATTAAAAAAAATCTATTTTTTCATTTTGGGGAAAATCTATTTTTCAATTTTCAGTTTTAAAAATATAGTTGTGAAAAAAGAAGAAAAATAGCCAAGAAATATCGCATTTTTCCAAAAAGAATCGCAAAAGATATCACAATTTTTAAAAAAGAATTGCCATCCTCTCTTACGGCAAAAAAAAGAAGACACAATCGTTCAGAAAAAAAATTTGACAACAAAGTCACCAGGTATTTTGGCTTTTTAACATACAGTCGTCGTTTATTTTAATTTGGTTTTTTAATAAAACAGTTGCTAGATCGATGTTTTGGCTTTTTAACAAAACAGGCGTCAGGTATTTTGGTTTTTAACAATACAGTCGCTAGATATTTTGACATTTTAACAATACAATTGTCGTTAGATATTTTGGTCTTTTAACAAAACAGTCGCCAGATTTTTTGGTTTTTTAACAAAACAGTCGTCAGGTATTTTGGCCTTTTAACAAAACAGTCGCCAAATTTTTTGGTTTTCTACAAAAAAAAGTCGCAAGATTTTTTGGCTTTTTAACAAAAAATAATCACTTAAGCCTCTTTTTCCAAGTGTTTTTGACACAAAATCGTTTTTTTTTAAATTTCAACTTTGAAATTTGTTTTTTAATATAGAAAAAAAAAAGGAAATATATAACATATATTGAATACAACGTAGGTAAGAACTTACCATAAAAAAGAATCAACATGAAACATGTTATTCAGATCAAAATTCATTGAAAATTTGTTAGAAAGTAGAATAAAAGTTTATGGTTAATTGTAACGGAGGGTTTGAGGTATATTAGTATTCAAATCTGATACAACTTTATTTTATAAGAACAAAAAATAGTATTTAGAGTTTAGGGCCTATTTTTTATAAGAAGATTAATTAGTAATTAGACCCTTAAGTGAATGTTGCATTTAGTGTTTTTTGTGTTGTATTTGGGGTATTATTTATAAAAGGATTAATTAGTAATTTGACTCTTAAGTGAATGTGGTATTTAGTGTTTTTTGTGTTACATTTAGAGCCACTCTTTTAAAAATGCATTTCCAATTTCCATCCAACTTTAAAATTCATATTTAAAATCTGCAATATTTAGAGAATATAAAATTATTCTAAAAATTGGCTGTTAATTACTTAATTAAAAATTGAATGACCGCATCCAAGATAATTCTATTTTTAAAAGTGATTTTTTAAGTAAAACGTTCCAAAATAGAATAATAAATAATTTAAAGGGAACAAAAGGAGTATATATATATATATATATATATACAAGTATGATATTACGAGATCGAGCTTGTGATATTTTAAAAAGTTTTATGTTAGTATCGTCAGATCACATTTATTTAAATCTCTACACTGTTAGGCCAAACTTGTCATTTTCTTAATTATAATGTGGACATATTCTAAATTATCACTAACTTGACCATCTAACAGATCAAAATGTAAATCACGTAGAAATATCACAAGCACAAACTCGTAATATCATTATATATATATATATATATATATATATATATATATATATATATATATATATATATATATATATATAATTATATATGATTACTTAAGAATATTGGTACTGCAAGCTGTACAATTAGGTAAAGGTGCTTTGGGTCATTTTATTATAAGGAATTGGAGGATCCTTATTCTGTTACTAGTATATGTATGAGCAAATGAAAGGCAAACAAAGAAGGAAATACTATATGTGGTGGGGTGCGCGTGTGTGTGAGTGAGTGAGTGAGTGAGTGTGTGTGTGTGTGTGTGAGAGAGAGAGAGAGAGAGAGAGAGAGATGTCTCTTTCCACATGCAATGAGGAAGAAGAAAAAAAGACAATGAAAATATATGAATATATGGAATGTAGTTTTCAACCTAAAAAGTTGGTATTCAATTCTTCCACTTTATGGTAAGATTTTGGTTGCTTTAAAAGAAGAAGAAAGAAGAGAAGAAGAAGAAGAAGAAGGTAGATATGCATGAGAAGAAGTGTGTTAGGACTTATGAGGAGATTCGGTCGCATAAAGAAGTTGCAAGCATAATAATAATATAATAGGGAATGAATTTGTATTTAGTGCTATGAGGAATATTATCACAACATGCATTCATGCATGGCTACCTCCACACACATATATATATAAATTACACCTTTTCTTGATTCTTAATTAAATGACTTGCTTTTAGAATTTTGATTTATAGATAGTTTGATAGAAAAAATTAAACACCACCTTTTGAGAGTCCACCTACTGCATATATAAATCTAGAAGCTTGAGTTAGATGTAGACATGTAAATCATGAATCTAGAAATATATACATATAAACAAATCTTTCGACCCAACCTCCTATGTGTTTGTGGGCTGGAGCTGTAAAAGATTAAACTCCATCTTACGAATTAAAATTCGTAAGACGGTATCACATGAAACCTGCTCGTACATATATATATATATATATATATATGGTCTTTCACATGAATATTGAGAGAAATTTTTAGTGGCAAGAACAAGTTGTTTCAATGAGGAAGAGATAATCAATGGTAGATAAGGTTTTATACATGAAAGGCATGACTTACTTTTACACCCACTTTCTTAGAAAAGTCTATCAAAGATTTTTACACTAAATAATAATGAAATGGGAAATAGGGGTAGATATAACTTATAAGATATCTGATGGACAGCTCTGTGCCAGGTGCTCTGTTGATCCAACCTAATAGAATCTTGACTTTGAAATTTAATTAAAACCAACTCTATATTTTACTCCAGTTTTTTTAGATTAAACATAAAATTAGCAATATTTTTTTATATCCAACAAGTTTATGAGAAATTTTGTTATTCATCGATATATTAGACTTTCAAATAGCACAATGGAAGGGAATATAATATATAAGAGCCTCACAAATTAGTAGTGAAGTTTGGCGAGAGAAAGTCTAGGATTACATAACTGAAATCACTATAAATTACAAAACTGAAATCACTAAAAAGCACACCATAATGAAATAGACCCCCCCCCCCCAAATCTCAAATCCATAACGAAGCCTTCCGATGCTTTTGTGTGATTTGTTTGGGTTGGAGATTCATAGTTTTGGAGACATGTAGATAGCTGGCCCAAGTTGCGATACTCGAGTGTTTTTAAGAAATGGAGTGATGAACTTTAAAATTAAACATTAAAAATCAAATTAAAAATGGGACTGATTTATATTATTTTTCTTGGGGACATCTTTGAGCAGAAGCAGAAGCCCTATTCCCAACTCGTAGGCTTTGAAGTGGCTCTTTCACGGTTTCACCTATATATGTTGCACTACAAAATAGTAAGCATTTGGGCATGGCTTAAATTGCTCGACACTAGTAGTCTAGTTGTGTAGTAGTACTATGCAGGAGAGCCAACTCCAAAAACCATACATCATATCTGAATTCTGATTCCTGGGTGAGGGGAGGGGTAACTAATTAAAATCCAGATGAAGCCTGAAGGGAGCTCATTTGTCCTCAAAACTACATCAAAAATGACAAGAATACTCCGATTCCATCTAAGGGGGCATTTCCATCTTTTCAGGACTGTTCCAGAAGAAGAAAGTTGGAGATACGTCGTGTATCCTGGATACTCTAACCAGACTACCTGACAAACAAACTTGTGTAGAGGTAGAACCTTTCCTGTCTTTCCAGTTTCCAGAACAATACAAGTGCTGTAAAAATTACAAGAATTAGCCTAGCATAGTCATTCAATATAGCCAAGCTTCCAACAAACACAGACGCAAAGCTAAAATCTGCAAATCATACCAAGTATAGTAATCGTGTGGGGAACCTAAGATTTTATCCATAAGAAGCTGGATTGCTACAAGTAGTGAAATGAAAGTGAACTCCTCTGTTATTCAAACCCATGAATTCTTGAGTATGTTCCCTAACTAGCATTTTCACATTCTCAATCACCCTGGTATTAATGTCTGCCAATCAGCCACAAAGACTTGGTTACCTCGGAATAGGGCATGCATTAGCTAAATCACCCACAACAAGATACAGAGACGTGAAACATAGCTGCTTTCATTGATTAACAACCATTATCCTTTGATTGAGACTACAGCATAGGAAAAAAAAAATAAAAACAAAAAGAGACATATATACAAAAGCGGGGGCAAGTCATACCTCACCCATGTGATACGCAACTCTGACGAGTTCCTCAAAGTCTTCTTTCTTCCATTATTTCTCTTCCTCATTCTCTCTCTTAAAAAACCAAGAGTACCGGAAGCATGGGAAATACATCGCTTATCTAAACTTATTTCCATAATGCTCCACTGTACAAAGCCCGCCCCCACCATCTTCCTACGAATGAAGGGCTTGAGCTTAGCAGGCGCGTGCCTCAGTCAGCGGCCTAGGGACAGGCGAAAAACTACCAGAAACCTTCAAAGATGAGAAAAGGCAGGATAGCCTTGCTATCATTGGTTTAGACCTTGCCACTCTTGAAACAATTGCAAGCTCCTTGCCATCACAAGGGCTATGATATCCTTCCAAATCTGCTTTTGTAATTAAAACAGCGTCGGCCGAAGGAGAAAGTGGGGTGGAAGCTACTCGCCGCTGCTTGTATTCTTGAACGGCCTGCTCATTGAAAACAAATGTGCATGCAAGACTATCTTAAAGGTAGACGCGGGAGGATATTTTAAAACATCTGCATAACTTGTAATCACTAAAAATGATTAGATCAAAATAGTGAAAATTAAAGTCTAAACACAGAATACTTTGTAATACTCTCTCTGCCAACGAAAACTGTCCTTAAAATTCACTACAATCAGCCTTGTACTAAAGATTCCCAAAACTTGATAATGTAATGTCTTGTTTTTTTTTCCCCGTCTGGCTTGAAAGAGTTAATAGTGGCCTTGTTTCTCAAGGTATTCCAAAAAGGTCGGTGCAGGTTCTTTTTTCATTCATTCTTTTTTTCAGATAAGCAGGCAACTATACTAACATCATCAAACATGTGGACTAACTGAGAACAAGTTAGTTGCTTACCTTCCATTGAGATGGAGCTAACAGCACTCTAGGTCGTCTGGACCGTACATATTCGAGTGCAGCACCCGGGCTCATGTGCTTGTACTCGACCTGCACATTATCAAAAAGCATCAACTCAATTCTACAATTTCAAGGTGCTGAGAAAGGAGTTAACATATCAGACACTCAGGCAAAAGCTGCCAAGTAACCAAAATTGTTAAAGGAAAACAACACTGAAGAGAGTATTACCAAATAGCAAAGGACAATTGTCGTACTCCTTCCCCTTCCAGCTTTGCAGTGAACATAAGTAGTCCTACCAACACATGCGTTCTCTGTAACCAAGAGATGGAAACATAAGAAACCATCAATAATTTGGCACAGAAAGAGCATTCAAACAGAATAATTGGTAGATGAAAGGTTCTTCACTCACTATGAATGAATTCTACTGCTCGGTTGATGTCCCCAAATGAAGGGGCAAAGAGGTAATCTCTGGTAGGTATAACCAGATGATCTATCCCATGCGCCTGAGACATTAATGAAAAGTTGAATTTACAAACAAGGAAAAGAAGAGTAACATTTGCCTTTAGTATTCATTAGGCTCAACAGAAAAAAACTGGCCAAACAACATTTTCACAAACGGCATGAAATGTTTTTTACTGTAAATAATAACCAAAAGTCATGAAAGGAATTCCATGACCAACAGACAAGTTTCTGATCATGACTGGACACTACACGGCTACAGCAAAATTTGTCCATTTTAAAATAATGTATACTGCTGCTAGATGGTATTTCAGACCCATCCAACAACAGCCTACCCCAAACAGAATGGAAACTCTTAACTCCTTGCAAGTGCTGCAGCCCCAGGTTTTCTTACAGCTATGTGGAGCATCACCCCATATTTTTATTGATGAAAACAAAAACTTGACACATAAATTGCAAACAAAACATGAAGGTTTAAATTGGTTGAAAGAAAGCTTCCCGGGGGTGGGGGAAAGAAAATTTTGTATATAAGAATGTTTAAACCCAAAGCAAGATTTTTACTCCGCTATATTCAATATCAAAACAGCAAGCAACTGAAGTGGTTCTATAAAAGTTAATCATTAGCATCCACACATGAGCAATTTTTTATTTTTTGATAAGTACACACATGAGCAAATATACATACAAAATCAGTTCAAGTACCTACAGAAGCCACTCACATGGTATAATGAAGTCGGCACCAAAGTTTCGTATGGCTCATTGAGTGTGATAACACCACCAACACCAAGCTGCTTCAATCTAGGAACATCCTTGGGGAATGGAACCGCACCCAACAGAACAAACTGCATAAATATCAAGACAAAAAAGTTAGACACTTGTAACACAAACCATTACATGAAACTCTCGATAAAACCACGTAGAACATTAAACAAACAAATCCAGAACAATCCACATTCCTTGGTCAGCCAACCTTCAGATTTTTTATAACCAGCAGTTAAGCTTGATAATTAATGTTTATGTTCTCTTTTCGATTACAAATACATATTCTGCAAAACCTACACTATTAACACCATTTCCACCACTCACATATGCTATCCTCTCATAAGTAAGTTTTCTTTCCTCCAGCTTCCCATACAAAATTTTACCACACAAATCCCTCAAAAACCAACTAAGCAAACAATTCTAATAGAATTTCAGGAAAAAAACATTCATCTCCCAAAGTTGAAGATAAAAATTACGTTCAATATATAAAAAACAAATTAAACATGATCAAACCACTTCAGTTCCAATCAAACAACTTCGTACTCGTAAACGAAAAAACTAAAACTGATCAAACAGCTTCAGCAATATCAGTGAAAACATGATCAAACACCTTATATTTCAAAAACGACAAAAGTCAAAATGATAAACAGCTTCAGCAATATCAGTGTCAGTTCATAAATACAGGAAAAGGAAAACGAAGTAAGTGTGAAGAGAACCTGATCAACATGGTCCCACCATCTAAACTCAGTTTCAATCTTGTTTCGGAAAACATTATACAGTAGCGTCGGATAAAACAAGATCCGAGCCCCAGCTCCGACTAAAGCTCTCTTCGCATCCACATGAGAAATTTGTCTTCCCCGATTAGTATAATCTCGATCGTAATATCCGTCACACTCAACATCATCCAAATCCTCGATCTTCATAACACTCGATTTTTTCAACCGAATTTAATTTTTGGATCGAATGGTGTGATTAAGCTGAGATTTAGAAAGCCCTAAATGCTATAATTTGAGCTGTAGATTCGGAATTGTAACCAAATTGGGGGGAAATATAGAGGGAAAAAGAGAGAATAGAATAGAATTAGAATAAAATGGAATAGGAGATTCAAGCGAAGGAAAAGAGAAGAGTCTGACAGTCTGTGATCTCAGAAGCGCTGGAATATGGTAAGCGAATCAAATGCCAAAGCACAGTCAAATCTTTAGAATAATAAGTTGTTATGTGGACTCGGTTAACCCTGGAATGGAGATTAATTACGAATTTGCCTTCTTCGTGTCCTTTGAGGGAATTCTTATCATTGAAAAACTTTATCATTGTGATGGGTTTATAAGGAAGGATATATATATATATATATATATATATATATATATATATATATATATATATATTATATCTTCGTGTTCGTACCTATGACATGATGTCAATATATCTGATTTTGTCAATTGAAACGTCAACGTTTAAATAAAATGTGCGATTTTAAAAAATGTTACAGTTGAGGGGCGTTATTCGAACTCTACCCATAGTTGAGGGGGGTTATTTATAAGGAGTTATATATAACTGACCTATGAACGTTTGATTTTGCGACAGAATCAACCTCCATGGTCAAATAATCTCAATCAATTAATTGAGCTCTATTATGAGATTATATTAATGTAAGATTAATGTTTTGTAAGGGGTAATGATTTAGAAGATTAATCTCAGGGTGTGACTGCTCATAATATTAATTATAGGGGTGACTTTGTAACAGGGTGAAAGAAAATAAAAGGTTAAAAGTGGATAACTATTCTCACACATGTGAATGTGAGAGTGAATCTCAACCATTAAATTTTTTAAAATAATTAAATCTCAACTTCTAAATAGCTTTAGTCAATTGTACATGTGTGAGAATGGGCTCTATTATAATATATATATATATATATATATATATATATATATACACACTAGATTTTCATGTCCGTGCTTATGGCACGGTACCGATATATATGATTTTATCAATTGAAATAACAATTGCTAAATAGAAGGTGCGATTTAAAAAAATATGTTACAGTTAAGGGGTATATTGCTTCCAACGATAGTTGAGGGATTAGTGTTTTATAAAGAGTGACTGTTCAGAAGATTAATCACAGAGTGTGATTTTGTAATGCGAAGATTAAACATATGGAGAAGAAAAATTGATAACTGTTCATAATATTAAGACTAAAATAATAATTTGGTCCCGGACATTAAAACAATCGAATGTGGTCCCTGAACATGTTTTTTTGGATCAATTTCACCTTATCATCGTTACCGTTATATTTTCCGTCAAATATTGTTTCAAATGCCAAAAATACCCTCACTAAAAAGTTTAATATAGGCTCTTTTCAAAATGTTAGAAATATAGGGGGTTAATGTGTCAAATTCAAAAAGAATTCATCTTCAACCTTTGACAAAATTACAAAAGCGTGGTCCAAACTCCATCTTCAAACTTCGACCTTCTTTTACCTCTGTCACCAATGCTCTGCCCGCCATAGCTGCTAGCTTCAAGTCGCCCCAACCCCAATCATCTCCACCCCTCTGTCATCTCTCTCTCATATCTCACACTTATTCTGCCCAGACCTGGCCGCCGCCCATCGCTCTCTCCAGATCCGGGGAGGGAAGCACCGATAATTTGTTTATGTTTCTATCCCTTCTCTCTCCAATTCCGGGCACCAACGGCCTCGTTTCTGGTAGAATCCCTCGAGTTGAATGACCCGAACCCCGCACGGTAAACTGGTTGTGGATTATTAAACTGATTGATCGAATCGGAAACCGAGTATGCCTTAGAGATTGCGATGCGGGGAGAGGCGGGGGGAGTAGTGAAGGACAGAGAAACCGAAGGTGGCAATTGCAATGCCGAAGAAGAAGAAGATGACGCGCTGTTCACCGAGGACGTAACGAATCAGGTGAATCACGGACAACCATGGTTTGTTGGGCTTGGGTGAGTAGGCGTCCGCCATGGGTTAGGCCTCATGGCCCCTGTAGATCAATTCCGATCCCATTTCTCTCTCTTTCTCTTTTGCTTTCTGTGTGTGTGTGCGTGTATGATTGTTGACTGAGTGTGTATTTTGGAAGGAAGTGAGCGATAAAAAGAGAAGAGGGGATGAAGGGGGATATGTAGGGACAAAAGTGTTTCAGGTGATGGTAGCTTATACTCCCCGACATGTGAGCATTTCTCGCTGAGAATATAGATCATGTGCTTGTTTAGACCAAGGGCATTCTCGTTAATTAAAAAAACAGACGACAAAACTAACGCTAACTGTGGGAGGGGGAGAATTTGTCCAAAAAAACATGTCCAGGGACCACCTTCGATTGTTTTTTTTGTCCAGGGACCAAATGATATATTAATCTTAATATTAATTGTAGGGGGTGACTTGTAATAGGGAGAGAAAAAATAGAAAGTTAAAAATGGATAACTATGAATGCAAAGATGAATCTCAACCGTTAAATGTTTTAAAAGAATTAAATCTCAACCTCTGAATAGCCCTAGTCAATTACCTAGTTGTTTTATAATATAGATACTAGTATACGTGTCCGTGTTATATGCACGATGTCAATATTAGATCAGTTCAATAAATGGTTGGGATAAACAAAACTCATAACTGGTGGGGTAATTTTGCTCTATGTAATTGTAGAATAGTAATTCAAATAAAACTCATAACTAAGGGGTTCATTTGTAACTCACATACTTACGAATCAATCTGGACCGCCAGTTAGCCCATGATCTCTTTTATAATATAGATATAAAGGCAAAAGCGAATATCACAACTATTTTAGGTAATTTCCTACCTAAAACACTTTTTCAAAAATAGAACATCATTGAACAAATCTCATTTAATGTAATATTAAATTAGATATTAAATATATAAACAAATTGACTTAGAATACATCAATATTAACTATTTTTTATAACGTTTATTTATTTTGTAATTGATCAATTTTCTGCCAATGTCTAAATTCTGAAACTCTTTGAATTTTGTCCCTTTGGATTTCCAGCATCTTGTATAAATATTCTCAAAAAAAAAAAAAAAAAATTCAAACATCAACTTTACAAATTTGAAAAGATTCATCAGCTTTACAAAAACAAAATATGGCTTTTGCATCATCACTGTTATATGAAATCCATAGATGAAGATTAGATTGGATTGGATTCTAAAGGTTCAATCGCAAGGAAATGGTTTGTTCCATTTGACAATCATTTGAACTTACCATCAATTATGAAATTAGTCATTGAGGATGCTAATGTATCAAAATTAATATCTATAAATACTGATTATACATTTTATTTGTTCTACAGTCTTCAAATAAATTGTAGTTCAATTGTTATAATTGAAAAGTTATTATAACTATTTTTTACCTCTTGCAGGTTGACCGGATACAAGCTTCAATTAAGAAAACGTTGATTTAAAAATTTGAAAAAAAAATCCCAGGAAGGTGAATTATACCACATATCAAATGTTTATGTCCTTGATAACCACAAAAATTACAAAATTATAACAAGAAATTACAGGATACATTTTATGACAATAACTGATGTTATTAATGTTGGTGACAAACCAATAAAATTGACACTTTAAAATAACTAACTATATATATATATTGGTTATGTTATGTTTAGTCAATTTGACGATTTAGCTTATTTGGGGGCGCATGCTATATCCAGTGAAAAAGAAGTTTTGTTTTCCTTTGTTATTTTAATATTGGTTCGATGGTGGACCTCATCTCCCTTCTTAACATTCACGGAGAGCAAGAAACCTCATCTCCATTCTTAATCGCTGAGTCACCGTGATTTTCCTTTTCACATTCTTATGGGGCTGAGGTGTGGGGGCTCTCGGGGGGAGAGTTTCCCCTTTTTGGAACATGAGAGCAATAGATTTTATTTTCTCTCATCTGTTCAGCCGTGAGCCATCATAAGTGAGATAACGAGAGTTTAGCTTCCAAGTTTGGTTTATTAACGAAATATTACCCGTTTTTAATTCCGACTATGTAAGGGTGTTTTATGTGTTGAGGGCTACATTTATGCCCGAATATTTTGTGTTTTCATCGATATTTTTCAATAGAGGTAAGTTACTATCTCATTCTCTTTGTATGCAATAATAGCATACATGAACTGTGGGTTACTCCCATATGATTTGTTTTGAATATGGAGTATGAATAATTTAATTACAAATTATTATTAATTGTAACTGGTTAATGTGTTAAATGGTTTTAAACCATTATTATGCCGAGTAATACGTCGGTGAGATTGTGTTGGGATGAATCCTACAAATTGCGGTGATGCCCGAAATTTATAAACATTAAACGAATGACTCAATAGAGTCGATTTAGGGATAATAAAATATAACGAGTGGCGTGCTCGATTCCTACGATAATTGTGAATACTTTGGTGTAGTTTATTATATGTAAATATTACATGCATTGGTATTTGCGTGTAAGCAAATAAATGCTTAATTGTTTATTTACAGGCAAATAAGCATGCTTGTTACGTGTGTTGAGCTCCCCTACTTTGGGACTCGACGGTTGTATTTATTAGCAAGTAAACATCTACTTCTGTATCGCATTGGGCAAAACCCTCCATTTGGCCACCCAACTTTTCAAAAACTTGCAAGGCAGCCACCAAAAGTTTAAAACTTGCAATGAGGCCACTGTACATTAGTTAGGATGCAAGTGAGCCCATTTTTTGGATGGCCGTTAAATTATGTCATTACCTATTTTGCCCCTGTAGCTACAAAACCTTAATGTGAAATTATAAACAAAAAGGGTGGAAGCCGATTGGATGGGAATTCCGGCGATTTTGGGTGGAGATGGAAAAGAAAACAAAGTGGAGGAGATAAAATTGATAGGAGGAAGCCGATTAGACGGGAATTCTGGTGTTGTGCTGTGGAAAGAGATAGAGATGAAAATGTCGGGCGATTTGGTCGGATTCAACGAAATGGAGATGGTGGGTGATGGCGATGGCAACGAAGATAAAATCAAAGCTGGAGAGAGAGAGAGAGAAAGAGAAAGAGGGAAGAGATGGTGATTGTGAACGGTGGATGGGAGATAGAAGTGTTCGTCGGCAGTGGAGGATGGCTGCTGGGCGGATTTAGGGAGATGTCTGGAAGATGGAGGGAGTTTGAACCGAAAGAGAGAAAATGAGTGATAGTTAGGGGCAAAATAGATATTTTACATAATTTAACGAATGAATCTAACGTTCATCCAAAAAATGGGTTCGGTTGCAACTTAACTAATGTACGGTGGCCTCATTGCAAGTTTTAAACTTTCGGTGGCCGCCTTGCAAGTTTTTGAAAAGTTGGGTGGCCAAATGAGGGGTTTTGCCTATCGCATTGAGTCCAGTTGGCATATGTGGTTGTGTCGACAATGGGACGACAATAGTCTTTACAAGAGTTAAATCTCGTGATCTCTACAGATCGTTGCATGGGTCTCTCTCTTGTTATTGGCCGTGACATGGATGTAGCCTTGTTAGAGCAATTCACATGACAAACAGAAGGCTAGACTCTTGGGTAAAACTCGGGGTAATGAGACTCCTGGTTAAGTCCCAAGGTCATTGGTTCTGAACACTATTGGATTCAGACATGGTTCAGCATGTGATCAGACATGTATCAGCGCGTGTACTGCGACAGCAACACATCTATGGCATTTGTGATACAAGTCGAGACGAAAATCTCTCCTACAGTTGTATATCCTAATTATGTGTTTAATTACGTTGAGTCAATGTGCATTATAACATGATCAACGTGATGTGTGCAAGTATATGTACATCTATACTCGATTTACATATGTGTTTATAACATGTGCACAACAACAAGCCATATAGTTGCATCTATTAACTTACTGAGTTATTATTCACCCCGTTCTCTTTATTTGTTTTCCTTATATCCCAGCCAGGCAGGGAGTTCGAGGTGAGGCCGGCGAGGCACTCGTGTACAACAGGTTGTCTTTTGTTATGCAGCTTCATATGAATTTGTATTTATATAGTGTGAGGATCGGTTGTTGTTATGTAGAGTTATATAAACTCTACTTTGGGTACTTTGACGTAACTGGTCTTGTACTATCTTTTGATGCCGGAGTTTTACTTCGTGCATTTGTATTATATTATACTAGTTGGTTGGTTGTGGTGTTTATATTAATCACATGAGTGATTATGTTTTATCCGGTGATTTTATTAGCCTATTATTAGTGGGGGATTTACACGTGTTTTGTTGTTTTATATGTTTGTTCGATGCTTGACCCGAGGCTCGTATAGAGATTGAGGGTCGGGTCATCTCAAGAAGAGATGTTGAGGGTTTGGGTTATCAATAGAAACAAACCAGTTGATATACAGATAGAGAAAGTGAGAGACGGCAGTAAGGAGCAAGGAAAAGGAGAAGGAAATCTTGAGCACGAAGTCAGAACCATACCGAGAGGTTCTTCGGGTAAGTTGTCATGATCCTTCTTGATCAATGTAAACATCAATTGAAACTTTGTTAAGTGGGTTTGTCATTGGATTGTCTATGTGGATTGGGTTATTCGGTACTATGTTAGTGTGCATGTGTGTTTTGATGCGGTGATTAGAATGAAGGTGAGGAAGAAGAATATAGTTAATGGGTTGTGTTTTTTGTGATTACTTGGGATGGTGAAGAGGAGGGAGAGAGAGAGAGAGAGAGAGATAATGATGGCACTAGGAGGCTAAAAAAAAGGGAGGGGGGGAAGGTCGCAGAATGAAACAATGAAAAGAAGGAAAAGAAAGAAAGAAGAAAGGTGAGAGAAAAGAGAGAGAAATTGTTAAAAAGTTGTGTGGTTTCAAATTGTGTAGGTTTGTGTGTACTTTGAAGATGTGTAAATGTGTGTGCAGAGAAGAAAAGAGAGAGAAATTTATGTCAACAACCACACAAAAAAAAAACGGAAAAACAAAACAAAGGTCAGATCATGTGTGGCAAGACCTTAAGCTTTTGGACTTGAATTAGTTTCCTGACTTCATGCAATAGTGAACTAAGTGTCAATTGTTGGGATTTTTTTTTGTTTATTTAAGATCTGAAATAATAAGTCCCTACATTCAAAATTTTAATTTTAGTTTTATGTTTAAATTTAGATTTGGGCAACACGAATTAAGGTTTCAATCGCAGACTGGAACTTTTTGTATAGACCGTAACAAGGTAAGAGATTACGTTTCTTTTAAGTTTTTTGCAAAAGTATAAAAATACTTTTAATGTTAGGCTTCCGCTGATTCTTGAATTATTCGTTCTTTCATTTGTCATGCCCGACCTCGTGTCGGTAG
The DNA here is from genome assembly GCA_013146195.2 of Codonopsis lanceolata. Taxonomy (NCBI): domain Eukaryota; kingdom Viridiplantae; phylum Streptophyta; class Magnoliopsida; order Asterales; family Campanulaceae; genus Codonopsis; species Codonopsis lanceolata. The sequence goes on from CM028384.1 coordinate 88,422,846, forward strand.
TTGCTTTGACTCCGTCGTTAGCATTTGTTGGATATCTTCGTTATGTCTTCATTTTCGCATATTTCATGTTCTACTTTGATTTTTCATGAAATACCTTTTGTTATCGAGAAACTGCTTTGTGTTTGTAAACTTTGTCGGTATACTCTTTGGTATTAAAAATGACGAACTTTGATATGATTTACGCTTTGATAATGGTACATTAACAATACTATCTATGTTTTTGAAATTATTTTTGATCACTAAGTATGAACAACCTGTTATGGGGATTTTCGTGACAACCACTGAAATAAATGAAGTTGCACCACTTGGCATGTGAGTGCGGTTATCCGGATATACCATAACAATACACCCTTTGGGGAATTCGTGTACCCTTCGAGGGATTTGTGTACCCTTCGAGAGATTCGTGTACCCTTCGGGGGATTTGGTTCTTGGTCAATAGACCATTCATGTGATCTAAATAATTTATTTGATTTTTAGGTGTTACTAGCTAGTATGGGACACTTAATGACAACAAACTCATTTGATCTTCATTTTGTTGTTTTTTTAAACTCTCCATTTAAAAAGAGTCTTAATCCTCAATATGCACCTATTGAGTTGAAAGTTGACCAAAGTTTTGATATGTTATTTTCTTAAATGTGCTTACTTTGTTTTACATACAACTTGATGATTCATTGAGTCACCCCTCCTTAGAAATCGGAGGGGCGACGTATGATCTTACTGAGCTTTGTTCGCTCACCCTTCACATCACTCTCCCTTTTAGGTCGGAATTAAGGACCAAGCTTGAGGTAGAGGATACAAACGAAAGAATCGAGATTTTAGGGCATACTTTTATAATTTGAATTTTTGTGGAGACATAGTCAAATTACTAGACTTTTGTTTTGCAATTTATTTTGGATGATTGTATTTTAAATTGTAGACTTTTGTAATTCTAATTGGATGTCGTTTTGATTTAGTCTTTATTTAAGTTTGAATTTGTAGTGACGTGGCCAGATGTGGGTCCAAAAGGTCAGACTCGAGTTTGGGGCGTTACAAATAGTTAGGATGCTTATGTTGTTGTGTCAATAGAACAAAGAAAACAATAAATGAGTGTTACTACAAGTGGTCCCAGGAAAGCATAGGTAAAAACCATCCAAGTATAAACCACTGAATGTTAGGCCTAATTGCTGGAATAAAATTGTAGACACCCCAATTTCATACCCCTGTTGTATGACATGCCATATAATATCAAGACCTGTTAAAAGAACTATCAGATGTCAAGTTATAGGGTTTAAAATGCAAAAGATGCAAAAGAAAAGAATATTGCATAAACAGTGAATTACAGGGGGCCAAAGTGCCAAAATTGGAAAGAAAAAAGGCTGTGGGCGCTGCCCCAACCCATTATGGGCGTCGTGCCCACTTTACCCCCTGCACTGTAGCTTTTGCCTTTTGATCCAATTCTTTCAGCACACGGTATAAGCTGCTCAGGCATGGTTGATGATACTTAACAGCGAAGGAAGTCCCAATCCTCGGCTATAAATAAAGCCTCCCGGCTTCAGAATTTCACACAATTTCACTGCGAAGTTTGTGAAAACTCTCCCGAGAGAAAACGCCGAGGTTATTTCCCTCTAACCCCGAAGCTCTGTCAAATCTCCCCTAAACACTAAAACCCTTCGGCCAAAGTGAAACCTAGTTACCCTGCTAGGATTCCGCCCTATTCCACCGGTCCAAAAATTCCAAAAAGAGTAGTTGCCCTGCCCGAATCCAAACATCAAATCAGCAAAAGGCAAGCAGTTACTCTGCCCGATTCCGACGCCAGCCAGCCATCAAATCTAGTCAAAGCAAACAATTATGCCGCACAGATCTCGAGGCGAAAAGCAACTAAATGGAGCAATCACATTGCCTGAAATTAGTCAAAAGATTCCCTCTCCCTGAAGGCCAGAGCGAGCACACCCTAGAGCCTACCAGTAAGGAGTTTGGTACGGGATAAAACCCCCACGCTTCAAGAGGTAGGTCTATTAAAGAAGCAACTCGGCACTCGGACTCGAAAGATTCAAGAGCGACCATCTGGACAATAGTAAACATCGGAATGCCGACGGTCGCATCAGCCCTGAAAGTATGGACTCGATTCTTCTCCATAATATCCAGAGCCTTGTCCCCGTAAGCGGCCGACGCGAGATAGTCAACAATAGCCTGGTCCCTAGTCTTCATGGACGTAGCCTCAGCCTTCAGCCGATCATTTTCCAGGGACAAAGCCAGCAACTTGGCCCTCAGCTTCTCGTTGGATTGAGCCACCTGCTCTTTGCCTTCAAACACTTCTCGGCCTCCAGCCACGCGACCTTTGCAGATTCCAATTGGGATACCTCTCCCTTCTTCACCACCAGCTCGGCCTCAAGAGCGGCAACGCTATCCAGCGAGGCAGAAGCGTCGGAGCGAAGGCTCTCAACCTCTCACTCCAACAAAACGGCGGCCCCCCGGGCCGAGACCATCCTCTCCTGATAAGAAGCCAAGCATATGCCAAGCTAAAAAAGAGAAAAGGAAGCAACAATAAGGGGGTCACTAATTAAATAAGGCATCAATAAAAGATAAACAAATAAATAGGAGAAGAGAAGGATCAAAAGGTCACCTCGCTTATAAAAAGGGCACTAAGGTCATCCAGCTGAGAATCAGGCAGAGAGGCCGCCCCTTCGGCAGATTCCTGAGGAACCATCTGCGCCGACAGTCGATGAGCATATCCGGCAAAAGGAGGGGGAGGCTGGCAGCCGACTTATTGAGGTGCCTCAAAACGAAATCATTATCCCCAACTTCCTCGGAACGATCCCCTTCGCCGACCTCAATCTCGGCAGAATCGCCTTGCGTGACAACGGGGCTACTGCCAGAACTGATCCTCTACCGCTTGGGTTTAGGGGCCCCAACAGGGGGTAGTGAGGCCTTGGCCTTGCCCCGAGAAGGAATACCGCTCCCAGCCTTGGGAGGGTCCTCTAGAACACCCGCCAAGGGCAAAACCTCTTCCTCACCACGAGAAGCTGCTTCCTCCCGAGTAACTCTCACCTCCTCCCTTTGCTTCTTGGCCTCTTCCTTTTTCCGAGCTATCAGCTCATCGCGAGTCACTCCCATATCTGCACAATAATACTGGTGTAAAAAAAAGATAAGAAAAGAAGAAGAGATAATAAGAGGGGAAGGCGAAACAAAACGAAAACCAAAGAAAACAAACGAACCACCTGACACGAGGCAGCCAGGCTTATCTTTCCCCTTGCAAGTCAAACACTCCGAGCCAAATACACCCTCTGGTGCATCAGCCAGCCTTCGCAGCTCACATACTTGACACCCAAACAAGTCGTTCCGACCTCCTCGTATTTCACTGAAGAAACCCTGAACCTTGAGAGAAGTAGGTCGTTTCCCACAATTGCCTTCCAGTTATAACTATGGACCTGCTCGCCCAGGACATTGAACATGGGGGCTTCAATGGCTCGCTTCGTGGCCAGGTCGGCCGAACTCAACTTCTTCGTCTTGATAATACCATGAGGCTCTCCTTCAGGTATCTCAAAATTCCACCCGTCATTGCACTCCACCAACAGAACTTTGTCTGACCATTTATGGTCCTTGTGAACAAAATTGGCCATGAGGGGGAACCCATGCGCATGCCTTCTTTCGGTCATCCGAAGCATAGCAAGACCCACCTTGAAATAATGGCAGAACAAAGAAAGGGAGGGCTCGAACCCCTGCGCCCTGGCACACAATGAAGGACATTAATGCCCTCGTCAAATTAGGGGTCAGATCCAAAGGAACGGAGCTAGTCTCCCTAAAAAACTCACAAATAAACGGATCGAGTGGAAGCCGCAGCCTGGATGACTCAAAAAGGGAAAGATAAAAGTCGACATGACTCCGAAGCTGACGGAGCACCCCCAAGCTCAAGGACGGGTCTGGAGCCGAACCCCGAAAATGATCAGAGCCATTCTCCGTGGCCCACTCAACTACATCCTCGGGGGTGATATGGTTCTTAAATGGCCGAAGATAGCGAGACGTTTTCTCGCCCTCTACCTCCCGAGCCTCTGACCGACCCAAAACTGACGCACCACCGCTGCTAGACATCCTTTCAACTCGCCGAGACTCCAGCACTCTTTTAGCTCGACGATAGTGCAACACTTTCTCCCGGGGCCGAGAAAACTTCGTCGCTGTATTTCCAGTGTGAGCTCACTTTTACCCTGGAACTTGCAAGAAAAAACCTCGCCTCCCTAGGGGTAACCACCTTCCAGCTGCTTCGAGACTGGCGATACATGGGACCTCCACGAGGGGACTTGCCGAAAACGGAGTCCAAAAAAGGATCATCCTGGCCGTAATCTATAGAAGAAACCGAAGCAGGGGAAGAACAGCCCGAGCTTGACGGGTCAACAACAGTTTCAACCCGAACTGTTGGTTCGATTGTGCGCTCCTCGCCATGAAACACACTAAAATGAATGCCGTAATGCGCGGACCCTAAGGCCCCTTCGTCCCCCCTATTTGTCTCAACACTAACACTCGGCTCGATAACATCTTCAATAGGCGAAGATAAGTCTACAAAATCCACCGAAGCATTGGCCTCTGTCTCGGCAAAGGGAGAACCCTTCGACGTTTCTTTAGGAGAAGAAGACACGCCAGGAGAAACCTCAGGGTTCCTAGGCGAAGGACTCCTAATTGTCAAGGCCCTAAAAAATCCCCCTAGGGCATGGTAAGACGGTATGGCTGAGGCCCCAACACAACCAGGAAGCGGGCTCCTGATCACTAATGGCCTCACCTCGTCAGATGAATCGTCAGAGCTCGAAGAGCTACTGGAAGAGGAATGATCAAGAATGTAATAGGGAAGCCAGAGCATTTTCGAACAAACAAAAAACAGGACTAAGCAAGTCCGGAGCCTCTCTTGAAAACACACGAAGCTGTCGGAATAACAATTAGGAAAGGAAAACTGTAAAAATGAGGCTGTCCCCCACCGAAATCTCACTGACACAAGAAAAATGAAGTAAAACACTTACTGGGTTAAGGAACAAGGGAAGACACAAAGGATCCCTGGAAAAATCTCGCCGGAGCTCACCTAAATGCAAAGAAGAGAGAAGAAAAAGAACGGTGTGAAGAATGAAAAGCGGTAAAAGTAAAAAGGATGAAAATGGAGGTTATAAATACTAGATTCAAAGCGACGCCGTTTTCAAAACCCTGTTCAGCCCACGAGCGTTCCTAAGGAACATTTAAGAATGTCGCCTCGATTTCCTGCCCAAATGATTCATCTCACGGAAAAAGGTGGTGCTGCAGCGGTTTTGAAATTTGAAAAGACACCCTACATTTAATGTTCTGACAGAAGGAATGAGCCTTTATGATGGCCCAATTTCCCACAAAAGATAAACTGTCATCGCTACTCATACGAGCGATGAGCCGACAAAGCAAATCGCAAACCCAGGGCAAGAGTCAGGGGCGAGGCCAAAGCATTCCACCCACTCGGCCCAAGCCCAGGGGATGCCAAGGAGAGACATTGGTATTTGCCGACCTAGTCACACTTTGGGCAGACTCGACCACGAAAACGAATGTGTCAAAACCATGAGCGACCTGACCGTGCCCAAAGAACTTTCCTTATCCACAATTCTTCTCATGAGTCCTCCAATCACCCACAATTCTTCTCATGAGTCCTCCAATCGCCTTTCATCTCCATCCCCCCCGTCACTGAAATCATCAATCGGTGTATGTTTCGGAAGATGAAGAAAGCAAGAACAATTTGCGCAAAAAGGACTGGGACCAATCGATTGACTTTTTGGCCACCGATTGCCGACCCTGACCAAGAAGTGGGGGGCTACTGAATGAGCTAGGCAGGAGCCGACCAGGGACCCACCATTGCCGAGCTAACCCGAGAAGGGACCCACAACAATTTGACCGACCTGACAACGAACCTGCCGAGGTAACTCAGTTAGTAGCCAAGTCATGGTCGCTTCTGCCGAATAACTCTGGCTCGGCACGACCGTTCTTTCTCTTCATCAGGGCGAAAGTATATGATCCCACCTCAGCAAATACTCTTCCCACTCGATTCAACGCCGACACTCATCCCGATAAGTTCACTACACTGTAGCTCTGCCTCAACTTGATCATACGACAAAAGTACTGCCACATTCAACCAACTGCTCTCCTGACAGATGCCCATCTATTCAAATCATTCACCTAATTCAGCGCCAAGATGATGATGAAGGGCCGCCCTGCTCCACCAATGAGAGGCGGCCACCTCTCGCCCAATTATCCGCAATACCACAGTCCGATATGTTATATAAAGGGAAGGGAAGAGTCTTCAAATGGCATCGAAAAAGGGGGACCCCTAGAGAGAAACTTTAAGCATCATCACCATAAACAACTTCAAATCCCAGTTATTTCCCCCCCCTCTAGCCTGAAATCTCTCATTTCAGTTCAGTTTAAGCAATAGACCGTGTAATTATCATAATTCAGGCGTTAGAGAGGGTTTGTTAATGTTTGAAAGCACAATACGCCAGATATCCTTATCAAATCATCATACCCTCATCATATTCCATTGTCCTGCCTCAACATAAGACAAGATGACCATTTTTGCTTGATCAATTACCCATGCGCTTGGTTATTATTGTCTATTCTTTATGCTTTTAATGGCGTAGCGAACCATTAGATGATCACTAGAATTATAGGATAAGATGCAAAAGTCCGTCCAATTAATTCCAAAAATCACAATAATTCTTTGCATTACATGAGATCGAGAGGAAATCGTGCGTAAATAGTTATTGTGTGCTTGTTTTGACATGCAACTATTTTCTCCTATGTTATAAGGCGCGAGAGCCCGTAGCTAGGAGTTGTTGTTAGATTTGTTATATGTTGCAAGAGCCCGTAATGAATAAAATAGTGCGCCTGACTACTAAGACTTGAGTTAAAGAAAAGCAGAAAGAGGATTAAAATTAAACACCGACTATACTAGAAATATTGCATTCCTATCTTTTTATCTTGATTTTTTGTTGCCAAACCACCTCCGCAGTAGATTAAATTTAATTGCTTTATTAGATTTTTTTTTATATTTTTAGATTTTAATTCATTTTCTTTTCGCTCAAATATAATTAGTTAGCCTAATTTTGGTATTTAGTTGGAATGAGAATTACGTACATTCTCTGTAGGATTGATAACTCGTACTTAGGTACACTTTGTTACTTGATACGGCTGGGTATTCTTGCCCAAGTTGCATTTTTGTGCACATCAAAACACAACCAAAATACTCCAGAACAAATCCCAAAACAAGTAGGAATGAAGATCGAAACATACAACAAGAATCAAATGATGTTAACATCAACCAAACCAAAACTAAGCAAGCTTAGTTAAACCTCCCTAAACATGTTAAGGACTATAACACAAGGTCTAGAACTCAAACCAACCTATCACAAGTCAAATAGACATGCAATACAACCAAGGAATGTAAACTGAGAAACCCTAAGATCCAAATGATAAAACAATGCAATACTGCTTCTAAACTCTCAACGAAGCATACTATGATCAAGATCGAAGTTATAAAACATACAAGAAGGGTTAAGGTATGGACTAGAGTACTCCTACAATGTCCTACAATGATACACGAGTATAAAAACTCCAAAAGACGCTACATACGCAAGATTCGGTTTCACGCACCGCGATAGAGACGAATGCAATGCATTTAGCATCAGAAGCATAAATAGACTAAGGGAATCTATCCCCTAGTAATACTTACACTCTAAAACCATTCAAGACAAACAAGAAGTGATTTAGGGTATAACCGAGGTTACAAGAACAAACTACGCGAGTAAACTCTCGATCGAGTCGTGTTCCGACTATCGACGAGTCACGATTTGAAACTATAACAAGTTAAAGGCTATGGGTCATATAGAACTAAGGCATTGGCTTCTACCAAGCCATCTCATACCTTCCAAGGCTCTCATAACGAGCCAAACAAGAATTGTTATGGCCATTCGACACGCAAAACAAGGAAGTCAAATATACGAAGGTTTGGGGTCTCACATCATCACCACCTTAAAAGAATTCGTTCCCGAATTCATAATTATATAATCGATCTGAAGGTCAACACTTTGGTCTATAAACATAATCGAGGTGATCAACTAGGTGAGCCTCATATTTCGAGGGCAACTCTCAATCATCAACTCAAATCTCTCTCAAAGTCAAGTCATGCCTGACTCTCGACAAGGTACAACAACCTAGGAGCAACCTCCTGTAACCTAATCAAACATGGATGTCGAGGTTTAACACCTCTCACCTAGAAGCAAGCAAGTCATTCCAAGACACTAAATAATATTCATGTGTAACACTTGTAATTTCAAGTTACGAAATCTCAAAACTATGCACATAAGATTTGAATAAAGCAAGTTATCTCATTAGTAGCAACCCTTTCATATACAACATGCACATAATTGCACAAGTATAACAATACATCATTGGCTTCTACCATGCCATCTCACACCTTCCAAGGCTCTCACAATGAGCCAAACAAGAATTGTTACGGCCATTTGGCACGTGAAACAAGGAAGTCAAACATACGAAGGTTCGGGGTCTCACAAAGGTAACATTAATGGGTAAGATAGAAAAAGATAGCCAAAAATGGGTGATTCCTAAATGCCTTAATCCTATTGGTGTATGAACTCATTGGTGTGACCTCGAAATGTATGCAAGATGCAAGTTCTAGAATTAACACCCGTGTGTGAGAAACACTCAAAGAACAACCGAGAACAAAATGTATGAAATGCTCCATATTCGGCTCAAAAACTCACTTAACAAGGGTAATAGTCAAGACTTGCATACATATCAGTTGAAGGGAAACTTTTGAAAACATGTTTATTAATCTAGAGCAGAAAAATTACAACATGCCCATCATGTATCAAGAATTTCTCATTTCGAAATGAGAATGCACATAAGAATATAAACACCCAATAAACGTCAGTAATCAGATCAAAATTACCCCCCAAACCATGCATGCTACCCCCACACCTAAATGATACAGTGTCCTCAATATATCACCCCCCCCACATACACACGATACAAACACTTAATATCCAAGGGTTCACATTAACAAGCAACATTTAAATCATGACTCTGCAAATTTAGTAAGCCCAAATTTACAGCCAATAAAGTGATGACCGAACCCAAACTCAAAGGGCGACTCTTTTTCTTCAACACTAAAACAAATTGGCTAGCCAACCAATATCCCAAATTAACCTTCTGATTGTGGACCATGCTCCAAAGAAAAAACAATTCAGGTTTGGAGCAAATGTTTGAACCATCTTTACGACCTAAAAAACTATAAGCCAAAAACTTTTGAATAATTTGCAAAGCATGATCCGTAAGAAAAATACTTTTCGATCGACTAGGATTATAAGGTTCCTTGTCGGTGGAAAGAGTACTCCAAACCCGAACACAATCAGAATCAAAATTTTCACCATATTTACACAGGGCATTATGTAGACACCCTAATTTCGTACCCTTGCAATATAATGTCATATTATAATGATAACATATATTTTATAAAAATTTTGAACTTATAAATGTTGTTTTTCATTAGTATTTCAGTTAACTGAACTTAACAAGAGTTAAATGATACTTATAAAACATATCAGGGCTTAAACTGAAAATATGCTTTTGACAGTGAAAATGCCCAATGGAGCCACTCCTAGCCCTTGGGAGCCGCACCATTTGCAAGGGAGCCGCTCCATGCTCCTATCTTCTTCAGGCACGTTGAAACGATGTCATTTCCTAAGCCGCCTCGTGCTTTGTACGTTGTTTCGCTCTCAGGCTTCCACCTGGCATGCCATGCACTAATCGTGAGTAAACGTTGTTGTTTAATCGACCGTTTACTCCTATAAATAGAGGCTTCGGGCTCTCATTCTAACCATCAACATACTGCATAACCCGCATTTCATACATTTTGCCTTCCCGAAGGCTCCTCTACCGAAGAAACCGAAGAAGAAGAAGAAGAAGAAAGCCTCCTCGCTTTGCACCCCGCAGCGAGCCAATCGAAGATCTAGTCTTTGCACCCCGGCAAGCCGATCACATACTCATACTCATACTCATACTCATATTCATACTCATACGCATACCTATACTCATACTCATACACATACTCGTACTCATACTCATAAAAAAAAAGAGTCCCACTCTTGGAATGACAGAGGAAACACACTTGAAGTCTTTGAGCGCCTAGTGGGCTAAAGTCTAGGCGTATATACTGGGTCAGACATTCACGCTATAAGAGGTATGTATCAATTTACCGTCTTTCCCGTTAATATAAATAATGTAGAATATTATAATATGCATGTTATGTAAATAATAACAATATTAATATAGAATATTAACATTATACATGCTATGTAAATAATAATAATAATAATAATAATAATAATAATAATAATAATAATAATAATAATAATAATAATAATAATAATAATAATAATAATATTGTTAGTTAAATATTAGTATAATATAATTAATAAATAGAATGTAAATAAAGTAATTATACATGTTATAAATATATAATCATGTATGCTATATATATATATATATATATATATGTTGTTAATATTTAGACATAAACACGCATACATAGCTGTTATTACGCCTAAATAATATTAAACAAAGTAATGTTATTTTTAACATATATACATATAATAAATTATTTTTTGAACTATACACATATTAAAAGTATGTTAATTTATTTAAACTCTAAAATGAGACCGAAAGGGCGAGTTGTGTGCCTAATCCCTTCCTAACTCGTAACCTAGCCTCCAAACCTACATATTTTCAGAAATAAATGATTTTTGTCTGTTTAACTTAAAAATAGAGGTGACGATTCTGTATACACATATTTAAAGTCCACAATGAGACCAGACGCATTCCATGCGCTCTGACATTTCCAATAAACTCGCTTCTCACGCGAGGTGGGGTCGTGGAACGGGGCTCTCATAGTGGCGACTCAGCTGGGGACATTGTTTAAAAAAAACAAAAGAGGGCTAGACTCAATTTTTTTTTGGATTGATAAATTATATTTACACACTTAACATGCTTTTACACATAGTCTAGATTTTTATTTTTGTACACACACACACACATAAATATATATATATATATATTGAAAATATTAATTGCTTTGTCAACATAATACATTATGCATGCTCTGTTAATATTACTGTTTGCATTGACAACCAACATTTGTAATTTACATTTTTGCTGGCAAAAAGCCACACATGTAAATATTCTTTTATTTTATCAATTTTATTTTGGGGACTAGGACAAACATGTAATAATAGAAATAGATAGCTTCCCCACTTTTTTTCTATTTATTGTTGGAATGGTCGTCTCGCGCGATCACTCTATCCCTCATGGGATTCAAACTAATCAACCGAGAAAATCCACACAAACAAAAAGACAGACATTTTTATTGCTTTATATTATTGTAAAAGTTTCCAGCTTTCCTAGCTGACTCACACACGTGCACTCACATAGGAATATTCGGAATTGCTACCCTACACCAAAGCCATCCTACTCCTTGCATCAGCTACGCTAGATTGCATATATATCTTCTAGGACACTATACCCCAAAGTTAATGACCAATCTCAGTGGTAAGAATATATCTTCTTGATTTAAATACACTGGGACTGATCAATAAATTTGACGGTATTTCATTAGAACGATTCAGATGGTGGATTCCAGAAAGAGTATAGGCCCTTCGCCTATGATTTGTTCGATCTTGGGAAGTCGAAAGGCTAGTGGAATACGAAAGTCTTATACTTTGGAGAAAGAATCCAATGTTACAGGACCTAATAAAGAGAGTCAAAACAAAGCTATGCTTGTCCGACCAACTCTAAGACAAACAAAAAAATGTTCATTTAATAAAAATGCACACCGTGCCTTTCAACCCCAAGCATTTAAGCCATACATTCTTCGACCCTTTTTCCCAGAAACCTAACCCGTACCTAGAAGGGAAGAGACAGTTCTGGTTGTTTGATAAGAGAGTTAGGCTTGAATACATAAATCAGTTCAGAAAATACAGATTTGAGTTTGAATACAGAAGTCAGTTCAGACAATACATATTTAGGTTTGAATACAAAAGATATTTCACTCAACTAACAATATCAAACAAATGTGCTCTTATCAACTGGCCATGGTGAATAGGGGTGGCAATGACTGACATAACACGATAGCACGAACCAGCACGACACGATTATAAAACATGATTACAGAGACAAATAGCACGATAAGACCAGCACGACACGAAATATGACACGGAATTGTTAATATATTCAAAAATAATAATTATTGTTATATTTATGATCAAATTAGATATATAACATAAAAACGCGATAGTGAGGCACGAACACGACACGATAGTACGAATTGTCACCCTTAATGGTAAATGAGTCGTCGTTGTCGGGATCTAGAAAATGGTTGTTGTTGATTCCATGGTAAGATGGGTTTAGTACGGTGATAATGGAGTAGTGATTTGGGAAGGTTAGGGTTGGGAAAATGGGGATTAGACCTGTTTTGGGTTCGGTGCCATTGTGGATTAGACGGTGGATGTTGGGTGTTGGGGTTTTATATTGGTAGCCGAAACTGAAGCTGTCGGAGTAGATTAGAATGACAACTGGGTGAGTGAGTTTGGTGAGTGGGCGGGCGAGTGAGGTGGGTTGTGGGGATGGATGTTTGACTTGGGTTGTGATCACGCAAAAAGTGTGGTGATCCTGTCTTGACGTCCACGTGTGAGCGAGGATGATGTGGCAGCTTCAGGTCCGTCCTTTTCGCTTGACCTGCACAAAGTAAACAATGAACCGTTAAGGTGTCGGGTAGGCCCGACTATAACCCTCCGGCGTAAGAGTCAGATTTCCGGTAGAGAATTGGTAATAAATAGGCCGTGATAATTGTTTGATAGGAAGCTGTGATAAGGGAATTGTGATATTGCTGAAATTACTTTTTTTGCCCTGAATGTGGGCTCTCATATTTATACCTGAAGTTTATGGCGACGTGGCAGCTAATAATTGGGGAGCATAAAGCGGCTGTTATTAAATGCGTTGAAGGTATTCGTCAGGAATGAGTGAACTGTGTATGTCAGAGAGTTGGTAATAGCGTGCAGCGGTTTTCTCGGGTCTAGGGAAATGGTTTGTCGGGGTGGATGATTGGTGCAGGCCGAGTGGTTTTGTGACAAATGGTTTTGTTATTTGCCGAGGCCGAGGATTTATGAAGACCGCGATTTGGTGGCGAGCCGAGCTGTGATCTGTTAGGCCGGTTGGGTGGGCTCGTCATAGTGCCGAGGGTCATGATGCCGAAGTTGAAGTGATTTATCTTAGGGGTGAGTGGTCCTGTCCTCGCAACGTGTGGCTCTGCAGGTGGGACCCTCTTTATGCCGAGGGTCGGGTCTTTTTCATGCCGAGGGTCAATCCCTCGGTTTTAATCCTTTCAGTGGCCTCCTACTTTTTGGCTGCTCGACGCCGAGAGGGCAAAAAGTAATACTGTTGCTTGACGGTAGGAGGTTGGCGTCGCGTTTATTTGCCGAGGACAACTTATGGGTTTTAATTCGAGGCTAATTTCTCGGTTTTTTGGCCGAGGTTTTGTGTGAGGCTTAAGTCGAGGTTGGAAGTTTATGGGACGTTCTCGTCTCTGTTCTGTCAGGACGTTACGTCTTTTCAGGCTGTCAGCTCATTAAATGCGGTTTTTGGCGGCTTCTCGGTTTTCGTTAATGGGCGGCTTTTCGAATTTCGAAATACTTTTAATGCCGTCCTTTCCCGCGTCCCGAATCCAGAGAAAGATACGTGGCGTCGTTTTGGGTAGGTTTTAGGGAAGGCACGCGGATCGACCCGTTGTATTTCCGGGGCTCCGCCTCAAAACGATGTCATTACAGGGGGGGTATAAAAACAAGCTTTTTCATCTTTTACTGTTTACCTTTCTCATTTTCTCTCTCTACCTTATTTCCTTACTGTTATTAGATGATTTCGGCAAAGATTCTTGCTCCCATCCCGCTTACATCCTCGTTTATCTGCAGCCCGTAAGTGTTTTTTCTTTTTCTTCCACGTTTTCATCCAATTTGGGTGGTTTCCACGGTGATTTCCGTGTTTTTTTTCGACTTGTTTACAGGGTTTGGGGTCTTCACTTTCTGGGTTTTGACTTTTCCGGCGACTCTCTTCTTGTTTCAGGCGTATTTTCTACTTTAACGGTAGATTTCTCCGGCGATCTTCCAGTTTGTCTTCATTTGGTACGGTTTCTTTTTCCTTTGCTTTTTCTTTCTAGTAGAGTATGTCTCGTAGGATTCCTTTTTCCTATTTATCTTCTTCGTCTTCTTCTAGCAGTTCCTCCATGGAACTGATAGATTACTAGAATCGGGTGATTCGAATACCCGTTTCGGTTAGGAGTCCTTCCCTTTTCCTTCATAGCAACGTTGCCGAGGCTTCTGCTTCGGCCGAGAACGTTTCGAGTGAGTCTCTGGTGGCCGAGGATCTTTCTCGTGCCCTGGTACCCTTTCAGGGTGTAGTCCGTCCTTTAGCCGAGGATGCTTTAGCCGAGGATGCCCTCGCGGTTTCGGCCGAGAACAATGCCGAGGATGTAGACCTCGGCGGTTTTGAGGGCGGCAACCCAAACGGTGACGAGACTGAGTCTGTTCCTCGCGGTCCCGCTTGGAGAGGCGTAGAGGTGAGGGTTTGCTTGGCCGAGGAGATTGTGGTGGATACCGTGATCTATAAGGAGACGACCGTGGGCCCTCTTAGTTCGGAGAGTTCTGGGTCCTGCTCGATTTCTTCGTTAGACTCGAATGGTGAGGGTCCCTTTGTTGAGTCAGTGAGGTTTCTCCTTGCGAGTTACGGGGTGAAGGTTAGCCCGCACTGGAAGTTCGGCGACGAAGTTTTTTCTGCCCCGGACTATCCATCAGATGCCCCTATGAGAGTGTTTTCGTGCCGAGTTCGTATTGGCTTAAGTCTGATTGCTCAATTTTTTACCAGGGAGCGAGTTTTGCACTTTCGGCAGATTGAAAGAAGTTTGCGGCAACGACAGCTCGACAGGATGGCTAGTGGAGCTGAGGCTTCTGTTTCAGGAAGAGATGGGGATGAGGGCGAGAGGGTGCCTCGTGCTTTGAGGCCCTTCGAAAATAAGATAGGTTCGGCAGATGTGGAGGCTTGGTCGCGGGTGTATGGTTCTGATTTTTTCCGAGGATCTGTTCCAGATTCGAGGTTTGGGATTTCCGAGCTGCGGGGCCTTCGTAGCCATGTTGCCTTTTATTCCAGCCTCTTCGAGTTTTCCGGGCTGCGCTTGCCCCTCGACCCTTTCCTCTGTGAATTTTTGACCCAGACGAGTGCAGTCCCTCTGGATCTCTCGCCTAATTTGACCCGAGCCTTGGTTAGTTTTGTTGTCTGCACCCGAGCGAAGGGATTCGAGCCTACACTGGGCCTTCGTCAGCATCTCTATGAACCGGCTGACTGCTCTTCGTCATCCTCGCAGATTTCCTCTATTAGCGAGTTTTGGGAACAAGGACCACAGGTGGTCCGAGAAGGTTCTGCTCGTGGAGTCGAGCCGTGGGTGGAATTTCGAGATTCCTGAAGGAAAACCCCACGGTCTTTCGAGGACGAAGACTTTGAACGATGCTGATGAAGCTACGAGGCTTGCTATCGAGGCCCCCTTGCTCGACGATGAAGGGGTGCAAGTTCGATCCTATAATTGGAAGGCCATTGTGGAGAATGAGAGCTTCCTATCAAGGTTTTGGGTTTCGGCAGTTGATGTTGAGGGAGTGGAGAGGGCGTATTCTGGTTTTGAATACGCGAGTCGAGCGGGCTGGGCTCTGCATCAGGGCTGGATATTTGGCTCGGCGTGTCCGAGGTGTGAGGGTATAGATGGGCTCGAGTGCCCGACATCAGGTCAATTTTGTACATTCCTGTACTATGTTTCTTTCGTTTTTTTTTTGTTTGGGTTTCTCTTTTGTAGGGGTGTAAGTCGGAACCGAACCAAACCAAACCAAACCAGTCGGTTTAGTTTGGTTTTCGTCGAAGACGGTTCGGTTCCGGTTTCAAAAATTGGAAAACCATGCGGTTCGGTTCGGTTCACGGTTTTTGGTATCAAACCAAACCAAACCGAGCCGAACCAAACCAACCTATATATTTTTATTATTTATTATATAATATATATTATATTACATTTATTAACTATTTTGAACATTTGATTTATTCATAATATATATATATATATATATATATATATATATATATATATATATATATATATATATATATATATATATATATGCGCATACTAAACCAAACAAAAATTTGATTGTTGGAGAACTATTATTTCTTCCATTGTTTGTGTTTATTTTAGAATTTGTATTGTTTTATTTATGATAATTTGTTGTTAGTAGGTTATTTCCTAATTTTGATGTTAATTACAAATTAAAATATTATTTTTATTGTTATTTTTAATGTTGGTTAATTTCATTAAAAATAATTTATATAAACCGCCAAACCGAACCAAACCAAACCAAACCAAGTGGTTCGGTTTGGTTCGGTTCCAAATCTTACTGGTTCGGTTCGGTTTGAGATTTTTGGAACCACTAGGAGGCGGTTCGGTTTGTGGTTTTGGTATAAACTAAACCAAACCGAACCACTTACACCCCTACTCTTTTGAGTACTGATGCGACCTTCCTGTTTTTTGTAGAAATGGCTGCTTCGCGAGATGCTGTTTTGGCAAGGTTGAAGGCCGAGGAGGAGCGAAGGAGTGCCGAGCTAAGCGCCTCGGCAGCTAAGGATGGAAATCGGGAAGCCCTGCCCACTATCGCCGTTTTGGAAGATCCTACCAAGGTGGCCCCTACCCCTACTGCTCCTTCTTCGGCAGCCCCTTCTGGCAGGGCGAAGGGTAAGCAGCCTGCAGCTGATACTCCCAAGGCTAAGAGGCAGAAGACTCAAGTTCGGCCTCCGCCCTCTTCCGCTAATGCTGATCCCGAGGCGGTTTCTGTCCCATCTCCCCCCCGGCAGGCGATGTGGCGTCTGATAACGAGCACGTTGTCGGACACATCGTCCATGTAATGAATAACTTTCCTGCCGACTTTACAGGCTATGGGGAACGGCTACTCGGCGCGGGGGTCCCAGCCGAGGCTTTGAAAACAATGCGACCAGCCCAGGCCTTTCAATTGCAAGATCTTTGTGGGCTTGCTTTGAGCGAGGTAACCTAATTTCGTTATTTCTCGCTTTCTCGCTCCTTTTACCCGGTTGCTTATGTTGACTTCGCTTCTCAGCCTCGGCATCGCCGCATATCATGACAAGCCGAGCAAGGCCGCCGAGTCCGCGAGGAGAGAGGCTCGACAAGCGAAGGGGAGATTTCTTCTGGTGCTGAGAAAGTGAAGTCCTTAGAAGGGGATTTACTATTGAAGACTGAAGAGGTCTCTCGACTCTCTGCCGAGAAGACGGCTTGGGCGGGGGGGCTAACGAGTGTGAGCGCAGGGTTAGCGAGCTCGAGGCCAAGCTTAAGGGAGTGGTGGATGAGGTTGATAACTTGAAGGCCGAGCTTTCAGCGAAGCCTAGCGAGGAGCAAGTTTTGGCGAGATATCGGAGCTCGCTTGCTTATGATGTGGAGTCCCTGGACTATATGGAGACGAGCCGTGTTCAGGCTTTCCGAGCGGTGGTGGCGATGGGTGTGCCGATGTCGGAAGTGGTGAAGATGGCGAACCTTGCCTCTTTCGGCCCGGAATGCCGAGGTGTCTCATCGTTGGTACCGTTCGATGAAACCGAGCTGGGCCAGATACGGACGCCGATGCCGCAGCCCGAGCTCCTGAGTGGATGCCTCCTCCTGCCGAGGCGAACAATCTTTTGCCCTGTTGGCTCAGGAAAACGTCTATATAAAGGATAGCTACCGTCCGACTTGCAGGTCCGAGGGCGCATTTCGTTGGTGACCAGTTAATGGCCGAGTTAGAAGGTCGAAAAGCGAGCCGGAGGAGGCGTCTCGAGCCGATACATTTAGGCGGTGGGTCTGCGCGAGGAGGAGGCCCGGGAGAGGGGAGGGGACTTAGTTTAGGAAAGTTTTAGTATTTTTAAAGACAATGGTTTCAAACAATGGTTATATGTAATATTTTATTTTTAGTGTAAATTGCTAGTATGTCTTTGTTTCTAGTTAGTTTTTTCAATATGCAAATATTTTTTCTGTATGATGCAAGTGTTTTCTACCTAAGCAGTCTTGAATTGGCGAGACAGTGCGATCTCGTCTTGGCGAGACAATGCGGTCTTATATAGGCGAGATAATGCGATCTCGTTTTGGCGAGGCAATGCGGCCTCTTTTTGGCGAGATAATTTCGATCTCGTTTTAGCGAGGCAATGCGGCCTTGTTTTGGCGAGATAATGCGATCTCGTTTTAGCGAGACAATGCGGCCTCGTTTTGGCGAGATAATTTCGATCTCGTTTTAGTAAGGCAATGCGGCCTCGTTTTGGCGAGATAATGCGATCTCGTTTTAGCGAGACAATGCGGCCTCGTTTTGACGAGATAATGCGATCTCGTTTTGGGCGAGGCAATGCGGCCTCGTTTTGGCGAGATAATTCGATCTCGTTTTGTCGAGGCAATGCGGCCTCGTTTTGGCGAGATAATTCGATCTCGTTTTAGCGAGGTAGTGCGGCCTCGTTTTGGTGAGATGATTCGATCTCGTATACATGGTTTGAACAAGTTTTTCGCTTGAAAATTTCCCTTTCATATAAGAAGATTACAGATCATTGATAATATTTTTTCAAGTGGTCTGAGTGCCAAGGGTTTTTCAGAGGAGTCTGCAGCGAGCACAGTAGGTTCCTCGCCGAATCTTTGTCTGTGATTTTGTACGGTCCCTTCCCAATTGGGAGAAAGCTTGTTTCTTCCCGACTTGTTACTGTTACTTGATTTTTTCTCAACACCATATCGCCGACCGAGAACGTGCGAGGATTCACCCTTTTGTCATGATGGGCTTTGGCGAGTTTTTTGTAGTTGATTGCCTTCATCCGGGTTTCGAGCCTTCGTTCTTCAAGGTAGTCAAGGTCCAGAGTCCTTGATTCTGTGTTCGCCTCTTCATTGAAATGGATGACTCTTGCAGTGGGGAGAGCCATTTCGACTGGGGCCATGGCCTCGGTTCCATATGTCAAGGAGAAAGGCGTTTCCTCGGTTGAGCCTCGGCGAGGCGTTCGGATGCCCGTAAGGCAGGGAGCTCCTCGAGCCAAGCGCCTCTTGTCATCTAACCTTCTTTTCAAGGCATGAAGTATTTGCTTGTTTCCGGCCTGCGCAGCCGTTCCCTTGGGGTGTGCTTCAGAAGACTTCGATGCGAATTCCTCTTTCCTCCATGGCTGGCAGTGAATACGTTTGAAAGCGTGTGCGGTAATTACGTCTGATACAATGGCTCTTGGTAATCCGTATCTGCGAGAGGACATTATCTCGAATGAAGTCGATGGCCACTTTGTTCGGTGATGCTTGCTAAGGGTTTGGCCTCGATCCATTTAGGTAGTAGTCCACCCGCCACTTATCACAAACTTGTTCTTTCCTTTGGCGAGGGAATGGCCCGATTAGTCGATCCCATTTCGAAACCATCTTTGCGATTACGGTGTTTGAGGTGCCGAGGTAATCTTGGAATATTAGCGAACCTTTGACACTTGTCGCATTTTTACGGCATATGCCTCGGCATCGCTTTCTGGCGTCGGCGATAGTATCAGTGAAAAATGACCTATCGGCCAAAGTTCGAGCCCACGGATGGCTACCACACCACACCCCTCCATGTACCTCGGCTAGTAATCCTTGTGTGATTTACGGTGAACACACCTTAAGAGGCTTTGTGAAGGATCGCTGTATAGTCGTCCCCGATTAAAGCGTATCGGCAGGCCTTCTTGCCATTACCCATCCTTGTTCTCGTCATTTGGTAGTGTCCACGGCCAGATGTACTTTTGATGTCATCGATCCAACACTCCGTCGCTGTTCTAGCATCAAA
>CM028384.1:88442879-88515332 GCA_013146195.2 Codonopsis lanceolata
TCCCTTTGCCCTTTGAGGTGACCACTTTGATGATCGGGCTTGCTCTCTTGGGGTTTAGTCATAGCTTTTATCTTTTTAAAGCTCCGAACATTTGAGTTCGGCCTCTTGAATTCTGCCAAGGTAAAGTTTCGGCGTTCCTGAACTTTGCCTCTGAGCTTCGTCTTGTTCGGTGGCCATGCTCCCTCTGTTCGAGTTGTTCCAGCAGGGCTTCTGGTCATATTAGATAATGCTCTGGTGGCCTCCGTTGCCTTTGAGGTGGCCGTGTCAATGTCCATGCAGTTATTTTGCTCGCGGTGAGGGTGGTGGTACGTTGGCTCTGGTTGGTTTTCTTGGTAGGGAGTTTCTTGGTCCCGTTGATTATAGAGTTTCACTTATTGTTTATCGATTTCCGCTGCGGAACCACTTGATCACGCCACAGATGGGGTGACTAAGCTGGTAGTCACGTGATGGTGGAGCGGCGTGTCTTGTAGTAGATGATCACGTCGGTGTATGTGGGTACCGGAGGTACCAAGTTTGATAGGATATACGGGCTTTGTGCTTGCTCTCTCGGTAGTTGGACACTGAGGAAAACTACCGTTAGGGTCTTTGGGGTTTCCGACTCTGACCCTCCGATTGAGTCGATGTCGAGGTGTTTAAATATATCTTTGGAGCTAGAAGTCCCTTAAGCTTCCGGTAAGTGTTTGTGTAGTAGTCTTTCTTGGTATCTATCATATGTCAAATGCTCTTGGTTAGCTTATGAATGCAAAGTCAATCTTACCTTTCTTTAAGGGAAATGTTTCCTTTTATAGTAGCTTAGATTTGGGATCATGAGTGGCCTGGGGGTCCCTGATGGTGGGACTTGTTAGTGGTCGACTTCTTTGGCGGTTCTGAGTGAAGTCGGCAAGTTGCGTGTGATGTCTTGGGTGTAGGCGGTTTGATGAGCCGATAAGATATGACGGCTTGTCCGGCTCTTGTGAGGAAGACATCTGGATGCTATGTACAGGCTATGGGTCAGGCCTATCCTACCATAGAAGAGTTGTCGGTCGAGTACAAATGGTCCTCGCCCTTGTGGTCGGTTGTTTGTTCATAAGTTTCGGAATGGTCTAGGATATATCAAGGGTGGAGGTCGGTAGGCTCATGATCGCCGATGGTGGTCGGTTACTTGATGGTCGTCGATGGTGATCGGCTGGTTGATGGTCCTCGGTCCTTGGTGGGACTTGTCCAAGTCTAACTGGAGTCCACGTGGTCGTCCCACGTAGGGGGACCCAGGTTGGGTCCCTTCATAACGAATTCACCAAACAAAAATATAAAACACCTCCAAGTAGTTGTTCAATCAAACAAGTAATTCACCCGTGCGTGCGATAAACGAAATGTATCAAAAATCTAGGAATTTTTTTTAGTGACCGCAATATATGAAAATTAAATTATAAATAAAACGTAAAAAAAAATGAAACAACGTTAAATCAACAATAAATGTGTTCATTTTTGAAAGTATATATAATGTTTGTCATAACATCATGTTAATAAAATTGGTTAATTCATTCTTTTTTAGCGTTTGCAATATAGAAATATATATATATATATATATATATATATATATATATATAAACATAATAAATGAATATTTTTGAATATAATAGAAAAAAATGGGTTGAAGAAATAAATTATTAAGGTATAGATATGACTACAAATTAATGATAGCACGTTCCATATTGGGAACAAAAAGTCAAAATATTGAAAAGATGAATATAAATAAAGAAGTTTGAAAGTAGAGAGAGAAAAGAGCGAAATTATTTATTCACATTCAATCAAAATAAATCTTTCCAATGTAAATATGAATTTAATTTTATGTAGCATGCATCTCACTACTAAAATAATATTTGACAAAAAAATAAAAAAAGAAAAGAAAATAGAACAATTAATAGAAAGAATTTTTAAAAATAATAATAATGACTAGGATATATCTACATCCTCAAGTAGAATGTGAATAATTGATATTGTTATCAACAATATGAATAAATTTTGATGTCACATCATATCCACATCTAGGGGTGTAAGTAGTTCGGTTTGGTTTGGTTTATGCCAAAACCACAAACCGAACCGCCTCATAGTGGTTCTAAAAATCTCAAACCGAACCGAACCGAGTAAGACTTGGAACCGAACCACTCTGTTTGGTTTGGTTTGGTTCGGTTTTGTGGTTTATATAAATTATTTTTAATGAAATTAACCAACATTAAAAATAACAATAAAAATAATATTTTAATTTGGAATTAACATCAAAAAACAACAAATTATCATAAATAAAACAATACAAATTCTAAAATAAACACAAACAATGAAAGAAATAATAGTTCTCCAATAATCAAGATTTTGTTTGGTTTAGTATCCGTCTATATATATATATATATATATATATATATATATATATATATATTATGAATAAATCAAAGGTTCAAAATCGTTAATAAATGTAATATAATATATATTGTATAATAAATATATAAAAATATATAGGGTGGTTTGGTTTGGTTCGATACGAAAAACCGTGAACCGAACCGAACAGCGTGGTTTTCTAATTCTTGAAACCGAAACCGAACCGTCTTCGACCAAAACGACTGATTTGGTTTGGTTCGGTTCTGTGGTTCGGTGGTTCCGATTTACACCCCTATCCACACCCATCATCCATATTTGCATTAGAAAAAAATTTCTTTCAAAAATGATGTAAATCATAATTTCTTTCACACTCACATTAGTATTGGAGATGTTCTAAAAATCATTTAAGAAATTAATAACGTTTGTTTCAACCGGGAAATGAACATAAAGTTAACATGTGGCAGCAATGAGTTTTGTTTTATTGATAGTTAGGCATAGATTTCAATTTTGAATTAAACAGCAAACGCAACGTAAGTGATGATGGAAGAAAACCTCAAAATCGAGAGTAAATGACATCATCTTACGAATTCTAATTCGTGAACGAAGCTCCAAGAGCTGGATCTTTACCCATTAATCAGATCTTTATATCGTACTTTCTCTATTAAAATTGATAGTCTTGCTTAAAATTCTAATACTTCTTCTACTTTAACAAGTGTCAGCTTTTATTTCTTTTCTGTCTGCCGAGTAAATTAGTAAAAAAATATTATTTTCTTTTAAAAAAAATGTGTCACTTTTAAACTATATTACTTTTTTTTTCAATACTTATTGGTTTATAGAGTACTTGCTCAATTTGGTTCTTTCCCTGTTAAAATTGTTGTTTTGATGTTTTTTCATCAAATTTTGATATTTCTCACCAAGGTTATAAAAATCGTTAGGCGGCACACTAGCGCCTAGTGCCTAGGGGACTAGTTGGGATATAATCGGGGCCTAAGCGGGGCCTAGAATTAAGGCATAATTACCTTTTTTTTTTTTTTTTTTTATAATTTACATCAAATATCAAACACATTGACTACAAATTTAATTTTTTTTTATGTTTGTCATTTTATCAAACACTTGTCTATATTTGTAAAATGAACAAAAATATACAAACCTACCATTAATCTCAATTCTCAACAACCCCAAAGCAATAAACCAGCCAAGTTTAGAACTATATATATATATATATATATATATATATATATATATATTACTCCACTTACCTACTGCCCCTACAACCCATAGTCTAACATATACTCCCTAATCTCTTCTCATTCTAAATTCTGACTCTCGAGACAGCCCCTTTCTTCTTCATCTTTTTTTTTCTTATTTCTTCTATCTATCTGACAGACCGACAACCCTTTTTTCTTCCTTTCTTTTTTTTCTTCTCTCTCTCTCTGGCAGACCGACTCTCCTCATTCTTCATCTTTCAATCTCTTTCCTTCTAGATCTAACTCTTTAATCTATCTCCTCTCTCATCCCACTGAATATCCACAAAATCAAACCCATTTTCTTTCTACCTCCATCTCTGCCTCACCATTACCACTCCCTTTTCATTCTCCAGTTCGCCCCCTTTCCTTCTCCGGTCACCGCATGCCACAAAATCAAAGCTACAAAAATAAATTAAGGTCGGCGAGGTTTGGCGTAGGCGCCGACTTGGTCGATTAGGCGGCGACTAAGAAAGTCGCAGCGGTAGAGAGGGGCCTAGCGCCTAGGCGGAGCTAGGTGGGGAGTTTTAGAACACTACTTCTCACTACTCCCACAAACCTTAAGGTCTATGTTTAGTATATAAATCGTTGCAATAAACAACACAAGATTTGTACCGGCAAACCTGGTAGTTTTAGTTATAAAATAAATGACATGCTTCAAGCCAACAAGTGACACTTTTTTATGGAGTAAGTCTCCTGTAAAACGGTCTTACAGATGTTAATTCGTAAGACAAAGTTTCATTCTCTCACAGCTTAACTCACCAACATTCGATGGGTCGGGTAAAGATTATCCGTCTTACAAAAAATGACTGTAACACCGTCTTACCTAAGTTTTTATCTTTTTTATGTGTTTGCGGGTTAGACTGATCGGGCCAAAGAAATTTGTCTGACACAAAATACCCATCAGACGGTATTTTTTTTAATATTTTGCCTAAAATAGAAATGTTAGTTAGAGCGCAATATTCTATGCATGGTACGTTTGGATAAATTGAATAAAGATTCAATGAGAATTGAGATCTTATAGAATTGAAATTCATAAAATTTTGCAACATTAAAATTGAAAGTCTTTTGTTTGGCACTCATGTAGAATTCAATTAGAATTATAAACTTATAAACAAATTAATAAAAAGAAAAATTCAATTAGAATCCAACTGTTTAGGTTTTGAAATTTATACTTTTGGAGCTGAATCCAATTTTGGAATGGAAACATTAAGAATCCAATTCATTTCCAACTTTAATTTTATATTTTTTGAATCCAAATGACAAAATTGGCATAGGAGACCCAAATTTTCATTCGGAGACATGGAATTGGGGTTCCCAAACACACTCTTACTTTCAATATGGGAATTATTTAAGCTCTTTTCCCTTACCCCCTCCCCCCGGTTGAATGAAAATATTTAATATAGCCACGTCAAATTAAAAAATAGGTTTAATTAAGGGTAAATATCTTGTAAAACCATCTTATAGATTTTTATTCGTAAGACGAAACTCACTATCTCGCAGCTCAACTCATCAACACACGGTGTGTCGGGTTATGAAGATTCGTCTTTCAAAAAATATCCGTAAGACCTGTCTTACCCAAGTTTTTGCTTTCAAGAGTAGGTTTCCTGTAAGACCGTCTTACGGATCTTAATTCATAGGACATAGCTTTACTCTATCACAGTTTAACCCACAAATACACGATGGATTGAATAAAAATGGTCTACCATCTTACCCAAGCTTTTACCATTTATTAATAAAAAAATATCATAGAATGAGAAGAAAAATTGATGATGCAAAAATCATCTTTGGGTAGTGACGCAGCGGAATTAACAAGGAACTCTTTCCACGAAAAATTCCTTAATAAAGCCTATGACGGCTTTAGGGTTTCAAGCACAAGCAAGAAAACGAGAAGAACTCAAATTTTATTCAAAAACTGCCAAATTAATGTTTAAGGAGGGTATTTATATACCCTAACAGACCAAACCCTAAAAGGAAAATAATAAATAAAAAATGACAGAAAAACACTAAAACTTCCGTGACCCATAACAGTATCTAAACATCGTTTTTTTGGCTTCAAACGAACTTCTCATTGAGTTTCACCCAAATAGTTGTAGATCTCGTCGAGAACTTCGATTTGATATGCGGTGGGCCCCGTAATTCATCCGACGCAAAAGTTATGCTCTGTTAAAGTTCTGTGGCCGACCGTTAAGTGATTTCTACTAGTGCTTAACGAAAACTAATGAAAAAACTGTGAAGCAACCCGTCGACCCAACTTTTAGAAACTGCCGCTAGACCCCCTTAACTTCGAGCTCTTCCCTAACGCTTTGCTCAAATATGTCTTGGTCACTTGTTCTACATCAGGTAGTCTAATTGATGTGTAGGATATCTGGGCTTGATTGTATGGATTAGATCACCTCTGTAACCTGTAGATCACGAAGAAAACCTTAGTGTAGAAGTGTAAAGCTTGTCCTCGCGAATCCACTCTAGCGTGAGAGCAAGAGTCGTGTTTAGTCAAAAAACAATTTGACAGAAGTTTGAGGCTATAGAAAGTATGTACATTTATTAGGGTTTATAGAGGGGTATTTATAGGCCCCCAATGTCATAAAATCCGTCATGAGATTCACTTCCATAGTTACCTAGTAGGTTTATGAGGAAACTCCTAAATTATAGGCATGATAGGCGCTGGTCATGTGAATGTCAGAGCAGATATGACAAGTGCTCTGCTCGGATAAGGAAACATTTGACCTGTCTTGGAGAGCAAGTCTCAGAGAGTCCCTGCTCGATGCTTTCCCGGGCAAGCATGGCTCTGCCCGCTAGGCCTGTGGGTCCCTTTCTACGAGCTCGTGACTGGCACGTGGTGAGCGCTTGTGCATTTGTTCGTGATCGAATTTGGGCCAGGCAGATCAAAAATAAAACTCATATACAAACATGTGTCTATAGTTCTTGAAGAGTCTCAGCATAAGCTAGCCTCAAAGGGGACCACTTTGGGTCCCACCATTAGTGAATTCAGTGGCAGAAGTCAACTCGGCTATGCCGATAAGGGTTATACTCGGCCCATGAAATGGTTGCTTAAAAAGAGATTGGTGCACATGACCATTACAGCTCGACCTCGACAACAATAAGGCCAGCTCAGCCTCAGCGACAATCAGTCACGAAGAAAACGAGGCATTTAGAGCGCGACAGCCCTGCAGAGCCCTACCATGCGCCGGAAACACTGACGCACACAACCAACCACTCCCCTGACAGGAGTTCAGTCTGGTCACTTCTCCCATTTTATACGACATTAGTGCATTTATGATCAGCCACAGCATGTCCACAAATGGGAAAGCGCCACCTCACAGACCATTCAAGTATAATCATGAGACATTCTCTACAGTTATTGCTAAGCCAAGACAAATATCCAAATATAGCATACAACATTCATTTCCAAATAGGATCCATTTCCTAGAATAAAGGCCAGAAGTGAGAGCTATCAATACATTGCATTAACTACAAAATTCATATCACCCGTAATCTCACTCTTACTCTGGAGGGTTTGAGTCGGGCCACCCCCGTCTCCTTAACGGTGTTGTTTATCTTTGCAGGACGGAGTTCAATCGTATCCACGTCACCTTTTAGCTCACCAGCTTCGTTGGCTACGTGGCCAAAAGACAAGGTCACCATAACTTTGGCGTGATCAGTTCTAATCCATAGATCATCAAAGGAAAAGGATTATCACCAAAAAACAGAAAATGTCAACAAATCTATTTTATCATAACGAATCATTTAATAATTTTTTTTAAGCCCCATTCTCAATTATTCCTCTATAACCATGATGAAATTCGACCCCACAACCAACTGCAGGTCCAAGAAGCGTGTTAATCACTAGGCTATCCCTCAATCTCGTGAATCTTTTAAGATAAGATGGCTTCATGTCTCCTGTACTGTCTTACCCAAGTTGTTACCATTTATTAATGAAAAATTATCATAGAATGAGAAGAAAAATAAAACTCATATGCAAACACGTGTCTATAGTTCATCATCAAAGGAAAATGATTGTCACCAAAAAAAAATGTCAACAAATTTATCTTATCATAACGAATCATTTAACAATATTTTTTGAAGTCCCATCAATAACTATTCCTCTGTAACACTCATGAGATTCGACCCTACTGCCAACTGCAGGTTGAGAAACGTGTTAATCACTAGGCTATCTCTCAATCTCGTGAATCATTTAAGATAGATGGATTCATGTCACCCCCTTCTAAACTATTCCTCTATAACCATTATGAGATTCGACCTTATAACCAACTGCAGGTCGAGAAACGTGTTAATCACTAGGTTATCCCTCAATCTCGTGAATAGATGCCCCGCCCCCCAAAAAAATGACATACCAAGTATGACATAGATGGACCGTCTATAATCTATTGGTGGATTTTCGGTGAATATTTTCTACCGTACCATTACTAGTTTGAAATTGCTAATGGATACACTAAATATTCACTCTGTAATCCCGTTATGTATTATTTTGATTTTTTATTTAAATAATTTACTTAAAATTATGCTTACAAATATAATCTCAATAACTTTTTAACTTTTCAACTTTTCTTCGATATTTGATACTAATGTAAATTATGCTTAAATATTATTGTGTTGTGATTGTGATTAACTTTCCTACTAGTTATATATTTTTTTCTTAATTATTAAAAATTTCATAAACTTTTTGGTCAGGGTGAAAAGGAGGAATTGGTTTTTGACTTATTTCACAATAAAATTGCAAAAGTATAACTGTAACGACCCGAGCCCGAGAGTCCGGTCCGATACGTGTAGCTCACACACTGGCCCACTGGACACGCAACACCTTGGGTCATCAGGCCCACCGCAAGCCGACCCAAAAGTCCATGGATGATGTTGGTGCCCAGTAGTAACGTATGGTTATCTTGTAAATCAAACACAAGTCCCACATCTACCCGATGTGGGATTGGGGTATTACAATCTCCCTCACTCAAATCCTTGACGTCCTCGTCAAGGCCGAATCGTACCCGGGGCAATGCAGGATTCAAGAGGTGGCTCTCACCTTTTGCGGTGTAGCACTTTGGCCCGCACAACACTTTGTTCCCACATTTTCGGGCGGGACCCGCTCTGATACAATTTGTAACGACCCGAGCCCGAGAGCCCGACCCGATACGTGTAGCCCACACACTGGCCCACTGAGCACGCAACACCTTGGGTCATCAGGCCCACCACAAGCCAACCCAAAAGTCCATGGATGATGTTGGTGCCCCAATAGTAGCGCATGGCTATCTTGTAAATCAAACACAAGTCCCACATCTACCCGATGTGAAATTGGGGTATTACAATAACTTACCATATAATAATTATTTATTGAATGTGTACTACCTATCAATACATACATTTTTCATGGATAAAAGTATTAGGGATGATATTACGAGCAAGATTATTAGCTACTAGTATCTGTGTTCATGTTATAGGTACGGTGTTTGTATGAGATCAATTTAAACAAAACTCACAACTGAAAGTTTTATATGTAATTGTGGAGGGGGGTAATTTAAACAAAACTCATAACTGATGGGTTTATATGTGATTAAACCTAGTATCTGTGTCCGTGCTATAGACATGGTATCGGTATGTGATTAACTCAATGGATGCTCGGGATAAATTATAGATAACCACCTCGTCAACAAAAATGGAAGGATATGGTTAAAAAATGTGTTAGAGAAAAGCATTCCTGTAATTGTAATTGATTGTTGAGATAATAATTAAAAAAAAAATCATAACTGAGGGGTTATTACATACTTATTGGTTGTGGAGGGAATAATTCAAACAAAACTCATAATTGAGTGGTTTATATGTAATCACATATTTACAAATCAATCGAGACCGCCAATTGTGTTTGACACAATTCGATCTAGGTCGTCAGTTAACCTTTGATCTCTTTTATAATATAGATATGTCTGTATATATTTTTCAAGGGAGTTAGCGCAAAAATGGTCTCTTGACTATAGATCTCTCACAGTTTTAGTCCATTAATAATTTTTTGTCAAATTTGGGTCCTTTGAGTAATAAAATTTTACAGTGTCAGTCATTTTGATGGATATCGTTAATGAAATATCGTTAAGTTACCCATGTGCATTTAGTAAGGGCTAAAATGAAAATTTTCAAACTTAACTTAAATCAAAATTTATAAATGAATCCCTAGAGTTTAAATTTTTTTTCCAAAAGGCCTTCTTCCCCAGATTTTTGTAAACCCAGTAGATTTTTTGAATCCCCAGCAAGAATCCGTTTCTTTAGGGATTTGGCCTGTGTGTGTGTTCTCCCGTGAATAGAACGCACACCCTCCCTCTAATCCTATCTCTATTTTATGTGTGATTTACTTTATATAGATTTTTCAAACACCCAAAATAGAGTTGCGTATAGAGAAAGAGAGTGGGGGGGGGGGAATTGGAAAACTTCATTCTAATGGCGAAGAAGAAAGCAACGATGACACTAAAAGACTTCCATGGCGGTTCAATCTCATATGATCTCCCCCTCCCTTTTGATCTTGGTGTGTAAGTTCATTTTCTTTCCTCTCCCCTCAATTCATTCATTTCCTCCCTTTTTAAAATTCATTAAATCTATATAATTTTCGATCTTTAACTATGCTTTAGATATGATCTTTATGCCTGTTATGCTACATAATTTGTTTATCTCACTATAATTTATAAATCTGTTTGAATCCCTTGCCAAGATTCTTACTTTCTTGGTTATTTGTTCGGATAGACTTGTCAAGCCTTCAAATCATGTTGGGTTTGACCGACAACCATCGTGGGGGGATCCTATGGGAAGGTCTGATCATAGATTGCGACCTGGATCAGCTTGGTCTATTAGGAATCTTAATGATAAGACCCACTTTCTCTCTCATTCCGCTCTAATTGTGTTAAAGAAAATTAATTCAACATGTAAGCCCAATTGGGCCTATCACATTGGTTAGCCCATTTATATTGTTTAGCCCAATAGATACTTTTATTTTTGATATAAATATCTTGTAATAGTTTTAGATTTCAACACAATTCAATTCAATAACAATTTCGGTTTCTCTTCTTTCTCTCGGTGTTTACTGCGATCTCTTCATCTCTTTCCCCTCCGGCCACCACCGTCAATGGTGGTGGTCCGGCAACCTTCCTTCTTTAACCACCCATCCTTCACCAAACTTGACATGGTATCAGAGCAAAGATCCATGGTATCAATCCTTCCCCAAAACAAGCAATCCCAAACAAGAAATACCAACGGCCAAATCTGCGGCTCAATCAAACCACCGACTCCAATCGCGTCGCCAATATCTATACCATCAGCAACGTAAACCCCTCCGAGCAATAGATCGCCACCAAATTAGACCTTCCCATCGGCAACAAGAAGAGGGTCAAGCACACAAAAAGTAGAAAATCAAGAACAAGAATCATTTCCTTGAGCAAATACCGAGATAGCGAGAGGGTTCTATTAACCACATTTCGTTTGTGGCATTTCATCGAGCTTGATTCTTGACCACCTTGAACAATTTGATCGACATCTATCTCGAGATTCTTGATTCAACTCCATCGAATCGAATCAATCTCGTGGAGGAAAGTAGCGACTATGGCTAGCAAGAAGCGAGGTCGGCCTCCCAGCGAGAAAAATCACAAACACAAGAAATCGGGCGTTCCACTTGCTTCACTATCACCATCTTTCTGGGCACTCTTCTTGATTGCCTTGACTGACCTCGTACTGAGTTTTCGAGCTTCGTCGATTAGGTTGCTATCTCAATTAAAAGCCAATTTGAAGAAACATCGAAATCAAATACTTGACAACAATTTCAAAGAAACCCATTTTTCCCGGCACCCTCTCTCTCTCTACAATATATACACACTTGAGTGCGTGTAGTTTATTTCATCGGTTGTAAAGGGAAGGAGAATGCGGTTGTTAGTTGGTGAAAGGAATATAACTAGTCTTGTAATAATCGCATAGAAGAAATCAAGAAAGAAAGGATGACTCGAGTCTTGGTGAGCAGCGTTTCACCAAGAAATAGAGGCACATGCATTTCGGGCCCAAAGTGGCAATTCGGGCCCATAGTGGCATTTCGGGCCCAAAGTGGCACAACAAAATTCGGGCCCAAAGTGACACAAGAAAATTCAAAGTGGTACAACAAAATTCGGGCCCAAGCGGCACAACAAAATTCGGGCCCAAAGTGGTCAAAATTCGAGGCCCAGTGGCACTGACAACGTTCGGGCCCAAAGTGGCACATATCTTGAAAGGCTCATTCATTCATTTCTCTCTCAACTCTTTACAGTTGAGGAGTGTTAAAGAAAATTAATTCAACATGTAAGCCCAATTGGGCCTATCACATTAGTTAGCCCATTTATATTGTTTAGATAGATACTTTTATTTTGATATAAATATCTTGTAATAGTTTTAGATTTCAACACAATTCAATTCCATAACAATTTCGGTTTCTCTTTCTTTCTCTCGGTGTTTCTTTGCGATCTCTTCATCTCTTTCCCCTCAGCCACCACTCAATGGTGGTGGTCCTTCTTTAACCACCCATCCTTCACCAAACTTGACAAATTGGCTAGAATTTTGACAAGGATGAGCGCAAGCGTGGTTCTGCTCCTCGACGCACTGTTAGTGATGACAGCATTCATGGTGGTTCGATTGTTCAATCGAGCCTAAGTTAGATTATAGGCTTGCGGAAAGTGTGCCTAGTCGGCCTGCTACTACTCTTGTTACTTAGTTTTCAAAAGGCAATGTGAGTTCTTATGCAGGGAGGTTTACTGATGTTGTTAGTGTTGGGGTGAATGCACAAAACTTTGCTGGTGGTCCATATTCGAGGAGTGGGGAGAGGTTTAGGGGTGAATAATCAAAATGTTAGTCGTGGGCCAGCTGTTGGTGGATCATCTCCTAATGCATGAGGGCTGAAGGAGTCTACGATTGTTATGGAGCCTGTTGCCTCTTCTTGGTCTGCACGTGATGCTGTGTCGAAGTTAGCCCTTGCAAGTGCGCTTGAGAAGACATCTTCTGGTCGGTGGCATGGACAAGTTCTTATTGGGGAAGAAGGTCTTATGGACATTTTTTTAAACTCTAGGGATTAATTTGTAAATTTTGATATAAGTTAAGTTTGAAAAAAAAATTCATTTTAGCCCTTATTCAATGTACATGGGCAACTTAATGGTATTTCGTTAACGATATCCATTAAAATGACCGATGTTGTAAAATTTTAATACTTAAAGAACCCAAATTTTATAAAAAATTTGTTAAGAGACTAAAATTATGAGAGACCTATAGTAAAGAGACCATTTATGCGTTTTGCCTTATTTCTCCACCTCTTTTTTCATGGATAATGCTTGGATCATTCAAAATGTATATTAAAAAATAAACACTTAATGAGTTGTGTTACTCTAATTGTTCAAAATGTTATGACACGCAAAATAGAATCATGATATGCAAGTCTTACACCGTCCATTTTTTGGTGCGATCCTATAGTTGCTCGTTTGTCCACACACATCAATAAAATCATTCTTCGTTAGCAGAGGAACAGTTTCAAGTTTACCAAAAACAAAATAGAAAAAAGGGAATTCGTTTAACGATTTACCGGCATGGACTCCGGCCGGTACGTCGTGGTATTCGTCGCTCTCTCCTTCATGACCACTTCATTTTCCCAATCAATCATCCGATTCCCGCTCCATTCTCAACCCATCGAACTAAGAAGCCGGAGAGACGAGGACTTGTACTGCGACAGCTGGAGATTCTCCGTCGAGACCAACGACGCCGGATCTTGGAGCCGGATTCCGAAGAAATGCGTACATTTTGTGAAGGAGTACATGACCGGAGAGCGGTACCGATCGGATTCGGAGGTTGCCGCCGATTATGCATTGTCGTTTGCGAAGACAGTGGAGCTCGCCGGCGACGGGAAGGACGCTTGGGTGTTCGATATTGATGAGACTTTGCTCTCCAATCTGCCGTACTACGTCGACCGTGGATTCGGGTAAGTCGTTCATTCCTAGCCGTCTGATCCTTTTGAATATATGATTGGTACACATATGATTGGACATTAGGTAATGTTTTGTATCTTTATGTTCATTTTTCCTACCAATCCAACATCGACAATGTTGACTTGATAATTGTTTACAGTAAATCATCATTTTTTTTTTACTTTTTTTTAGAGCATCCCCATTGGTTTCTCCACTTCTTATGTAATCCACCTAGGATAGAGAGCCAGGCAACTTCCTAATTAAGAAGAAATTCCGGTGAGAGGAAGACGATACACAGCGGAGGCGGTGTGGCGCAACCACATGCTCAAAAATGGCACGTGCACACAAGCGCGGTAAAGAAGTGTGAGGGGGCCGGTTGTGGTGGGTCCTGCGTCTGCAAATGGTATAATTTATTTGAATTTTCGAATTTTTTTTTTGAAAAATCTAAGATTGTTTGGGTTTTAATTTTTTTAAAGTTTTTACTTTTTTCTTATATATATATATATACCACTTCAACCTTTTTTATTTTCTCCACAACTAGTGATAGAGTTAAATTATTGACGTTTGTATGTAATTCTAATTATTGAATTGTTTTGACGAAATTTTTAAGTATTTATGTTTTATGTAATTTTATCATTTTATATTATTTTTCAATTTTAACGTTTTATGTAATTTTCTATTTAAGTTATTTTACGAATTATGTATAATATGTGTTTTATAGATAATTTATTAATTAAATTATAAAATTTAAAATTCAATTATTATTTTTAAATTAATTGATGTCTTAATTTATAAATTAATTAATTTATACGGAATATTTAAATATAAAATATACTAAATAACGTTAAATAAATTTGTTTGTTGTGAAGTATAAAAATAAGATTGAAGTGTAAAGTTAATGAGGTGGCAGTGAGACCCAACGAAGAAGATGTTAAGAAGATTATAGAATAGGAAGATATAAAAAAGTGCGTAAGAAGAGAAAAATGTGTAGGTGGCAGTGAGACTCAACTAAGAAGGTTTATAAAAAGTTTATACAATGTGGATGCTCTTAGCATCTTCATCTATGATCCTCAGCAACTCCATTGTTACTTCTTTGGGGCTCTTCTTATTAAGAAGAGAAAATTGAACATTAGGAGAATTCTTCTTTAAAATCCAGCTAGGAGAGAGAGATTTTACTTCCTATTTCGGAAGACAAATTTGGGATAAGAAGAATTGGTTAGAGAAGGGACGGTGTGGTGCACCGCTTGCCCAAAGCGGGCACGCTTACGACACGCGCGGGGAAAGGGGGTGGGAAGGAGGTTTTGTGGGTCCCAGCTGTTTGTTTTTTCTTTAATTCAATTTTTTTTTTAAAATTCAATTGTTTTGTGGATAGCAATGTACCGTTGGGGGTGGGAGGAAATATATATTTTTTATTTACCTTGTAGTGTACGTCCCAAAATAATTTTTTTAATTTTTAACTTCAATCGTTTTCTATATGTGTTTTATAGATTATTTATTGTTTAAATTATAAATTATATAAGGTATGAGTAATTTATTATTTATAAATTAATTAATGTCTTAATTTATAAATTAATGTGTTTAACTGTTTATACAAAATATTTAAATATTAAATATATTAAATAAAATTAAATAAATTTATTATTTGTTTGGAAGTATAAAAATAAGATTGAAATGTAAAATTAATGAGGTGGCATTGGGACCCAACTAAGAAGATGATAAGAAGATTAGGAATGAGAAGATATATTATTAAATGGAATAAAAAGAGAAAAATGTATAGGTGGCAGTGAGACCAAGTTAAGCAGATGTATTAGAATATTGAACATTGAGGATGCTTTCATTTCATCATTTATAACATTTTCCATCTCAAACTAAATGTCCTCTATTCGACCCATTTTCAGATAAATAGTTACATAATATTATTTAATGATTATTAATAATAACAAAATTATAACAGTTCGAAAGTACATAAAAAGTATTACTCCAAATTACATAGTATTTTATAATTTTAAGAATAGTAACAAAATTACACATCAAATTTTCATTTGAAAAACAATCAATTTGATTAATTAAAATGGGACACACATTTCTAAAAGGATGGAGTATTTACATGTATATGTCCGTCCGTAGGCGTGTACAAGGACGCGTCTCCTATTTAGATACCTTTTATTTTAATGAAGTTCTTACTTATCAAAAAGAAATGTATTTAATATTGAAAAAAAATCATCAGCGCATACGAACAGTATCCCTTTAGAAATGTTTTGTTTAGGAACATCCGCAATGTATTATGAACACTTTCTTGTGTTTAGATTGTCATTTTTAAAATAACAATCTCTAAGATTTTATTATTTTTTAATAAGTGGTTAAAGGCACGGCTTATAGTGGGAGATCCAAAAAAATTCTTCAATGGGAGAACAAATTTACCAATATTTTATCACAATACAAAACTTAAAAATCATAATTTGGAAAATGCAGTAATTAATGTGAATGAAATTGCGCAATTTTCGACACAATTTTCTTAATGGCTCGTTTGTTTAATGGAAGTTTTTT
Source organism: Codonopsis lanceolata (assembly GCA_013146195.2). Lineage (NCBI taxonomy): Eukaryota > Viridiplantae > Streptophyta > Magnoliopsida > Asterales > Campanulaceae > Codonopsis > Codonopsis lanceolata. The sequence goes on from CM028384.1 coordinate 88,458,985, forward strand.
AATAGTGATGTTGTGTTCAACTTCGTGTGAAAATTGAAATCGTATATTTATTTGTTCAAATTGGTGTTTGGATGAAGGAGAAATTATGGCTTAAAGTATAGTGTTGAAGCTGGGTAGAAAAAACCAAACTTGGGTTTGTTCCACATAGAATAATTAACAAAACTTTGGCTAGTATATACACAAACTCCTTTCTATTAAGAAGTAAAATTGTAGTACAAAGGCTCTCTCCACGCGCCACTTGAGCCAATTTCAATATTTTTCCACTGCTTGTGAGCATGAATGATACGACCCTGATCACGTACTCATGATGAGAAACGACGATACGATTCTAGTCGCGTACTCGCGATGATATAGCGTATCTCACGCAGCGGAAAAGCTAAAGAACATCGATGAATTGTGACACCTTGACCCAATGCTACAATTTGTTATTGAACTTTGACCACCATTCACCATCTTCCCTTGATTCTTCAAACTTAATCTCTCTTTGATCTCGTCGAGTATCCATTATAGTAACCCGAATCTCCAATGAACCCACGAATCAAGTTTGTATAGAACCCTTGAATTTTTCAAGCATATTCCATGCCTCTTAAAGAGTTCATTTGATTTCTTGGGCACTTGGTTTCTTGATCAATCACGAACTCTCCATACTTGATCAACATTTGACTTTGACACGGACTTAGGCTTGACAGGATCTCATCATTCCCCTCTCTTCAAAAAGATTTGTCCTCAAATCTGGACCTACATTAAATGGACGCGAATTAGCAACCAAGACATATTTTCTAAAATTATGCTTACCATGTGATTTCAGTTTGTCAATTTGCTCAAAATCTCCGTGTTTGCAAATCACTTCATGCAAGTTCATGCATCTCCAATCACCGGGATCAAATACCATTTTAGCTTGTCTTTCCATCGGTACATTTTGGTAGTCCATCAAGATTTCCACCTTTAATGGTAGAAGAAACACAATAAAACTATGTACTAACTCAAGAAAAACACTGTTAGCACACAATTTGTTATGTAACAATTTAGCAAAGACATCTCTTGGTATAGGAACGTGTTCCATCATTAAACACATCCAAACCCTATCGCCGGGTTCGAACACTAATCTAACAAACACCCCACGTAACTTGATGAGACCATGATAATCACTATCAAAGTGCAGTCTCAACACAAATAACAATATAGTAGGCATTGTTAGATAAGACTTTATCAATTCGTTTACACTTTACCTTCCAACAAGCAATTTCACAATGCTCTAAGGTCTTACCTTCCAATGAATTCATATATATTCCATGCAATCCATAGATCTTGTGATAGAATCGTGTAACATGGAAAATATTATCTATTTCATGATATGCATCAACATAATTCATCAATGAAATATCATGTACTCTCACGATTATAGAATTCTTATAATGATGAATTTTAGACATGCCATACAAGTTTACCAACTTAACACCTAACAAGGCATCATGGAACACATCAATAATTCCATGGTATGACTCAAAATAACCTATATTCAGAGTCACAAGATGAACCCTAGTATTATCAAATGCACAATTATGAATTTTCTTTCCAACTTGTAATGCACAATGCAATCCTACCATATTAACAATCAATGTACCATCCATGAATGAATCCACATATGAATGATTAGGCATATGCATTGTCAATTTTAAGTCGTCACAAATGTATTCACCACATTTCTTCCAATCACTTAGACCATGGTGACTAACCAAAATTTTCAATTGAAACTTTCTAACAATGTTAAGTGGCTTAACAAGTTTTTGCATGAATAAGGTACCCACATGGTCAATCAAATTACCAACATCAATATCTCCACAAAGTTTGAGTCTTTTACCTATGTCAAGGTAACCAACATGCAGCAATTCATTATTCTTTTCACCACATAATTTAGTGTCATAGGAAGAAGTAAGATTGTACCTTGGCGAAAGTGTAGGAACTACAACAATCTCCTTACCCGGTTGATATCCCCATTTGAATCTCACAACTTCCTTGCTTAGTTTATGAAGCATTCCATGACAAACCTGTGGAAGAGAGTTAACAACACTTGGGAACATAATTTCAAATCTGTTAGTATTTAAAATGGCCTCATTGCACCTAGGTACAATAATTGGCTCTTTTAGAAACAAACTTCTTTTCAAGACAATTTTCATCATATGAAGATTCTTTTGCTTTCTCTTTTGCTCACTCTCATTCTTTTTCACTCTCTTTTTTCTTTGGCACTTTTCACTAATTTTTCTATCCTTTTACCCGGCTATCCCAAAACTAACTATCTCCCCTTGAACCAGCCTCTCACTCTTGTTTTCACACAAACTCTTCTTTTTCTCGGCTATCTCACAAACCTCACTTTTCTCACAAGCCGAACTCTCTAGATTTTTACTCAAGCTCTCCTTTTGTGAAGGTTTCTCTATATTCTTTTCCTCACTAGCCTTTCTCTCATTTAATTTATTTTCATCTTCAAGAACTTGATTTGTTGTAGGTGGAACATGTGTAACGTGTTATGAAGCTTCGAATGTAAGCTCCATTAGTTCTCGAAATTCTTTCCACCTTCGTTCGTCTTTCTTTTCTCTTTCTAATCTTTCCTTCTCAATCTTCTCTCTCTTTATTCTTTCAAGATTTTCTCTCTCAATTTTGTCCTCAATATTTTTCTTTTCATTCTTCTCCTTTTTCCTACGAGCATAATCCCATGGAAGACCCAATAAGAGATGCCACCCTTTCATTGGTACTACATCACACAAGACACAATCTTTGTTCTCCCCAATACTAAATGTGACCTTCACTTGTTTATCCACCGTTATCACCTCATTAGAACCTAATTGCAATCTATAAGGTTGTCGGTGTTTGACAACGGGAAGTCCTAATTTCTCAATCAAAACAGTGCTAGCAACATTAGCACCACTATCTTTGGCAATAACTAGTCTACACACTTTGTCGAATACAAGACATCTTCTATAAATTATGTTTGAAAACACATCTTCTTTTCTTTTGCCTTGCGTACTTAGGGTCACCAATAAGTCACCTAACATGCTTTCCTCCATAGATAACTCATTATGACTTTCGTGATCTCTAAGTTTAGAAATTTCCATATTGCCACTTCTACTTTTAAACATTATGAAACCTGCAGAAAATATGTTTGAAATAAACAAGTTTATATCTCACACACACTCTTTTGCGTGTATCACTCAAGCAATGATCACTCTCGTGTTTTCCTACTCTCCCTCACCTTCAATTCCTCCAAGTTCTAAAAGAACTAACAAATAAATCGGTGAATTCAGAAATAAACAAACCAAACTCAATCAATAGAATCCTACATATAGAAATAAAGGATTAAGAATAGAATTCCAAGGATGAAAAGCTCAAAGGTCAATTGTATAAGAAGATTCGATATTAATTCTTGAACCTAGATGAAAGTTATACTTCAAGCTTCTCAATTCGCACAACTAGCAATTTTCAATTTCAAGCAATAACAATCTTTTCTTTTCGGCAACTAGCATTTTTTTTTTTTTTTTAAATTTCAGATTTTTGTTTTTTTTTTAAAATCCGAATACTTTTTTTTTGTAACTAAAATTGTTGGCCGAAAATAATTAATACAGTAGGGTTTTTTTTTTTTTTCAAATCTGGCGTGAACAGTAACATGAACAGTAGCATATATATATTTTGTTTGTTTATTTCAAACCTTCTAGAGAAACAAATAAATGAACAAAAAATCTTAAGGAACAAACTAAGATTAATGATCCTAGTTTAAAGGAAGAAGAGAAACAAATAAATGAACAAAAAAAAGAACAATTTAAAGTAAGATAGATTGTGGAAACGAACCTTCGCTCTGATACCAAAAATGATACGATCCTGACTCGTGATGAGAAATGTCGATACGATTCTAGTTGCGTACTCGCGATGATAAAGCGTATCTCACGCAGCGAAAAAGCTAAAGAACGTCGATGAATTGATGGATTGTGACACCTTGACCCAATGCTACAATTTGTTATTGAACGTGGTACTCTGCGATCCAATTACGAGACGAACACGAACCTTGGTATAAGGAATAACGCCACAATAGGTATGGAATTCCTATTGATAAGTTAGGTTTCGAACACAACGGAATCACACCAAAGTATTCACAAGTTCACGAAGAACAAGGGGTTTAGAAGAAAACACTCAAAACTATATTAACTCAATAATCAATAATCAACTAACTACTTTACAATGAAAGGAAAAGGCCTATATATAGGCTTACATGTAAACCCTAATACTTGGAGAAAAAGAAACCCTATAAAATAACTAAAATAAAGAAAACCCTAATAATCCCATTTTTTCTACAAGGACCTAATTTTCCAAAATTGCATTTTGGTCCCCAAAGTCTTCCAATAGTTATTAAAAGCTCCCCAAGTCATCTCTGAACATGTGGGAACCTATTTGAAGGCTTTCTTTTCCGTACAAAATTGTTTAAATCTGTTACGGCCCAAAACGGCACCTTGCGGCCGAAAGCCCCCCAGAAAGTCAGTCCGTAAGAATGGTAAGGCCATGCGGCCGCATTCCAATCAACACTTTCGGTCGCTAGCTTCACAGACAACTGAATGGTTTGTTCCTTCTTCAAATTCATCCCTTATGCTTCAACCACTATTCACCATCTTCCTTTGATTCTTCAAACTCAATCTCTCTTTGATCTCGTCGAGTATCCATTATAGTAACCCGAATCTCCAATGAACCCACGAATCAAGTTTGTATAGAACCCTTGAATCTTCCAAGCATATTCCACGCCTCTTAAAGAGTTCATTTGATTTCTTGGGCACTTGGTTTCTTGATCAATCGCGAACTCTCCATGCTTGATCAACATTTGACTTTGACACGGACTTAGGCTTGACAGGATCTCATCAATGAACATCATACATTTTGGAAATGCTTTCGCTAGCGAGTGTTCTCATTCACTGATAAAGAAGATTATATTATGCCTTTTGCCTTCTAACAAAGAGGTACGTTTTTATTTTTCTAGTTAACTGGATCAATTTTTGAATTACAGTTGACATATTTTTATTTGGTTTGAAAAGATAAAACTATAATCTTTCAAAGATAAACCAAAAATACTATAAGCAATGTATTTCATGGATCTTGGAAAAATAAGCAAATCTTAACTAAATTTTCAATTTGACTTCAAAAGTCACATTAATCAAAAGTCAAGCATATCTGTTTTTTGGGAAAGAGGGTGTATACGTTATCACAATAGTAATATAAAAAGTTAAATTTCAAAATTCTATTCTTATTGAATTTTCCCTGATTAATGTAAATTCCTCATAATAGGTTTTGGCTGTCCTGAAACCTGATTTGGCAGAATTAAAGAAACAATCTACATCCATCACATAATTTAGAGGAACAGTAGGGATGAATTATCACCATTTATAAGCCTTAACTCAATTACATGTCTACAACAAAATAACAAAATAAATGAATGTAACATGCAGACAACTTATTTTCCTTCGTTTTTACTAAAACTATGATATGGACAAAAACTGTGTACCGAACAGTCATAGCTTAAGATAACCTATGAAAGGATATGTGCTGCCTCATAATTGGTATTTTAAAAAGAAAGACACCGTGGGACTGGAAACCATGGACTTAAGTGGAAACAGTTGGCTACATACAGGCAGCTGAGAAGATTCATATATAATGACATATCAAACAAATGTGTAAGGACTTGATGACTATATGGTTACAGCGAGCAGAGAGGAGACAGACCAACTTACCAGTTTGTTACAGCCGTGTATGCTATGAGTAGCAAGATAGATCATAGAAGGCCATTTCAATAACCTTGGAGATAAAGTAGCTTGTTTCAGGCTTCCAGCTACCATAAGTTGGGAAAACCACTATCCATCATCAAATTTTTACGATTTTGGAGAAGTCTGCTTTCTAATTTTTTTTTAAACAATTAGGAATGATTTTTTTTTTCTCTGCACTATCTAGTGGGTTATGCTATATAATTCAAGCATTCTCTTGTTTTGAGAATCTGTCTAGTTTTTATTTCCCTGAATTGAACTGGTGTACGCTTCTCTTCCAGGTTTTCATGTTCTGGTTTGAGCTTTAGTCAGTTATGTCTTGTGGAAACATCATTTCTCTTGTTCCACTCAACTTACAAACCCTTCGCTTGCTTTACAGTGACAGTACTAAAAGATTTAGCTTTCACACCCGCCTACCTGCTGAACCTTGAATCATACTATTCCATTTCTCTATTATCATTGAACGAAGTCCCACAACATATACGAGTGTGACCCTGGATGCACTCACAATTGGCTCGTAGGGGAGAGGTTGCCCGACTTTCTCGGCCTAGTATCCTGCCCCTTGTGTTCTTGATATCTACATTAAAATGTGCCTCGGAGACATGGTCAAGCAGGAGATTTTAGGAAGATAAGGTTGCTTTCAAATGTGGACTCCGGCACCTCTACACCTGCCAGGGAAGACCAGGGCATGAAAGCCTAGGAAACCACCTGCTAGCTGGGATGTTGGACTGGATCATCTCCCTCCCTGTGTCTATGACTTGTCAAAATATTTTTATAAAACAATCAACATGGGATAAGTTGGTGTGTTAATTTGGTTCTTTTCAATCAATCGAATAGTTCAATAGGGTAGATGGTGGGAAATTCAAATGCTCTTTTTCGCATTATTTTCTGTTTGAGTTTAGCTGGCTGCCACATCTGAATTTTGGTTTCTTTTATGATTCTCCCTCATGTCCGTAGGTGCTCATCTCATATCCTCAGGGAGTATGAGCCTTGATTGTATTGAATTGATTGTGTGTCCTATGATTAGAAAACCATATTATCTTGTAAGAAGGGGGACGCAAAAGATGGAAACCAGGCGAAAGTAACCACGTGCGTGCAAAGAACTTCTTTCAGAAAATAATCTTACATCAAGCAAGTTATAGTAGTCCACTAGTACTAGGGAATTTGTTCGGTGCATCAGAGTTGTAATCTTTTTATATTTGATTGTAAGATCTTTTATAGGATCTCCCCCGAGTCCCCGACCATGAGGGGAAAATAAAAAAAAATGTGACAACTTGGATCTTTTATAGTATCTGCCGTTTTGGATGACTTAAATTTTCCATTTGTAAATATTGCTCAATATTTTCTACAAGTTTACATCGCCTTTGGGAATGAATATTGAATCATGAACATGAATTATTCCTAGAAGCAGTCAAGATTGGAGGTAAATTGCCTCCACTTTACTGAGGCTGTTCTTTGTCATGAAGCATCAGGATTGATTTTTTTTGTTTTGTTTTGTTTTGTTTTTTTTTTTTTTTGACATTTCTGATGATCTGGATGCAACTCCTTTTGTACTTTGATTCCAATTATCTGAAAGAAGAATTGCATACATATAATGCTTTTGTCTTCCAAAGTGATTCGAAACACAAATCGAAGTATAACCTAACAGTGCAAAAACTTGCCCAACATGCATGATAGAGGATAAAAAATAATATGATTTCTGGGGCTGTTTCCTGTTAGATAATCCCATCCATGCCAATGTGTGTTAGGAATTGTGTTCATATGCAGCTCCAAAAGATTTGAGCTGAAAAGGTTGTAGAAGATCTTGAGAAACTATTTTGAAAACTAGGATTCATTAACAAGCCTACATGCTGTGGAAGTAATTATAAATGTGTTCCTACTGCCAATATCATATAGTGTGTGTGCATTGCAAGTTTTGACATGTTATTCCCATGTTGGGATTCCCACCTTCATATCAAGTTGTTGGTTTCTATGCTTATTCGTTGAGCTCAATACACGCACAACAACTTACATTTCATCCAATTGGGATTCCCACCTTCATATGATACATTTTTGTGTCCATTTTTTAATATTCCACGGTATGCAAGATTAACACTTTTGGCCAAAGTTGGGTTTCTTCCTTCCCTTATTTTGAGTTGTATTTTAGCATTAATACGTTTTCACTGCCCACTCATTTTTTTCTTCAATGAAATTTTGGCATCAATGCTGAGTTTGAGACAATATAGACATAATATGTTTGATAAATCATCTAAATATTAGTTTATGTGACCTGTGATAAACCATTAGTTTTTGGAATTAAAACTATGATGGTTTAATATGTTCTTGTTCATTTAGTTGATATAAGACTGATTTTCTGGTCATAGGTCAGAGACCTTTGATGAAAAGTCTTTCAATGAATGGGTGGCCTTGGCCGAGGCCCCAGCCTTACCAGCAAGCTTGAGGCTGTATAGGGAGCTTGAACAGCTGGGATTCACAACGTTTTTGTTAACTGGACGTAGCGAATACCAGAGGAATGCAACGGACAAAAATATGCTCTTTGCTGGATATAGCAATTACGAGAGACTTATTTTGAGGTAAGATCATTTTCCATCACCCAATAGTTGCTTAAGGGTTTCTAATTTGTCTTGGTAATCTATAATATTTTTACATTACGAGTATAGCCAACTAGTCTCCTTTCTGCACGACTGCGCTCTTTTGAGCTGTGAAAGCACAAGTTTGCTTGACAAGAAATGATAGGAGTGAGAAGAGGTTGAATACTTGAATCTGAGACTTGAGGATTTTGTGAAGTCTCAGGGTCTATCACTGGGCCCCATTTAGGGTAGTTCCACTAGTTATTGATGTCGTGCATGGGATGAAACAGGGGACCTGCGGATTCAGGCACACTTGCCACTAACTACAAATCTGCGAGGAGAAGGGAGTTAGAAGAAGAAGGTTACAGAATCCATGGGAGTTCTGGAGACCAGTGGAGTGACTTGATGGGTTTTGCAGTAGCGAAAAGATCCTTTAAACTCCCAAATCCAATGTACTATATTGCCTGATGAAAGAACCTGAATGTTGGGCAATATCCGCATAAAATCGATACATGTTTGCCTAAAATGATTCCTGAAATAACTTGCCTTAGATTTGAATAACCATTTGTACTTTTCAACGCACATTTCAAATGAGCATACCTACATTTATGATCTTCTTTCAAGAAATAACAAAAAGTTACTGGGGAAAATTTGTATTTGATCCAAATATTCAGACAACTATTGGATTTCTTGTGTATAAGATTCATATATTGAGTGAATAACTGATTAGATGGTAGGGAAAAATTAACTAGATGCCAAACTTGCAAAATATCTTGATTATGACTTATGAGTATCCAAAGCCCTGTTCAGATTATCCAGTGTGTGGTTCATTTTATTTATGGTATTTTTTCTTAGTTTTTATAACGATTGGATGAAAAAAGAGATATATATAGAAAATAATAGGGCCAATTAAGTAAGAAAGTTCAAATCAGGGAGGAAAACAACTTTATGAGGTAAAAGGAATCAAGTATGTAATGTAGTAGGGTTGATAATTACGATTCAAAATCCGTTAATCCATCCAATTCAGCTTAAAAATTACCTGATTCAATCCGTTAATTTTTTTGGGTTGAAATTGATTACCCATTTTTGACCCAAAAAAATAATGGTTTTGTTTGAGTCGCGTTAAAGCGGAACGGGTTACATATTTAGACCCTTTAGGTTTTTGTTATATAAATATAGGTTTTTTATGGAAATTATGGGTTAAAATGGGTCAACCCATTTTACCCAATACATTTAACCCATTTAATTTTGGGCTATAATAGATCACGACCTATTTCGACCCGACCTAATCAATATCCCCAACTGCAGCATTGAGCTCATAGTCAGATTGTTTTGGAGAATATATTACTCTTCCACAAATTGTTTATCTGAAATAATTCACTTAATTGCACCATTGGTCCATTTAACTAAGACCTTTCTAGCATTAATTCATACTAGTTTTTGCATAAGTACGATATTTATCTTTTTTCAAATAAATTATACAAAACAAAAAAAAATAAAGAGAAAAACAAAATTAAAAAAATAAAGAATTGCTTAATTATAAATATATTATTGTAATACTAACCATTATAGGTTTTAAAAAATTTCCTTATACACAACATTTATTGTTTTATTGATTGATTTTTTATCTTCATCGCATATTAGTATCTAGGAGCTAAGGTGACATCCCCAGACATAATGTCTTAAGGCTGGGATTTATATAAATTCACTTTCTTTTTTGGAAATGCATGATCAAACGGAATTGAATCATCTCCATGATTCCTTAAGTCAATAATCGACGAGAGACTTGTGCACGTGGATGACGAAAATTGATAAGAGATAATAATTTCTGATTTTTAATTTTGTGTGTTTATTATTCAAATATATCAAACAGAGTGAATATTTGGTGCTACAATGGAACCTGCACAAGTCTTTTAGTCCGCAACAATATTCGTTACAAGCTTGCTTATGTTGTCCATGTTAGTAAAATTTGCTAATTTGATAATTTTTTGTCAGTTCGAGTTACCACAACAATGTTTCAAACACAAATTTTCCCCAATCAAATGGCAGTGAAAATTTAGCTTTGGATATGAAAAACCACAGTTATACATTTCAATTTATAATTAAGTTTAATTTTTTATTTTATTTTTAGAGAATACTTGATTATGAGATTGCATCATATATTCATCATTAATTTTCAAATACAACATTATGAATACATGCTTTGTAACACAATTAAAGAAGAAAGAAGAAAAAAATAACATTAAAAATACAATTTACAATTTAAAGTACAAATTAAAAGGAAAATCATAATTTATAATTTGAGTTTTATACTTAGCTCGGTTTCAACAATTAGTGGGACTTTCAAATAATTGTTGGATGGACGGAACCATTATCTTACAATTGAACTTTGAGAATCTAATTTGATCCAGATCTTTATAAGTCAGACCTGTTTAATGAAATCTATTGATTTTCAGTAAATTTAATTATGAAAATGTCTGAAGATAGGTTGTGTTGTTTGTATTCAAACTTGCTGCACTTTGAAAGTTATTTATACACGAGGTTGAAAACCAAACGAGACAAAATTCAAACGATTTTAAAAAGTTTGATAGTTAGAGAATTGAGAAATCAATTAATGAAATCTTGAATCAGTTTGTGACTAATAAAATTTACATCAATATATAATTGTTTTATTTTTTTATAAATAATAAATGATATATTAAATGTAATCTAGATATTTAAAATTTGATTGAGTTAATATTGATCTATTTTTAATAAGGTGATTTTGACGAAAAACTGTTTTATTTAGATGTGATATGTGTTTCTGGTTTTATATATATACTAGAATATGTGTCCGTGCCATAGACACAGTGTTGATATGTGATCAATTCAATGAATGATCAGGATAAACAAAACTCATAACAGATAGGGTAATTCAAACAAAACTCACAACTGAATGTTTTATTTGTAATTGTAGAGGGGTAATTCAAATATAACTTATAACTAAGAACTTTATTTGTAACTCATATACTTACAAATCAATCTAATTATCAGTTGTGTTTAACATAGTTTGAACATGGTCATCAGTTAGATCCTGAATTTTTTATAATAAAGATATAGGTATAGATTTTGAAAAAAAAATGAAAAGTTAGGTTAAAAGTAGGTTTTTTAGGACGCCATAGGTCCCTCCATTTGATGTCATTATCTGAGCCGTCATTAGTGACCATGTATCCAAAATATGATAATTTTTAAGGCAAAAAAGTCATTTTCACAAGAGATAATCTTTTCAAGGCAAAGTACTCGTAGCACTAGAAATGTTTTTCACCAGAGTGATTTTTTTTTTTAATTTTTGTTTCCAATCATCCCCTTCCCCGGTGCCCCCTCTCACCAAAGTTATTATGCCATACTACACCTGACGATTATAATTTATTATCTATTAACTCACCCAATTTAATTTAATTTAATTTATTAATATTTTTTCATTAAAACAGATAATCCGTTTTGACCTAATAATATCAACGGGTTATGTTGGGTTGAGTTAAAGCGGATTAAACCCATTACCTATTTCGACCAGTGACTTTTTTAAGCTAACATTTAATGTTTTTTGGGGGAAAGTTGGGTTGAGATGGGTTGACATGTTACCCGTTTCAACCTGACCTGTTTCGATCCAACTCATTTTAACTCGTTTGACATTTGAATTCTAACAAGTTTCGACTCGTTTCAACTTATTACTCATTTCAACCCAACTCAAACACAACTCAATCTACCAAATTGTCATGCCTATGCAGTGGCGAATCCAGGAATAATGTTGACCGGTGTCCAAAATTTTAACTACTCCATCCGGCCCAAAGTATATGATGTTTTTGGGCTTTTCACACCGACCAAGAAAATATATTGTAAAGACTAAACTGCCCCTATCCAAACATTAATGAGGTTTTATGATATTTTTGCCCAAAAAGTCGAACACCGGTTAGAAGTCAATAAATATGAGTAGAATTGGAGAAAAAAGGGAAAAAGTTCTTTGAAAATTACAAAATGTCATCTATTTTGGAACAAAAAATTATCCCAAAACGTCATATATTTTGAGACGGAGAGAGTACTACATAAAAAAAATTAGAAATTACAATTTGTCATTTACGCGTTTTCATACGTTGAAAACACGTAATTACATCATCATCACCAACATTAAAAAAACATGTCTTTTTCGATATAACATACAAGAGAATCATTTAAAAATTAATCGGATATTCGATTTCGTAAATCCGTCTTGACATTATTTTTTACAAAGAATTTGAGAGGGGTTCAATGAAATTTTTTGGAGGGGTCCAATTGTCAAATATCACAAACGTACTCCCAATTTTTTTTTATTCGGCGGTGTCCATGGACACCCCTAAGACTAACGTGGATCCGCCGGTGTGCCTATGCCATACCCTATCCCTTCCCTCACCCTCTTCCGTTTTCTTCCAAAAATTTACCCCCCCAACTGCCTTTCTTTCTTGCGGTGACAGGTAAGTGTTGTAAAATTTTTGTAAAATATTGAGAAATTTACTTCAAAATTGGGTTTTGATTATGACGCTAAAGTTGAATCAATATGATGAAGGTGATCGCTCAATTTGCAAAATAAGTAATTTAAATAAGGGTTAATGATATTATTGGTCGTTCTTAGTAATAGTCCTTTAACATTTTTTTTGGTCAAAAATGAGTCCTAAAAGTATGAAATTTTCATAGTCTCAGTTATCGTTAAGTTGCACAGACATTTATGGAAGGGCTAAATTGAAAATTTCCCAAACCCCAGCAAACAGAATCAAAGTACATGGATGAATCGAGGTACTAATACACAATTAATCAAAAAAAAAAAAAAAGAAGAAGAAGAATTGATTGAAAAAGCCAAATCACTTCTTTCGACTCTTTCGATCGGAGGGGGTCCAAATAATCTATGTGAGAAAAAGAAAGATTCGGAGGGCTCTGTAGGCTCACCAAGACCTTCTACTAGGGCTCCTACCCTACCTTCAACGGAAACCTTGGCTATCCAATACTGGAGACTATCAGAAGTGTGCACCTAACAGAATAGATAGAGAAAGGCCAGAAGCATATACTTTCGAAAGTCGATCCCTTTTCCTTGGCTATCCATACTGATGGAGATTGACTTGAGAAAAGACAAGACATGCGACTCGGAGAAGCAGTCCTTGTGGTGGTGCATGGTCCATGTTAGGAGGTGAAGTAGAAAACAGGGTGAAGAATGAGGTAGAGGAGCTTGGAGCAAAAGCAAGATATCGACAAAAACACTGGTCCCTATATCATCAGCCGGAAATCCACGGAGGAAGAGCAGCCGCACCGATTCAGATATGAAGGTGACAGGATGGAATCAAAGCACTAAGATATGAGATCGCGGTCTGAGAAGAAGATGAATTTTAATTTGGAATCATTGGATCAGATCTCTGCCCATGCCCATGACAATTTTTGACCCAAGCAATGACAAACTATTTTTGATATTTGATTTGGTGAGTATGTGTAGTTTTAAAGAGAAATTTTTTATCCTCGATCCTCGGATCTATTCTCGTTTTGGTAAATCTAGGTCGGTAATTCCTTCTGGCATTAATCATCTTTATATATATATATATATATATATATATATATATATATATATATATATATATATATAGGATTGAATCAGCATTATAAAGTAGTGATGGGTTTGTTGAGGAGAAGTAGAGGTTTCTGGCAGAGATATTGACGGCTCTGTAGGCTCACAAAAACCTTCTAGGGACGGTGACTGAAGACGAAAACCGCTAGGAGAGAGGGAAGAAGGTGATTGATGATGCTCTCAAAGAGGAAGACAGGGTTGGGGATGGAGATGACGAAGGGTGAAAGAATAGGCTTGCTGTGGTGGGGGTTTACTTTGAGAGAGAAAGAGAGAAAGAGAAAGAGAGATGATTAATGGGAAAACATGGCAGTGTATTGGGGAAGAAGCCTCTAGGTCTTTTTCCAAACGTTAGGGTTTTGATTGTAAATTAAAATAAAAGTTAGGTTTAATTTTTTTAAAATTTTAGCCCTTACTTAATGTATCTATGTAACTTAACGATGTTTTTCTAGTGGCATCCACCAAAAGGAATGAGGCTGTGAAAATTTCATATTCTTATGACCCATTTTTAACAAAAAAATGTTAAGGGACTATTACTAAGAACAACCCATAGCCGAGGGACCAATAATGTCATTAACTTTTTAAATAAAATCCTACAAACATACCAAAATAAGTAATTATTTTCAGATGTGAAAAAGGTTCTGCCCATCTTTTATTTTCTCGCAATTTGAGGCCCTAAAATGATTTCACAGTTGGTCGCCACCCAACCACCATTGAAGAAGACGATGATGGTTGCTGACTATTTTCTATCATTAGTTAGATGCTTGCATAATTGCCCTTGTATCTAATTTAGGAGTGGAAAAAAATTGTTATACTTGTCAAATTATGATGGAAATAGTGTCCATACAATAATACCCTTAAAATTTCGCGTTTATAGATAGCCTCTTGAATGACAATGACCTTTTTGCCCTAAGAAAACTCTTGTATTGTTATTTGTTAATATGGTCAACTAACGTCGGCAGATCAACTAACAGCATCCAGCGGAGTGACCTTTAATGTTCCCAAAATAAAATAAAATCCTACTTTAAACCCAATTTTTCACTTTTTGAAAATAGGGACTAATGTTATAAATGTCTTAAGAACATGGATCAATGGTGCATGTGTGCAACTAACCCTTATTTTTATAAGAAGATAACTTAAGGGGTTAATTGCAAAAAAAAAAAAAACAAAACCTGATCTATTTTAGTTTTTTTCATTTTGAGCCATGTGTTTTTGTTTTTGTTTTGTTTTTTTTTTTTGCATAAAAAACCTTAACCCAAGTTTTTTTTTTTCCAAATAAAACCTTTCGTCCAAAACTCATTAGTTTTGTGACGGAAAAGTGATTGGACGTACGACGTGACCGCCTACGTGGACTGGGCGGGAGTCTCCACGTCCGCCGGTTCACGTCATTTTCCCGCCAAAAAATAATTTTATTTTAAACTCCATCCTATTTTGAAATTTCAAAACCACCCATTTTTAATTAGATTTTTTTCAAATTTGATTGCAATACAAATCTCATATATATATATATATATATATATATATATATACATACTATTCATCCAACAAATTTCATTTCATTAAAGGGTTATTTTATTAATGAGAAACACTCCAATTAGGGTTATGACAAAATGTATGTATGTTGGGTTATTAACACGAATTAAAAATTGTATGTTGGGTTATGACAAACCGCATGTATGTATGGAACTGTATGTATGGAGCTAGGGGTGGCAATGGCTAACACAACACGATAGCACGAACCAGCACGACACGATTATAAAACATGATTACAGAGACAAATGACACGATAAGACCAGCACGACACGACACAACACGAAATTGTTAATATATTCAAAAAAATAATTATTGTTATATTTATGATCAAATTAGATATATAATATGAATACACGATAGTGAGGCACGAACACGACACGATAATACGAATTGTCACCCCTATATGGAGCTAGGGTTATTAATTGTATGCGTTTGTTGATGATTAATTGATTATATAGCAATGTGGATATCACATAAGCTTTGTACTAATGGTTATGACATGATTACATAATCAAATAAGAAACATTTCATTCATTTCCACTAGTCAAAAACATCAAATAAAATCAAAGGATTACATTATGGGTTTACTAATATCCATTTAAATACATATCAAATAACAAAGTTAAAACCACAAAAGTAACTTCAATTCATTATACTTTCATACTACAAAGTTTTGCCCAAATATGACTAAGATGAAGAGTGAGTTGAACAAGCATGATATCACCAAATAAAACCAAAGATATTTATTACTTTGTACGTCTCCTTTCTGAGGAGGATCATACCAAAGGAAAAGTTTGCACCCCCTTCATTCTGCAAGAACAAAAAAAATCAATTGATTAAAACATATTTAATTTATTTCTATCAAAATTAATTAGTTAATTAATTACCAAAAAAAAAAACAACTTACTCTATATCTTTCACAACATAAGAACTAGAGCTGTCAAAATTGAGCCCGACCAATAGGCCCAGTCCAGCCCACCCGACTTTTCAAGGGCCTGGGCCTCAATTTAGAAGGCGCGAAGCCTGAAAAATCCGATCCGACCCGATCATAAAGTCAAACACTTAAACTTAATTACAAAATTAAAAAACTAAAACATAAATCTAAAAAGAAAAAACTATCAGACATTCATTTAGACTACCTTTTTTTTTCTTTTGGTTAGATAAATTTATGACATAGTATGATCTATTTCCAAATCATTATTCTCTTTTTGGTTGAAACTCATATTCTAAATTGATGGAAGTGACACTTACAAAGAGGAAATGAAGTTGATCTTCCAAGTTCCAATTTAGTTTAGTATGGTTGTGGTTAGTAATTTTATCGAAACTGATCTATTTAATTGAGTATCTCTATCTGCTATTAGCTAATAAAAAGCCTCAATAGTATAAACTTGATAAAAAAAATAAAATTTAAATGCTAGATTGTGTCGGGCGAATCAAAAAATGAACATTTGCTAGTTAGTATGGTTTTGCAAACTAGAACCCAAAATACTTTGTCTATCCTCAGAAAACACATATTAAAAAATTGAGGACAGTATGATGAACTTCAATTTGGTTATAACTTTTTTGAAAAAAAGACCATTCAAGTAGCACATGTATTTTTTCTTTGATATATAATATTATAGTTTTTCTACTCTCTGTTTCGTTTAATTGTTGAAGTTAATACCTTTATTTATATTTGTTTTGGTTGCACTTTTCCTTTGTAATTGTGTAAGTTAGACTAGTAAGTATGCGTGTTTTGAATTTTTTGATGTGTTATATAACTTTTATTAGTTAATTTGTGAGTTTTTTTAATAAAAAAAAATAGTTAATTTTTTTGGCCCATAGGCCCGAAGAGCGCATATGCTGGGCTTGAGTTCTATGAGGCCCGTCACTATTTCGTTCTGGCCCGCCGTCAAGTGAGGCCCGGTGGACTTGGGCCAGGTCGGGCCGGTCCGTTTGACAGCTCTAATAAGAACATTATTCCTGGATTTTTATCTGTCCATGATGTCCGTATAACAGTCATCCTTCCACTACAACAACGAACTCATCTATTCATTTTGTTAAAAGTAAGAAATAAAAGATGATAAAATGAAAATTGTTTGATGAATTAGTATATATATTCAAACTGTCAGGGTTCCTTGTAAAGTTTTAAAAATCATACGAAGTTTGTATTGCAATCAAATTTTAAAAAATATGATAAAAAATATGGGGTTTTGAAATTTCAAAATAGTACAGAGTTTAAAATAAACTTGTTTTTTGGCAGGAAAATGACGTGGACGTGAAGACTCCCGCCTAATCCATGTAGGTGGCCACGTTGGACGTCCAGTCACCTTTCCATCACAAAACTAACGAGTTTTGGACGAAAGGTTTTATTCGGAAAAAAAAACCTTGGGTTGAGGTTTTTCATGCAAAAACAAAAACAAAAACAAAAACAACAACAACACATGATTTAAAACGTAAAAATTAAAATAGGTTAAGGTTTTTTTTTTCCAATTAACCCTAACTTAAGCATTTGGTCCATAATATAGTGAGATGAAAAAAGAGAGTAATGGGACTCATTAATTTAACACAATTAAGAGATACTTTAACAGTATTAGAAGGAAAATAATTTATAGACTATGGTCAAGCAATTTTCTAGAACCAGTATAAATTTAACAGATGACACTTATTTTGGGCCCGTAGTAGTGAAATAATGGAGTACTAGACATGTTCTAGTCGGTAGATGTTACATGTATTTAATAAGTACTTCCATCATTACTAGTCAATACTTTATTATTCAATTTTATGGTGTTTCAAAAAATCCGTCTTCAAAAGTTATACCTATGATATTTGTATTTTAATGTTTTTTAGACCTTTCCCCTAAAGGGTATAGGAAGAGATGGAACGTGAGATACAATATTTGTATATTTCTTATTTTCAAAGTAAAGAGTTTATTATAGTACAATTTTAGAATATTTTCTTTAAAGAGGCATGAAATTTTGATATATAGTTCCTCTGAATCCTTTCTACTTTGTTTAGCCAATTATTGCTATCTTTTAAAAATAAACCCACTCCTTGTGCATTCCCAATAAATAAGTGTTTTTATTTCATTTGGGGACATTAACACAACTGTTTTTGTTATATATTTTTTGAAATTAATTGTTCACAATAACTTTGTGTAAAGTGAAAATGAGTGTGGTTGAATTAAGATGACTCATATACAAGTGGCAATTAGTAATGAAAAATCACATTAGGGGTTTATTAGATACTAGGTTGTTACCTGTGCAATGTACGTTTGATTTAGTGTTATTTCTGAAACTTAATTTTGTAAATAGAATCTGCGAGCTATTTGAATGAACCAACAACAACAATATGTTCATATAATTAATAAATCAAATTTGATCATATGAATATGTAATTGAAAGATTAAAACATATGAGAATTGATAAAATCTACCCGCAAAAAAACATTTACCACGAAAATTTGGAGTACTAATCAGGTGAAACTCGTTTAAATCAAATGATATAAAATATATCATGTCTTAATCGATTTTGGCAGCAAAAAATGATTTAAAAAATTAAAAAAATAATAATTAGATGATTATATATATATATATATATACACACACACACACACACACACATACATACATACATATAGTACCGTATGCACGGGTTTAATAGTTTTTTTCTTGTACGAAAGTTGTTTATAATGAGATGATTTTCTAAACTTGTAATAAATAATTAAAAATAATAATTAGAATAAATTGAAAGAAACGGCAAATATTGTAAATATTCAAAATTGATCATATGAATATGTAATTGAAATATTAAAATCTATGAGAATTGATAAAATTTGTCCGCAAAAAAACACTTTTATCATGAAAATTTTGAGTCCAAATCAAGTCAAATGCGTCTAAATCAAATGTGATAAAATCTATCTTGTACTAACCGATTTTGGCAACAAAAAATAATAAAAAAAACTTTTACCATATATAAAGGAGGTACCTGTTTTTAAATATATCCAGTTTTAATTTTCGGCACAAAAAAAAAAATTTTTTACAACTTAACAAGAAGGTGTCATGTCAAAGCACATAAAGTTGTCATGTGGCAACAACGACTTCTCTTTTAATAATAGTTAATAGATAAATAATAATTATTGATTAATGATTAATAAATATAGATTAGTAGAAGAACAAATTATATAAAAATGTCCCGTAGATAATCTGTATAAATTAAATAGTAAGAAAATGAAAAGAGATGAAAATTGAAGAGTTTTAGTCAAATTAAACTTGTATAAATTGCATATGATAAAATCTAGTTTAATTAAGTGATATTTGAAAAAAAATAAAAACAAAATCATAAATTTACTTTGAAAACTATATCCTAAATCTATCTTATCAAATTTGTTTTAGGATTTTTATCTTATCTAATTAGATTTAGGATTTTTCTAATCTTAAACTAATCAATTTTGAAAAAAGAAAAAAGACTTACAATTCGAAGGTGACACGCACTAAATTCCTTTAAAATTTTAGCTTTTTTTACTAAAAGTCGTCACATGGCAGTAATTGTTATCGTTTTAGTAATATAGTTATAGATTTTCAAACGAGCATAATCTGGCCGCACATTGGTCATTGGCGAGTGATCCGTGTATTACATAATTACCCTTTTACCAATTATAGGAAGTTGATTAAGAGGTGCAAGAGCAGCCGGTTACCATTCATAAAATAGCTACTTGACTACTCGACAGAATCGCACTATCAACATTCAACAGTGGATAAATGTTGATTGGGAAGACTAGACTAAGAATTAAGATGTTGGGAAAATGCCAATCAGCCATCAATTCACATGTGTACATTAGGGCCACAAACCCTTCTTCTTCAATCCTCTAATTAATTAGTGTGGTTAGAGCCTCTTCAGTCTTCACGATTCCTTTTTTCCACATATCAGCATGTGAATTAGGGCAAGCTTAGTGCAAAGGTAAAGTCTTCAATGTATATTGGAGAATGTAGGTTCCAATTACAGAAAATTTTTTTTTTTTTTATTTTTTATTTTTTGTACACCTTTGGAGTCCAAAGGAGGGAGGCATGATGAGAAGGGATGAAAAGTAGGAAATGGTCTAAGATACCAGTAAGCATTAGTTATAACCCATATGCTGATATCTATGTTTCCCACTTGCCAGCCAAGATATGAAAAGAGTGTTTCAACCACATTCCTTTATTTTAAAATGAAATCCATATCTAAATCCTTCTGAACATGTGTTATCCTTACAGAGACTGATGTGATAATAGTATTTAACTTATACAATGTCGTATTCCCTGAAGAAATTAATTAGAAGCAGTAAGACATTACATGTCACTCACTTAATGAGAGACTCAGAGACAGCTAGCCTATACCCACCACCTGGTTTTCATTTTCATGCTTTCAACTCTCATGGAGATGATGGACTAATGGCTTTTTGTGATTCAAGCAAAGCCCCACAAACAAGAGGCTTAATGGGTGAAGGAATTCTAAGACAACTCAACCCACCACCAGGGATAATTGAACAATCTGGCTGTGGTCTCTGCATTTGCCTCCCTGGTATACAATTCAAAGCAAAATCAAACCCTACATTTCTATAATACAAATTAGCACATTCTTGGCTAAACCCAGAGAAGAAATTGTAAGCCACTGTCAAATTCAACAGACTCCTCAGTGAACAGACCAACTCCGACAATTCTCCAGACAGCTTATTGTGTCCCAAATTCAGGACTTCAATGTCTTCCAAACACGAAACCGAGTCTGGCAAATGACCCATCAATGAATTAAAGCTCACATCAAACACTTGCAAATCTGACCATAACCCAACACCCTGAGGAATACAACCAGTCAACTGATTGTTCAGTAGCAGAATTTCCTTCAATTTGGGACTCATGTACCCTAAGCTAAACGGCATGTCCCCTGTAAGCCTGTTGTTTGCTAAATTGATCACAGAAGCAGGGGAATTCCCCAAATTCTGAGGGATTCGGCCATCGAATTGATTGTTATTAAGAAAAATTGCATCGAGTCTTCGGTCGAATATTTCCTCGGGAATGGGTCCTGAGAAAGAATTGAATCTGAGGTCTAAGTAGAGTAGATTTGGGATTAAAAGAACTGAAACAGGGAATGGGCCTGTGAACTGGTTATTGCTGAGGTCCAATTCAGTGAGGGCTAAAAGGTCTCTAAAAGATTGAGGAATTGAGCCTGAGAATCTGTTGCTGTTGAGATGTAATAAAGACATATCTGATAGAAGCGAGAGTTCTTTGACAAGAATGCCTTGAAGATTTGCATGGTTGAGATCTATGCCTGCAACTACTGGGCCTGACGGGTCACCCATTTCCAGCCGCGGATCTGCACAGAACACTCCTTTGTAAGCACACACATTTGACCCGACCCATGTAGTCAAGATTCCTTTGGGGTCATCTTTGATTGCGGATTTCCATGCTTGGAGTGCAATGTACGCATTGTTAAGATTTGAAGGTGATGACCCAGGTGGGTTTTGGCCGTTTATTCCGCCAACACCAACCCAGACACCGCCGCCTCCGACTCCAACCCCTAATCCAACACCACCACCCACAGCGAATGCAGCTTCATTGACAATAATTTGGAGGAGAAAGACAAGAAAAGGTATAGTTAGCCTGCAAATTTTATCCATTTTTGAATGAAAGAGTGAAGATTACTGTTGTAGGTGTTTTCTAGTCAAGTTTTACAAATGAGCTAGCACCATTGATGAGACTTGAGAGGGAAGATGGTGAGTCTTGAATGAGATTCTTAAATGATTTATCACATATATATGAGACTGAGTACAGTACACATTAAATGTGTGTGCGTGAGAGTGTCTGATTCATTTTAGTTTAGTTTAGCTTATCACCACCCGTTGGTTTTTACCTTGGTTATAATATTGGAGTGCGTAAAAGAGAGCGATTTAGTACAGATGTTGACTTGTCATTGCTTATTTGATTTCCCCATGTTTTACTTTTGGTTTTCTTGAAGCATCTGAAAAAAGTAACCTAGACTTTGGTTATCGATAATAAGCTATGTTTACTCTTTGTTTAATAGATTCCGTCAAATATCAACCGGTTAATATTTTTGAATATCCTCTTCAGCCTTAAAATATTAACGAGTTGATATCGAATCGGATTAAAATGGATTGAACGCATTACTTATGATATTTTCGGAAGGAAATTTGTGTTAAGAAATCACCCGTTTTAATTCGTTAGTCGTTATAACATGACTCAATTCAACCGAAACCATTTTAATATGTGTGAGATTTGGGTTCTAATGCAATTAGAATGCATGTGCCCACTGCGGCACTGCCCAGTTAATCTACAAATTAGGTTCTAGACATTTAGACAAGCGAGATTGGTTTTGATTGGTTAATTGCGGAGAAAAACACTTTGTTTGGTTGCAGGAAGAGGAGAAGGGCATGTTAAACTGAATACGCACCGAATCAAGCATCAACTACTCTATTACACGAGGGAAAAGGTTACCAGATGATATCAATAACATGATTTGAGCAAGTAATTAAATAATGTCACGGGGCGTCAAAATATTAAAATAATCAAGCAATCAAATGATACGAATGTATCACTGAATATTACTTGATTGGTTACTTACTCCAGATTTTCAATTTTCGGTGATTATACGAATGAACTATGTTCAAGTTTTAAACTGAATCCAATTTGTGAATTATGTTTGGGGTGGCTGCTGAATGCTGATTGGTGATGCTAATTGAGAAATGAGAAATAAGAATGTGAATGAGAGTGAGTGTGAGTGTGCGCACTGCAAAGTGGTTGGGCAATAGTCATCATGTTAAGGGGTAAATCCGCATTAGCATAGGCGTTAATGATGTAAAGTAAAAGCGCGTGCATGTGAGGCTTCTATTGGGGGGCAGCTATGCTTCAGGTCTACGCCCTACTTGGCATGAAAAGCAGTGTGCGAAAGAGAGAGAAGCGGAACGCCTTTGACTAGTGTCGCATTTTGCCTACCTAACACAAGGAATTGCCACTTCTAAATTGATAACCAATAAATATTGCTTCCTCCCTAATTCTCATATAAATATTCCTGCTTATTATTTTAGGATATCCTAACTCATATTCATAAAGACTTTTGATATACAACTTTTCTACTATTTTTCCTAATATATTTATTTATTTAATATTATTATTATTACACATCTTAAAAAGAAAGTATATATAAAGGTAAATATTTAATAAGAGAATGTGTCTAATAAATATTATTGTCACAACATATTTCACAACTCATCATTAATTACATTTATTATCCTTAAATTTTGATAAATGTCAAATGTATTTTAGTGAAAGACAATTTTACTCTTCACTAAGACTTGGTGGTAACAATAACAAAAGAAGTAGTGATAAACCTAGCATTGTTGTTGCGACTTAAATTTACTTCTAATGTTATTTAATGGCAAAACACACATTTGGGCCACTGTACTTTTCAAAAAATTACAATTAGGCCACTTAAACGTTAAAATTTTCGAAATCACCACTGTACCACACTTATTTTACACGTTAACTCATTTATTGGATGGACGTTAAGTTTGAACGTTAACTTAGGTTAAATACTTATTTTGCATCGTCGTCATCATCATCATCATCATCATCATCTTTTCTAATTCTTTTGGCATTTTGATTTCCATATCTGGTGTTCTCCAGCAATTTCCAAATCTGGGTTTCGCCTAAAATCAAAATCGAAACCCAGATCTAAAATCAAATCAAAACTCATATCTAAATTTCACCGATCTGATTTTTTATTTCATCTCCATTGGTGATACAGACTCGGAGGGAGGGGCATATCTAAAATTTCCAGATATAGTTCTCCTGCAATTTCCAGATAAGCCCCGACTTGTGGGGCATATAGCTGGAATCATGAATATTAAGATAAGGGTGACGATTCTTGCCATCGTGTTGTATTCGTGTCTCATTATTGTATTTTCATGTTATATGTCTAATTTGATCATAAATATAATAATAACTATTATTTTAAATATATTAACAATTTCGTGTCGTGTCGTGTCGTGCCGTGTTGATCTTATCGTGTTATCTGTCTCTGTAATCGGGTTTTATAATAGTGTCATGCTGATTCGTGCTATCGTGTCGTATTAGTCATTGTCAACCTTAATTACAGACTAAACCACATGAAAGTATAAAGAAAAAAAAATCTTTAAATGGGAATACAACAGACAAAAAACAACAATTTAACATTCCAAGAGACCTTTTATATACAAGAATGAAGTTGGAATCACAAAGTTAAGACCGTAACAGTATAATTAGATTATTTCAGAAAATCCCCAAAATAGAATTTTGAAATTCAAACAAGCTTTCCTCATTTTGACATCGATCCAACCTGTACCATTTGATCAAGAACCTTGAGAGATCTTAACCGCCTCGAGATCTATAGCCTTTTTGAGGAAACTCTCATCATCATCTTCAACCGCCATTTGAATCGGCGACGAGCCCATCGGCCACATCGAGCATAATTTTCTTTATCTTGCACCTAAACTCCTCAGACATTTATTTTTCCACTATAGTCTCCATCAAAGTTCTCAAAGATCGAGTCATAAAGCTGAGCCAGTTCCTCTAACTGCGTGGCTACATCGAAAGGGTTACCTATTATACCAATAGGCGTAAGACGAAAGGGTAAACGGAGAGAGGAACAAATACATTTGCTTTGAGATTTCATCAAAAGTTATGTTGTTCCAGACATAAGAATGAATTACGAAAACCTTTCCTCATCTGGTTTTTCGTGTGTGTGTGTGTATGTCAGGGGTTTGGTGGAGGTGGATGCAAAGATCTATGAATTAGGTATTAATGTAGGATTTTGATTTTTTTTGTTGATTAGAGAAGATGATGATGATGAAGACGAGAATTTGATTTTCGTTTCAGATTTGGGCTTGATTTTTGTTTCATATTTGGATTTTAGTTGGGTTTGCCATTGATTTTTGTTTGAGATCTAGGTTTGATTTCTGATAGTGATGAAAACAAGGGCAAAATAGGTATTTAACATAAGTTAACATCAAAACTTAACGTTCATCCAAAAAATAGGTTAACATGCAAGATAAGTTTGGTACAGTGGTCATCCCGAAAATTTTAACGTTTCAGTGGCCTAATTATAATTTTTAGAAAAATACAGTGACCCAAATATGCATTTTGCCTTATTTAATCGAGTTTGACTCTAATTAATTATAAATAATTGTTATTGTAACATTACCCTAGAGTGAAATAACAAGTTTAAAATTAAAAGCATCTCCAATGTTAATCTTCCTCTATATTTTCTTAGTTGAGTCTTACTGTCACCTATATATTTTTCTCTTCTTATCTATTCAAAAATATATCTTCATATTCCTAATCTTCTTACATATCTTCTAACAAAATAAAAAATTAAATTTAACCCCTCAAAACCGATCACACACAACAAGAAGATTGTTTTTTTTTTCTTCTTCACCAAAAAGAAAAAAAAATATTTTCTCTTCTACATAACAACTCTAAAAAGATGTCCACCAATATGTATTCCATCCTCTCCATAAAAAGCAATACCGGGGATGATCTAAGGTGTCATTTGGTAGTTATGATTAAGGTCAGATAAGATTAATAAGTCGAGTTGTCTGATGTTTGGTACGCAATAGGTGGTCGGGACTAATAGCACGAGTTATCCAGATAAAGTCATTATCCCCTCACTATTAATACAAAGGGGAAAGGTGGTATTATTAGCGTCCTCACTAAAAAATATTAGGATTAACATTTTTAATCTCAAAATTACCCCCGATAAATAAGTGAGGATTAATAGCGAGGACACTAATAATACTAGGATTAATAATATTGTCTATCTTATCCGACTACCAAACAAGCCCTGAGAATTAAAATAAAGAGCCATCTCACGATGGATGCCTATCCACTACTTATTAATTTGGTTACTCCGAAAATAAGTCATTTACTAAGTTTTATCTTGAAATCACTTTAAATAAGTTTTAATCTCAAAAAGATAGTTTTTCTAGACAATACTTTTCCTTCCGTTCAAGCAAAAAGTCCTTAAAAAAGTCAATTTTTTTTTAAAAAAATAATACTTTTAGATGCTTATTTTTAATAAAATGACACCCATATACTTTAATTTTCTAAAATAAATTCTTTAAATGAAACATCATACTCCCTCCGTCCCTAAATTATCGTCTTCCTTTCTTTTTTCGTCCGTCCCAAAATAATTGTCCAGTTTGAAACTTACCTTTTTAGAACATCACTTTTACCACTTTACCCTTACTTTTCCACCTTACTTTAATTATGAGTCACATACACACAGGCTTTAAAGGAAACTACACATTAAACCAATATAAATAATCAAATCAATTATTTTTTTTTAAACTGTGCATTGGATCAACTAAGACGATTAATTAGGGACGGAGGGAGTATAATAAAAAAAATAAACTCTTTGTCGGCTGAGAAAGTATATTATAAATAAGTATCCAAAGTATATCCTATTGGCAAATGTGAGCTTTTGTCGTATTATTACTTTATTAGTATTCTAAATTATTTCAACTTCTTTCTTTTATGTTTTAAATTTATAAAGTATTGAAAAATATTTCGCAGAAACTCCTTTATGAATAGTTTCTTCTGTGCCATTAGAGCATGTACAATGAGAGAACCAATATTGCTCTCCCCAATCTATCTAAATTATTAAAAATAAATAAAAAATATTTTTAAGCTACTTTAAAACTAATATTTTTATTTGTGTCGATGACACGACGTCAGTTTGAAAATTTATCAATAAATGAAGTAAATAATATATAAATTAATTAATATTTACTTATAATTTATAATATAGATTCTTATACATCTTCTAAGAGCATCTCCAATGTTGCAATTTTATACCAACTTCTTATACAACTTTTTAACTGGGTCCCACTGCCACATACACATTTTTCTCTTCTTACACTCTTAAGAATAAATCTTCTCATTATATACTATTCTTACACAACTTCTTACACAAAAAATATTAAATTTAACACCAACCTAAATAACATAATAATCCCTTCCTCCCCCCCCCCCACACACAATCGACAGCCACTGCTACTCCCTTCCGTTTTTTGCAGGTTCTTCAATAAGAACCTCTCTCTCTCTCCTATTTGTCACTCCAAATTTGCCTATGTGGCCACTATGCTCACTTCCCCAATGCAAGAATCTATGAAAAACAGACGTTGGTGATGCTCTGAGGTGGATCTCATTATCGCCTAAATATTTTTTTCTTCTTATACCATTTAAGAATATATATATATATTATATATATTCTTAAATGGTATAAGAAGAAAAAAATATTTAGGCGATAATGAGATCCACCTCAGAGCATCACCAACGTCTGTTTTTCAACTGGATACCACTGTTACCTCATTAACTTTACACTTTAATTTTATTTTTATACAAATCAAATAAATAAATAAATAAGAAATTCAAATTAATTACATTAATCACACCGTTGGAACCCACGTCACCCCCTTTACCCCCCGTGTGTGGTGGCACCAGCTAAAACTAAGCAGTGCACCACACTGTTGCCAACCTCTCTCATTTTTCTTCTTTCAGTTTTTTTCTTCTTATATTGAAAGAAATCTAATTCTCTCTCCTAGTTGGACCATTACGAAGATGTGTTTCCATTGTTATTTCCTCCATTCTTAACGGGAGAAGAGTTAAGAAGACACATTGGAGGTGTTTAAGCTACCCAACAAACCTCACAATCTTTATATCAATTTTATTATATCTTTATATATTACATATTAATAAATAATTTTTTATGCAATATAAATTTTATATTGCATAAATTACTAAATTCAAAATTAATACTACATCCATTCCGGGTAAAGAGTCTACTATTCTATTTTGGTATGTTCCATTTAAAGAGCCAACTTTCAAAACTGTTATTTTATTACTAATGATCAACTAAAAGTGGTATTTTCTTAAAAAGTTTGATTTTCAAACAGGGACTCTTTGTCTGGAATAAAATGAGTAATTAACTACTAAATAATTTACTACTAAATAAAATATTATTACTAAATATAGTTAACAAAAATGTCTTGAAATAACTAAATGTAGTGTATGGAAAATATCAAAGTTTAGGAAGGAGAGAAAGCAACGAAGGAAAATTCAAAAATTGTAGAAATTTGAATTGATATCAAAATTCAGCAAACCAAGTTTCTATTTATAAATAAAAATGTTTAGATATATATATATATATATATATATATATATATATATATATATATATATATAATTTTTTTATTTTTTTTGCAAAAATCATAATTTTTAGGTGAAAAATAGGCGAAAAAAACAGAATAAAAATAAAATATTCATAGAACCACTCAAATGGCAACACGTGGGAAGGCAAGGATTGGATGCGTCGGCCCACTTGCATTTTGCTGATTGACTTGGTGCAAATGAAACACCACCGTTTCAGCCTCTTTTTTATCAATACTACACCTTTTTGTTCTATTTTGAAGTCAAAGCTCCTATTGGATTATGAAGTTTTGAAAGCTACTCAATCTTTCAATTTCTTTTCTTAGCTACCGGTGGCTCCTCCAACTTTTTTCATTGTTTTGCAAAATACTTGCTATGCTAGCGGAGGCTCCTCTATTGTAGCTAGTCTTATAATGCAAAATATATCTTGATTTAGTGCATACATTATTCATAATGAAGCTTGATAATTATAATTCGGAGCCCGTTAACCTATCCACTCTAACCTGAAAATTATTCGACCTGACCTGAAAATTACCCAACACAATCTGTTAATATTTTGGGTAAAATTATGATCGATCCATTTTCCAAATTTGTAACCTTTCTAATCTACCGTTCTTTTTTTCAATCGTAAAATTTCATTTTTAAAATATTGTTCCGAAAATGTCATCGTCTCCTTCAATAGCTTTGTCAAACACATTGGATTCGAAAATCACAATTATTGTGTAACGAAACGGGGATCATTACGACGGCCCTTGAAAATCACCATTGTCACGAAGGAGGAGGAATAAGAAGGTTTATGACGGAGGAGAATGAAAGAAGGCTGATGACATGGTCTGGTTCATTACGGTTTTGCATTGCGGTGCAAAAATATCTGATTAAATTGATGCATCGCGGTATAAACATTGATGTATCACAATGTAAAAATAGACTAGACAATTAAACTGATGCATTACGGTGCAAAAATTAATGAAATAAAATTGATGCATTGATGTACAATAATCCATGCACCGCGATGCATTTTCGTAGCGTGCCTCATACTCATTAAGAGTATTGTAGTCTTTTTGCCCCCAAAAGTATCTTTTTCCGATTTGAAAAAGAAATATGACTGAAGCGATCGAAACGGGTTATCCATTTTGACCTTAAAATATTAATGGGTCGTGTTGGGATAAAGTGGGTCGTGCCCGTTGCCCATTTTCACCCACTAGTTTTTACTCAATAAATATATGAATTTTGAGGAGAATTCGAGTTAAGACGGGTCGATCCATTTTAACATGTTACTCGTTATAGCCTGACACAGTTCAACCCGACTCATTTCAATCAATTTAATATTTTGGTTCTAGTGGGTTTCTACCTGTTACCCAACCCAACTCACCCAATTGTTAGGCCTATTTATAACTCACGTCAGAGAATCATAATTTAGCTTGATTCAAAGTGGAAAATTTTTTTGGTCCGTTTGTATGTATTGATTTTGAATTTAATAAATATTCAAATTTCATAAAATATAAATAACGTAAATTTGTTTTCAAAATCATAATAATTTTATTGTTTGAATAATGTGTGAAATTTAATTGTAATTCTAGATTATAATTAAATAAAATTTTAATAATATATCAAATATCTAGTCTAGCTAGCCAAATGAGTTAAACAATGATATATATTAAGGTAACAGTTGAAACTCGAAAATCCAAACCATTCACATTATAAGTGTTGAAAAAAAAATTCTTCTCCTTAGCTTTTTAAATGACACTGTAGGTTTTTATAAGTTTTCTAATAATAAATAAATAAATAAATGCTCAATTAACCAACCTTGTGTAATAAGCTGAGCTTTTAAAATGGGATGAAATTTCACGGGCTTCGCTCAATTAGCTCAATAACATGTTAAATAGGATGTGAAAAAGAAAAAAAATTAACAATTAACGTTATTCATGATAATATTAAACAGTTGGGGGTAATGGTTGCATAATTTTTAAACCTCGTGGGCACTAGATTTCATAGGCCAAGGTACTAAGGTCCAAAAATGGCCGGCGGCCGCATCAATATGTACGTCAAATTGAAAAAACACTTGAAAATCGGGAATATTTTCTCAAATTAGAGAAAAGCTGGTAAAAACATAAAACGATTGATATAAAGGTAAACAAGTTGGCAATTTATTCATATTTTGAAAGATATATTTAATAAAACACATACGATATTTTGAAATTTGTGTGTAGTTGTTACTAGGATTTTTTTTTGTTCACCTGGGAGAGAGGGAGAGATTTAACTTCTTAAATAAGAAGTTGGGGGAGGAGAGAGAGTGAGGGGACAGCCGTCCTTTTTGGCATTTGTGTGTGTGGGGTGGAGGGTTTTGTTTTTATTTAGATAGTGTTACATTTAATATTTTTTTGTGTAAGAAGTTGTGTAAGAAAATTATACAATGGGAAGATATATATTCTTAAGTGGATAAGAAGATAAAAATGTATAGGTGATAG
This sequence comes from Codonopsis lanceolata, assembly GCA_013146195.2. Classification (NCBI taxonomy): domain Eukaryota; kingdom Viridiplantae; phylum Streptophyta; class Magnoliopsida; order Asterales; family Campanulaceae; genus Codonopsis; species Codonopsis lanceolata. Next base: position 88,490,181 of record CM028384.1, read on the forward strand.
TGGGACCCAGCTAAGAAGTTGTATTAAGAATATGAACATTGAGGATGCTCTTAATACAACACTTTTGGTAGTGAAAATAATATATTACTCATAGACTATCTTTATATATTTTCTCTTCCTAAAAAAAATCAAAAAATCGAACCGACGAGCCCACCCAAGTTGTCAACAACCCTTGCATGGCCCATTTCCAGCCCCAACACTCAGCCCACCTTCAGCGCCTGGGCTAACACCAGACACCCAACCCAACTCTCTTTCAGCACCTGGCCCAATATGACCTCTCCTCCTCAGCCCACTTCTTCATCGACTAGCCCAACCTCACCTTACAGCCCTAGCACACCCTACCCAACCTGCCTATCCACCGGTCTCCAAAGCCCACACCACTCTCACAAGCTGCCCACCGCCTAACCTACTCTTCTTCTTCTTCCAAAAAAAAAAAAGAACGATTAATTACAGGTCGGTACCTTTTGGTAAAAATTTAATCGCAAAAGTCTGACATAATATTATTTAACATGTAAAGTACACTTTTTGAGATAAATAAAAATAAAAATATCATTAAAACGTCACTCTTCTATGGCTTTCCTCTCTCTCTCTCTCTCTCTCTCACACACACACACACTCTCTCTCCCCCTCACATAAACCCATTTACCCAGCTGTTAACTCCCTAGCTTCATTTCTCTACTCCTTCTACGCCTTTCCTTACTTGAAATCTTCCTTTCGACTAAGAGTCAGTCTTATTCAGCTTCAACTTCTCTTTCTTCTTCCTCCACTGGAACTCTTACTAAAGAAGGAAGGCTTGATGTTAGTCGTAATACATATCCAGTAACTAAAGAAAGAGCTAGAACTGCAACGCAGAGTAGATGAGAGAATAGGTGGAAATAGAATAATTGCGAGAATGAAGGTTTTCCTAGTCATGTCATTGCTCTCTACCAACGCTGGGTGCAAAGGGAAAAAATATGCATGGTTGTGCTCGTGTCGGGAGTTTTCGATGTGTGGTATCGAAGGTTTCGATATGGGCATCGAAGGTCATTGTTGAATGTTGGAACTCAAAGTGGCATTAATTTGACCAATTATCTTTACAATTTAACCAAAACTAGGAACGTACACATTTTCCAGCAACTCAATATTTGGGAAAATTCAAGCATTGCATCCGTGACACCATCCGAGTTCCGTCCAACGACTACGAATCGGTAAGCAAAGTGTAATACCCCATCCCACATCGGGTAGGTATGGGAATTTGTGTTCGATTTATCAGGTGGCTACACACTACCTCTGGGCACCAACATCATCCATGGACTTTTGGGTCAGCTTGTGGTGGGTTTGATGACCTGTTGAATCTTGCATTAAAATAAAATTTGCTTAAAATCATTCCACTTGTTGTCAGCCAAAAAGCTTTAAGTTATTTTGGTCAGCTTGTGATTATAAAATTCTTTGTCAGTTACTTGTTTCAACTGACCATAATGTTTTTAAGTGTCAGCTAGTTTTCCTTATTTACTTGAACATTTACTTGTACTGTGTTTTTGGTAGATATTCTGTAAGATAATCTTTCCAACAGGATCTCTGTGATCTTGTGAAGATACATATGCTCTGCCAAACACATTTTCAAATTCAAATGTATTTCTAACGGGTTATTCCCTAAGAACCTCTATAAATACCCGGGAATCATTTGATAAAAAAATATAGAAGTTTGAAGCATTCAAATCTCAAAGAAATTCTCTCTGTGCCTTAGCCTTCTTAAAACTTTAGCTAGATACTCTTCTTTAAATATTTCTTTTTAGTTATTGTTTAGGAAAATACTGAGTGATCCATTTCATAAAATTTATAAATCAGTCAGTTTTGTCTCACGAGTTTGATTGTCACTCAATCATTCTCCATAAACACTGGTCGTTTGTTGTACACTGATCCATTAGAGATCAAATAGATTTTTAATAAAATTAGTGCACTTTAAAAATCCAAGTCTAACCAACTTGGTAGTGGACGTAGCAGTTTTACTGTGAATCACTTCAATTGATCTGTCATTTACTTTACCTGCTCTTGCAAACTGACCTAACACTTAAGAAGTTTTCAACTGCTTAAGTGTCAGCCAGTTACTTACATAATTGTTTACTTAGTTGTTCTGGTAATTTGTTTTTCAGTTTCTTTTTTGTATTCAATGATCTACCTTAAAAGCAAAATTCTTTGAAAACAGTTGTGTCAGCCAGCTGACCAACTTTCATCAGCTTGAGTTATTCCAAAAACTTTAGCCAGCTGACTGACAAAAATCAATTTTTCGCTGCCAACTTATAAAGTTTTATAAGTCAACCATCAAAGTTTTTAAAAGGCTATTCACCCCCCCTCTAGCCTTGTTTGTTGCCAACTGGACTTACATGACCCAAGATGTTGCGTGCTTAGTGAGCCAGTGTGTGGGCTACACGTAACGAACCGGACTTTCGGGTTCGGGGCGTTACAAATGGTATTAGAGCGGGTCCCAGCCAGAAATATGGGAACAAAGTGTTGTGCGGGCCAAAGTGCTTCACCGCAAAAGGAGGGAACCAACTCTTGATCCACGTACGAGCCACCTCTTGAATCCTGCATCGCCTAGGGTACGATTTGGCCTTGACGAGAACGTCAAGGATTTAAGTGGGGAAGATTGTAATACTCCATCCCACATCAGGTAGGTGTCGGAATTGTGTTCGATTTATAAGGTGACCGCACACTACCTCTGGGCACCAACATCATCCATGAACTTTTGGATCGACTTGTGATAGTCCTGATGACCCAAGGTGCTGCATGCTCAATGGGTCAGTGTGTAGGCTACACGTAGCGAACCGAGTTTTCGGGCTCGAGATGTTACACAAAGGTCCTAAGGTACCTAGAGAAGAAGAAAGCAAGGAAATTCGAGAATAAAATAATATTTACTTCAAGGAAGACCTATACATGCAAATTGTAGAGTGAGGGGCAAGTTTGCAAGTAGATTAGAAGAAGAATCAGATTCATTCCAATGAAGGGAGAACATGGTCACGACATTGCCAAGAGGAAAATTCACGCAGAGGTCTCTGAAGCTAATATCATACTAATGAGGACAAGAAAGAATGTTCTGAGACATGTAACAAAGCACAAAACCAAGCAAGACCAAGATGACAAGTCCAAGTTTGCACCCAAATTTTATTATCTATTCCCAAAATTAATTACCGATGCCTAATTTTTGTATTGTGATGCCTAAATTTAAGCAGTGGCTTTGTCTATGCGCATTTTCTTCATTAAGGGTATCTTCGTCATTTTGTCCCCCAAAATGTACTTTACCAGTTAAATAATAGGAATAATTACAGGTCAGTACACTTTTATAATTGTAATCGCTCTACTACCTTCTTTTTTTCCCAACCGATAAAGTGTTTTATGAAAATTTTGTTCCAAAAATATCCCTTCCCCCATCTCCTTCCCATTTCTATAGCCTTTTTCCACGCCTTCTGTTGCACTTTTCTTTTGTGAATTATATTTCCCCAAAAGTGCATCGGGAGAGAGAGGAGCAAGTGGGTGTGGTAGAGAAAGAGAGAAATGGGTGCCAATTTCATTCCCAGCATTTGGGATGCGTTCTAGTTCACTGCAGCAATGGTATTTTTCATGATTGTACTTGTTGTCTTCTCATCTTGGTGGCCATTTATAGTGATGCATAGCATAGTTCAAGAAGAGTGCATCTCCACGTGAATGACGCGATGGACATGGAAGTGTGCTTTGGTCAGATGTAAGAGAAGTGAGAGAAAGGCAGAGAAAAGTGATAAAAGAGAAGGATGTACGATGCGTATTTCTTGGCATTAAAGACAAACGATGCTCACATTTTAAACGATGTCCAACTTTTTTCTTTACGACCCCCAAATTTTGGGTAGTGACTTTTGCATAGTGACACCCAAAAAATTTTACCGACGCCACAAAAGTTTTGAGCGACGTACAAATTTTGACAGTGGCTTTGTGTGCGTGTTTTTCCTTCATTAAAGGTATCTTCGTCATTTTCCCCCCAAAAGTGTACTTTAACGGTTGAAAACAAATATAAAAGACTTTTCCAGTTATAATATCATGACAGAGGACCGGCCCGATTATCACCCTAAATAATATTATGTTGGACTGGAGTGGTTAATATTTCACCAAAAGGTACCAACCTGATTATCACCCAAAAATTTTTTCTTCCAATTAGTGCCCGCCCCAACCCAACCCAGTCTATATCTTTGGGTTTTGTATTTTAATTTTTTCCAATTAAATAATGTAACTTAAAAAAAACAATATGACGGATAAAAAAATAGAACATTTGCATATAAAAATTAAACTTTTGAAAGTAAAAATTATCGTAAAATACACGTCAGTGTTAAACTTAGCATTGCTATGAAAAACAATTTGGCAGATTAAAAAATTGAACATTAGAAGATAAAAATTGAATAAGAGTGGAAGTAAAGATTATTGTAAAATATATGTCGATTGTAAACGTAGCATTGTTATTATCATTCATATACACGTTTAAATCGGTAATTACTTTTTAATCACCAAAATTTAATGATTTATTTTTAATTTCAAAAACGGGTAAATGACATTTTGACTCAATATATTTAGAAACTGATGTGTTAACTATTTTATAGGTGTTGTATTAAGTATTTATATATAGGGAGAAAAGTTTGACCTCGTCTTGCATATGCTATTCCCTGCCTCTTCTCTTAGGCCCCGTTCTCCCATGGGATATTTGGTTTTCTGTTTTTGGATTTTATCTTTTTGGTTCTACCAACTTTCTTTTTTCACTTCACTAATAATTCACCCGTTTGAATGACAAAATATTCACCGCTCTGTGGTACTTGGGAGTTTAATTAAACAAAGAGGTATGATATCACGAGTTAAAGCTTGTGATATTATTACAAGTTTTAATGCTAGTGTCGTTAGATCAAATCTATACACCGTTAGATCAAATATGTTCTTTTTTAAGTAATGATATGAATATTCCAAATCACCACCAGCTTAATCATCAAACGGCTTTACCACTAAAACTCGTAATAATATTACAAGTTCTATCTCGTAATATCATTTGCCTTAAACAAATGTTGGTCGTTAAGGACCCAAATTTAGGCCGAATCGGTCTAGTATTGTGTAATTCTTGCTCGAATTTGATTGGGCTTAGGTACACCATGATTCCAATCCAGCATGTCCAATTAGCATTCTTATTTGGATGATAACCGAACCGGTCCCATGTGATTTGAATTATAATAAGAAAAGTTTCATATATTTGTTTTAAACCACTAAAGTACACTCTTGAGGGGAAAATAACAAAAATACCCTTAAAAAAGGAAAGGTACGCGGACAAAGCCACAGTCCAATTTTGGGCATCGCAAGAAAAAAAATTGGGTGTCGCTCAAAATTTTGGGCGTCGCATGGAAAAAAATTGGATATCGTTTGTCTGCTGCCTTTGCACCGTTTGTCTCCCCTCAAAGAAAAAGATGGTACATAAATAGACAAAAAGTCACCTTCCATCTCTTGTTCTCCACCCACGTTTGTCTGCAATAGGTCATAGACAATTTTTCATATTGACAACGACACACAACATACAAGTATGGTGGCATTGCATATAAAGAGTACAATCATTATCATGGCAGCTCTAGTGAATATAAACCATGTTGTTTTTGAGCTTATAAGTCACATTTTTATTTATTTCTTCTGTTCTGCCTGTGTTGCATATGAAGTGAGTGTGTTGACCATGACAATGACGCTCAAATTGGAGGTAACGACGCCCAAATTGGAGGCAACGCTGCACACACCGGAAGCAATGACGCCCACATCAGAGGCAACGACACCCACATCATAGATAACGACGCCCACATCGTAGCCAACGACGCCCACATAGGTTGGAATCCATCTTCAAAGTAAAGAAGAGAAAGTAAATCTGAAGTAGCCTTTCACTATAACCCGTTCATCAACTCGAGCAATATCCAAATGTTGCACAATTTCATGCTCGAATTCTTTGCAAACATCGTCTTGCATTTGTGTAAATGATGTGATCGAGTACATGAATCCAAAAAATGACGATGTGGTGAAAGATGGCTCCAGCAACGGCTCCATAAGTTTAGAGAATGATCTTTCATGGTGCTGAAATGCTATGGCATTTGTTTTATCTCCTAAACAGTATGTCGATAATGTTGAGAGAGTGAGAAAGTGAACTAGTGAAAGAGAAAGTGGAATGGTGAGAGAGTGGACGATGCTCGGCGGGTATTTTAGAAAAAAATTAATAAAAGTGGACTTTTGCGGTTTTAAAAAAAGAAGAGTAGTTGAGCGGTTATAATTTCATAAAAGGGAACTCGTCCGCAATTATTTCTTCTTATTTGTTAGGCCCTGTCCCCAGAAAACCCATGAATATTAGCCAAACTTTCCAAGTCGTAGCTGTAGGAATGACAATTAGGCAGTTCAGGAGTAGTTTACGGTTATATATGATGCTACCCCCATTCCCAAAATCAATTTTAAGCCCCCATAACCATCTCATTCCACAATGGATAATCAATTTGTCCTACCATACCTATTCCCACGGGTAATGGTTAATCGGAGAATACCCACGTATAATTGGTAAAGTTAACAATTTAGTTAAAAACATTTCAATGACTTCAAAAACACACGATTTGTTTTTTCAAAAAACATACAATATAATCAAGTTAATAAGACTTGATAAATAATAATACTTTTACTTAAAACTCATCATAAATCATGTCCACAGCAACTAAAAAATCTAATTATGTTGTTGTGCATGCCACAAATTCACCTAATATTAAAACAATAAATTATTAAGTTGCAATAATAATTATAGAGATAACAATCAAATGTCTAGAAAACGTCTTATTAGAATACACAATTGGTCCATGTAGTTTTCACGTTTTTCTCCCGATTAATATTTTTTTTTGATGACATTCGTCCTTGTACTTCCAAATTCAATGCAATTGGTCTTTCTGTCCGATTACGTCAACAAATTTCCGTTAAGTCATCACATGTGCATCTCACGTGAGGGAAAAAATGTCATTTCACCTTGGAAAGTACATGGACCGATTGTGAAATGACAATGATTCATCAATTCTACCGAGCACTTGAATAACTTAGACCGACAAAAAAAGAGATCTTTTTTAATAAATTAACAATAATTTATCTCAACATATTTAGCCAATAGCACAATTATGACACCCAATGATCAAGATATACACAATCTTTATTAAAGGAAAATAGATCAACCAATAAAATATGCATATATCTTAATTAATCACTTATATACATACAATATAGTTAAATGAATGTATTTGAATCTTCTTTATCTCACGTGTAGGTAAAAATATTAGACAGTTATTGCATCTTGTGTTTCAAAACCAGCCATTGTTGTGAAACAAGATCCTCCAGAAAAAGATTAAGTTGTCGTTATTGAGAAAACAATAAAATATTGTTTTTACATGTCAAAAATCTTTTTTTTTCTTAAAAAACAATATTTGATTATTGGTTTTGCTTACTGATCACACCAAAATTATGGTGATCTTGTCTTATGTCCACGTAGGCAATGAAGCTAATAAGCTGGGTGGTGACGTGGAGTGATGAAAGCCTTTGTCCGGCAAACACGAACAACAGAGTGACTCAACTCAAGCTCTTTGACGGCGGAGAATGATGCTTCCGGTGGCCTTATTGATATTTAGTGTGATAGAGAAAAGACTATAGATAATCTGGGAATTAATGCGATAGGTCTTTATTGCGTAAGTAAATCTGGCTTATATGTTGCCAAACATTAACAAACCAACTCTAACACCTAGGTGGTACTTGTTGTTGCATCATTGAACTAGCGCAATTGAACGTGCTCTCAGATGATGTTGAGAAATGATTACGATTAGAGAAATATTTGGGTGTTGAAGTTGTTCATGATGATGATTTAGAAAGCTTGTGAGGAGAGAGATGTTGTTGTGGAGCTGTGTGTAGTAAGAAGATAAATCTTGTCTTTGTAGGAATGAAGATCAAGGGTCAAAAATGGGGAGTAATCTTTTTTTTAGGATTGAAGTCACCATGCCCCCTTTTAGTTACTCTGGATGTCCTTATATGTCCTTCCTAGAAATTGTACTGCTATTATTGACCATGAGGTGGTGGTTTTCTATTGATAGAGCAGGGCGGTCTTTCATCATTGTTCTGATGCCGAGTCAGGTGAGTGATGTGAGAAGATTGCATGTCTGTCAGGGAAGTTGTTGGCTGTGTGTGGTAGCACTTTTGTCATATGATCAGGCTTTTGATAGAGCTACAGTGCTATGATTTCTTCGTGATAAGCTCGACTTCAGGCTGAGTCGACAGGGTCGTTTACCGAGATCGGACTCTAGCCTTTGGTTCAAATGGAGAAAGAGTAGATGGTTGTGACGAACAGACTTTAACTCAGCTTCCTATAGGCTGAGGTACATTCCTCTCGGCCTACCTGGTCTTCCTTAAGCCAGCTCAATAGTGGTGGGTCCTAAAGTGTTTCCACCTAGGCCGGCTCATGCTAAGCTCCCTTCACTTACAAAAGTAACTTTTAAGTTTTTATTCTACTGTTGGATGATCGTATTGTTTTACCCCCTCTGTCCAGGATAAATGTTCTTACTTTTTTTATATTGGGATGTCCCAACTAATGTTCCTAAAAACCTTTGGTGTAAAAATTTTCTACCATTCTTCCTAATATATCCCTTCATTTAATACTATTATTATTGCACATCTTAGAGAGAGAATGAGTTAATGAGTATATAATTAATAAGAGAGAGTGTGTATGTGTAGGACCCTAAAACCTTACTTGTTTGACATGCTTGCACGGTAGACTTCTCGTATGAGTCTTCATGTGTTTGGGTAGATTGGACTATAGTCAATACCCTAGAGTTGTTAGAGTTACAATGTGTAGCTTGGCGTTGTTGGAAACTCGACTCGGTAGAGCTTTATCTTCCTTAATACTTGTTTGCGACCTTTGAGATATCCTAGGTTTTCATGTACTTGCTTGGATACATTCGATATCCTTATAATAATGTTTAATAAGTTTACATGCGATGATGAGGTTCATAGTATAGCTGTCCTCGTAAGTTTGATTCCACAATTCGCGTTTCGTTAACGTATCGCATTTTGTACTTTTTATTGCACTTGGTTTTGGTTTAACTTTGGGGTATATGTTAGAGACCCTTCATTAGGCTTTTAACATGCTTAAAAACATTTATGCATACTTGTTTGTTCGTTGTTTCGATCGTTGGTTTGTTCTGCATCGTTTCGTCCTTCGTACAGTAGTTACGAACCGATTTTTGGTACGCGGCAGATGGTTTGATCAAGATATCACCCAAGGAGGTTTTACTTTTGTTTGGGGATTTTAAGGCTTTTAGTTTAGGTCCTTAGGGTCAATCACGATAAGAGTTTGCATCGTTTCGACAAATAAAGTTCAAATGGGAAGCGTAGAAAAAAACACGCGATGGGGGGGGGTGGGTTATGCGCAGCACTATAGCAACGGGCAGCATGTTGTTGTTTCGATTTTTGATGTGTTTTCTCCATTTCGCCCTTAATGAAAACCTTCTTAATTGTCCCTAATAGACCCATATTATTCCTTTCATGTTGGGTGATTAGTCTTGATGAGTTTTAAGGGTTGATTAAATTGTATTAACACTAATCTAAGGCTCCGTTTATTTAAGAGAAAATGACTTCCGGAAAACGTTTTCCTCATTGTTCGTTGTTTGGTAACCATAGGAAAATGTAGTCAACGTAAATGATTTTCCAAGTCAACGGAAAATGAAGCTTTCTTTTCCGGAAAATAACTTACAGATTTATTTTCCGTAAGTTGTTTTCCGAATGTTCGAGCATTCATCCATGTCCTTCCAAAATTACACATATTTACATGCACGCACAATATTTCACTCAACAAATAAATTGTTTAGAAATATAAATAGAGTTTGTGCACATTATTTATAAATTGTACTTTTAAGATACTCACTACGTCCTAAAATTAGTATTCACTATATTATATTATTATTTAAGGACATCCAAAATATTATTTATTTTATTTTTTAAAACAATTTTTCATATCAATTATCAAAAAAAATTGTGAACTTAAAAAAATGGATCTTATTGATTTGACACCATTAATAATAAATTGAGGGTTATTAAAAGAAAATTACTTAAATTTCAACACTATTTTATATTCAATATGTGTACTAATATTATAATATATATTTTTGTATTTATTCACATATTGTTTTCCATAACATTTTCCGTATATCTGCCAAACATCCGAAAATGATTTCCGACATATTTTCAAAAGATTTACCAAACACCTGAAAACGAAATCTTTTTATTTTCCGGAAATTATTTTCCGAAAATCATTTTCTGAAAATCGTTTTCCGTGAAACAAACGGAGCCTATGTAAGATGAGAACCACCCACAAATCGACAACTCGATCAATGTTTAACACTAAACATTTGTGATTCCTCCTAACCATTGGAGACTATTTCAAATTAGCTGAAACCCCTCCCATATACTCCTATTTTCATCCATCTCTCTCCCTCATTCAACCCTAGAGACTTCAAAAATAAGAGAGAGAGAGAGAGAAAGAGTGAATGTATGTGTTCTTGGTGAGATTACACATAATCTCACCACCATTGTTCCAACCATCCGATTTTCAAGTAAAGACCACCGTTTCAAAGTCCTTGACGAGTAAAGTCTTCTCCCTCATTTTGTTTTCTTCTTCTATGGTGTTTGTTGCACCACGCGGTTCGAATTTTTAGGCTGAGAGATTTACCATCTCTTTGGCTGTGTTTGCTTAGAGCTTGATAGCTCGGGTTCCCTTTCTTATATTTCGCTTCCGCAGTTTGTTGTTGTTATTGTCTTGTATCAGCGTTACAACTTTATTTTCTTGTTGGAGCTTGTTTATCTCGGTGGTTCGATGGGCGCCATTGTGCTTAGCAAGCACCTATCTATTGTTTAGTTGATTTAGCGACATGAACTCGGGATTCCGAGTTAGAATCCAGGTCGGATTGTCACGGTGTCTAATTAGTATTATTGTTAAAACATATTTAAATATTTAACAACCCATCAGGTCATCATTAATTATATTTCTTAATCGTTGTGTTTTGTCTACTAGGAACATTTATCCGGGACGGAGGGAGTAATTGATTATCGAGAGATGTTAATTTTAAATTGGTTATTTTCTAATTTTCTGCATTTGAGTTTCCTTTGTTGAACAAATTCAGATAGGCTTTGGGCTGGAGTGTCTGTATGTCACCGTAACCATAAACATTTGAGACTTTTTATGATATATGATGAGTCACAAATTTTGGAGATATTAAAAAATGTGTGTTTTTTTTTGCAGTGTACATTGATCGAACCCTTACAAAATTCGAACATATATTGATTTATTCGAATACTTCTCACTTCATACTTTGATTAAAAAAAATCTTATACTGACATCGTACCATAAGCACAAACACAAAATTTAGTCTTTATTAAAGGAAAATAGAGCAAGCAATAAACTTGTATATATGGAGTAGAAACTTACATTACATATGCTAATGTGCTGAGTTATGAGAATGAAATGGTACGGATGAGAAGGAATTTCAATGGAAAAAAAAAAAGAAAAATTTACATAGATAATTCACTCATAAGATAAATTGTAATTGAGTGGGTTTAGACCTTGAGTTTGAGATAAAACACAAACAATGAGAGGGAGAGAAAGGGTAGACCGAAAATTCACAAACAATGAGATTGACCAATTGATAGAAAGAGAGAGGGGGTGGGGAGGACGTTAAGGAACATGCATGGAGAGAGAAGGGGAAAAACACTCGGATCAAGAAATCGTCGTTGCCCTTGTCGCAAGAACATACTCGAAACCTAGATATGGAAATTACTGGAGAAAGACACCCATATCTAGAAATCAAAACGCCAAAAGTAAATCAAAATGCAAATCAAAATTGGCGGAGAAACCTAGGGAAGGGAAAGAGGGTATTGCTCTACGAGCTTGGGTTCGTCGGAGAAGAGTTAAAATATTGCTATTTTGCTCCGCAATTTGAAAACGCTACGTATTAAAAAAACAGTGTTTTCAAAACGTTGCACCAAACAAGGCCGCATATGGTCATGACTTGTGATCACTTGAACTAACACAAAATTCACTAAACCCAGGTTAAGTGGCACTAGGGGTGACAATTTGAGGCACGACACGATTGGGCGATACGAACACGACACGAAATTATAGGATTTGGGCTGAGGTTTATCGTGTTCGGGTCATTATAGGGCCAACACGATAAGACACGTTAAAAAAATAGGTTGTTGTCGGGCTGGTTTGATAGGCATAGTCAGACACAATAACTAAACTATATATGTTTTTAAAAGATATTTTTTAAAATTTACTAGGAGTTGTTCACTTCTTTCGAACTATTTTCATGATTATTTTATAGTTTTATCATTTGAACATTTATAACTTTTAAACTAATTGACTATTTATATTGATAAATTTTCCAAATTCGTATTAAAAATTCAAAATTATAATTTTTATAATGTTTATTGGGCTTAACGTGTTTAACGGGTCTGACTAAATAAATCGTATTTTTTTGCTTATTGTGTTTATCGTATCGTGTCGTGTCGTGCTTTTCGTATTTTTATTGTATCGTGTTCGGATTTTAATATTAAACACGATAAGTTTATCATAATGTATTCGTGCTAATCGCGTCGTGCTCTTATCATACCGACCGATAACAACCTCGTATGACCGATTTACCATCCCTAAGTGGCACCGGCACACCAATTACATGAAGAAGGAAACATAATACACTACTATAGTATATAATTAATCAATGAAAATTGAAAACTATACTAAACTATTAAGTGTGCTTATCTTATTATCATCATCAAATTGAATAGACTTCGCACTAATGTTTATTTATGAATAATCCAAACAGACTTATCCACAATTTCTAAATTCAATCAGATCAATTTTTGTCATTACTCTAATCATAATGTGAATTGAAGGTATGTTTTCTACTATCCTTTGTGCCCATTCACCGAATTTTTTATTAATTTATTCTAATATGGAATTTTTTTTGTACGGTCTTTATTTTTTTATTTTATTTTATGTTATTGCATGGTCGATTCAAATGGATAATAGTAATATTTCATCTAGTCCCAAAAAAATAGTCTCATGCTTGTTTGAAGAAACTAGTTTCATTACTATAGTTTAACCTATAAACTTTCATTATTTTTCAAGAACATATATTTAATATGTAGCACATAAAATACCTTTTAATGCAAACTATAGGAAATATAAACCGTAAAAGTATACGATTAAAAAAGTTAATTAGCTTGTTAAATAAGACTATTTTTATGATAAAAGAAGTACATAGTTGATAATTGTGAAATACAGAGTATCAATACTACAAAGAACCCTAAACTTGAATAAAGTTGTTTTTTCTCCTTCTTTTTGTAGACCATTTTCCTAAGGGGACATGAGAATGGATCGAACATGAAACCTCACATTTTATAAAGCTCAAACTCTACCACTAGATCATCCTTTATGATCAACTGGTTTTTTTTACCCGTGCGTTAAACACACGTTAACTAAATCGTACATAAACAAAATAAGGAGAATCAGTTTATTAACAATTACACATAAATATATCACTAATCATTATAGATTCTAAAAAAATTCCTTATACACAACATTTGTTGTCTTATTAATTGGTTTTTTATCTTCACCGCATATCAATATTATCAAACCAAAATAATTTGTTACTCTAAAAACTACGACATATAACCGTTCATAGCTAAATACTGGTTTTTTCAAAAAGAGACTTACGTGCAATTATTGACTTTGACACTTGTTAATTGTTATTGCATATGATACCAGCAATGTAAATTGTCTTCTCTGGGACTTGAAAGACAGTTTTACATCGGATAGAGTTAATGACAATCTTGGGATAAAAACATTTTCTCCAATATTGCTTCCTTTCAAAAAATTTGTTTCAATAATGTGATCTCCAAGATTTATGATGATTAGTCTTGTTCCATTGCACAACTCTGCAGCATGGTCAATGTTTCTTAATAACATTACTGAAACACTAATTTTAAGTGTCAATTCATGGCCTGATAACCCCAAACACTTTATACTATTCAAAAACTATGTATAATGAATGTCTTCGAATAAACTTGAATTTTTTCTTCCCTGCAAATAGAATATGAACTCAAATAATTTCTTCCTTTTAAATGATTATTTTTATTAAAGTATATTTGTATTATATGAATAAAGAAATTTTCGAGAAGAAAATAAACTAAAATCAAAATAAATAAATTATTTTTACCGTTAACTATTATTTTAGTTTTGTAAATTATTTTGATTTTAATAACTAAATCATTTTTATCGTTAACTATTATTTTTGTTTTGTAAATTATTTTAATTTTAATAACTTTCATTATATTTTGTTGTTGTATTGGCTTCGTAACTATTATTTTTGTTTTATTTTAAAGAATTAGTTTTACGGAAAAATTTTGTTCCGTAATTTTTTTTATTATTTTGCTAACCTTAGTTTAAATTATTTTGTTTTATTGACTTTGTAACTATTATTTTTGTTCCATCAAATATTTTTATTTTACTAACGTATTTTTGTTTTACATAAATATTTTTAAGAATTTGTTTTAAACTTTTGTTCATTAAATTATTTTTATAATTTTACTAAACTCAGTTTAAATTATTTTTGTTTTATTGACTCCGTAACTATTATTTTTGTTCCATCAAATATTTTTATTTAACTAATGTATTTTGTTTTACATAGCTATGTCAAAGAATTTGTTTTAAAATTTTGTTCCGTAAATTATTTTTATTATTTTAGTAACCTCAGTTTAAATTATTTTTGTTTTTATTGACTTTGTAACTATTATTTTTGTTCCAACAAATATTTTTATTTTACTAACGTATTTTTTTTACATATATATTTTCAAGAATTTGTTTTAAACTTTTGTTCCGTAAATTATTTTTTTACTAACCTCCGCATTAAATTATTTTTGTTTTGTTGATTCTGTAACTTTTATTTTTATAGTGACTTGTTTAATAAATTGTTTTTATTTTACTAACCTCTTATATTTTTGTTTTCTTGACTCCGGAACTATTATTTTTGTTTTGGTTACTATTTTTTATATTTAAAGAGAGAAAACTGTTTAAACATAATTAAAAAAGAGGAGATGGTGGTGATGAGAGATAAAATAGGGAGGAGACGAGAGAGAGAAAGAGAAATATAACCAAAGAACATAGGAGAGAGAAAGAGTGAAATGGTAACTCAAAAGTTAAGAATTCAAAAGTGAGATTTTGGAGGGAGAAATCTATCTTTGCCATTATATATATATATATATATATATATATATATATATATATATATATATATATATATATATATATATAAGTGTCAATTCATGAACTGAAAACCCCGAACACTTTATATTATTCAAAAACTATGTATAATGAATGTCTTCGAATAAACTTGAATTTTTTCGCCTTGCAAATAGAATCTGAACTCAAATAAATTCTTCCCTTTGAATGATTATTTTTATTAAAGTATATTTTTAATTTATTAATAAAGAAATTTCTAAGAAGAAAATAAGTTAAAATCAAAATAACTAAATTATTATTACCGTTAACTATTATTTTTGTTTTATAAATTATTTTGATTTTAATAACTAAATCATTTTTATCGTTAACTATTATTTTTGTTTTGTAAATTATTTTAATTTTAATAAGTTCCATTATATTTTGTTGTTTTATTGGCTTCTTAACTATTATTTTTGTTTTATTTTTAAAAATTAGTTTGACGGAAAAATTTTGTTCCGTAATTTTTATTATTATTTTGCTAGCCTCAGTTTAAATTATTTTGTTTTATTGACTTTGTAACTATTATTTTTGTTCCATCAAATATTTTTATTTTACTAACGTATTTTTGTTTTACATAACTATTTTTAAGAATTTGTTTTAAACTTTTGTTCATTAAATTATTTTTATAATTTTACTAAACTCAGTTTAAATTATTTTTGTTTTATTGACTCCGTAACTATTATTTTTGTTCAATCAAATATTTTTATTTAACTAATGTATTTTGTTTTACATAGCTATGTCAAAGAATTTGTTTTAAAATTTTGTTCCGTAAATTATTTTTATTATTTTAGTAACCTCAGTTTAAATTATTTTTGTTTTTATTGACTTTGTAACTATTATTTTTGTTCCAACAAATATTTTTATTTTACTAATGTATTTTTTTTACATATATATTTTCAAGAATTTGTTTTAAACTTTTGTTCCGTAAATTATTTTTTTTACTAACCTCCGCATTAAATTATTTTTGTTTTGTTGATTCTGTAACTTTTATTTTTATAGTGACTTGTTTAATAAATTGTTTTTATTTTACTAACCTCTTATATTTTTGTTTTCTTGACTCCGAAACTATTATTTTTGTTTTGGTTACTATTTTTTTATATTTAAAGAGATAAAACTGTTTAAACATAATTAAAAAAGAGGAGATGGTGGCGATGACAGATAAAATAGGGAGGAGACGAGAGAGAGAAAGATAAATATAACCAAAGAACATAGGAGAGAGAAAGAGTGAAATGGTAACTCAAAAGTTAAGAATTCAAAAGTGAGATTTTGGAGGGAGAAATCTATCTTTGCCATTATATATATATATATATATATATATATATATATATATATATATATATATATATATATTTATTTATTTCTTAATTTTTTTGTTTTGTTAATGCTATAACTTTTATTTTTATAGTGACTTGTTCAATAAATTATTTTTATTTTACTAACCTCTTATATATTTATTTTCTTGACTCCGGAACTATTAATTTTGTTTTAGTTACTATTTTTTATATTTAAAGAGAGAAAACTGTTTAAACATAATTAAAAGAGAGGATATGGTGGTGATGAGAGAGAAAATATGGAGGAGACAGGAGAAAGAAAGAGAAATACAACCAAATAACATAGGAGAGAGAAAAAGTGAAATGGTAACTCAAAAGTTAATAATTCAAAAGTGAGATTTTGGAGTAAGAAATCTACATTTGTCATTATATATATATATATATGAATGAAGTTGCACCTTGTAGAACCTCTGTGATTATATGCTTCTTATTCTGTTCACACTTATAATCAATTAAAACTAGAAGGTCATTGCCCATCATTTTCATTGATCACAGTATACTCGGAAAAATGGTTAATTTTTTAACTGTACTTCGACGATTCTTTACATTTTATCATTGTATTATTTTTTGAGCGAAATTGTTATTGTATTTTTAAAGATAGATACAATTTCGTCACTATCCCTAATTGTCATCCAATTTAAACACAAATAATTTCAGCTGTCTCCCCTAAAAAAAATTAAAATGTTAAAAAATCCTTAATGATTTTTTATTTTAAAAGAGAGATTATTTTTTGGTTCATAAAATTATAAGGGGGGGTCTTTTTCACTTCTTTTTCCTCCCCTTAAGGGTTAAAAAGATATTATTTATAAACAAAAATTGAAAGAATGAATAAAATATAAAAATTCAAATAAGGAGAAAAGATATATCGTTTGAATAAAAAATAAGAGAAAAAATATATATATATGATACTTTTATACCTTCACTTTTTAAAAGTAAACTTTTTAAGTGAAACATTTCAAAATTGAATATTAATCTCTTTACTTGGAACGAAAGGATTATGAAATTTATTGTATTTTTGTAAAATATTTATACAAAAAAAAAATGGTTAAATCGACTTTAAAAAAATAAAAATGCAACTCTTCTTTTTGAAAGGAATAATGATAGGACACAATATTTTAGTTTGTTAGTTATTGGTTGAGTTTTTCATTAGTTGGTGCAGACAAGGGGTGGAATCGGACGGGACCCGTCCTGATACCCCTCATCCCGATCTTATCCCGATAAAATTTAGGATTTCAATTTTCTTTCCGATCCTGTTCTCGATAAGTGTCGGGTCGGGTCCCGACTGTTCGAGAGATAAAAATCTCGTAATCCCGACTATAATATTAATGAACAATATCTTCTGACACTAAAATAATTTTAAAATGTATCCATCATGATTATAATTTAACAATGTATATTTACAAGTATACATGAATATTTACTTAATGGTGGGTATTGATGAATCTGTCATTATGAACAAAATGCACCTCTCACTGACAGGAGAAGAACTACACTAAATGCAGAAACGTGATAGACAAAAAAAAAACCACAACATTGTGAAAATAAATTTAACAAACACTATTAATTAATTTTAGCAAATACAAAATAGACATTGTTTGAAAGATAGTCTCTTGACTTGGCATATCATATCCACCAACAATCCTCTGAAGTTGTGAAATTTTCACTTGATTCACTTTAAGACTCAACAGTCAACAACAGCATACACTACATACTCACAATATTTAAAATAAATAAATAAATAAATTTAGACGGGTCTCTTCCGTCCTCCCATTTATAAAGGCTAGGTTGGTTGTCTCCCTTAAGTTTGTTCTTTTTCCTCGTTTTTTAATAATATCTCACAGAGTGTCATACATGTTTCCTTAAAAAAAATTAGTTGGGATGGGTCGGGATTCGAGAATCATGATGGGATTGATAATTATCCTGAATACCGTCCCGAAATAAGTCGGGGCGGGAAAAATCCCGACAAAGTCGGGATCGTGATTTGTCGGGATCGAGAAATGTCGGGACGAGATCGGGTCGAGCGTCGGGACGGGTCGGGAAAAACGGGACTTTTACCAGCCCTAGTGCAAATTACAGAGCCTGTAAATTAGGTAATTGTGTTTGTGGCCAAAATTTTGTCCAAACTTTTTTATGCCCCGATATTCTTTAAACGGAGGGACTATAATTTGGTTACTTGATTGATTGATTCTATCATTTTAAACGGGTTAATTTCAAAAAATAATAATAATAAAGCCCTGACCTACTTTAATTTTTTTCGTTTTGAACCATATGTTATTTTTTTTTGTATGAAAAACTTCAACCCAAGTTTTTTTTTGTTTTTCTAAATAAAACCTTCCGTCTAAAACTCGTTAGTTTTGTGACGGGAGTGACTGCCTATGTGGACTGTTTAACTGATAAGGGTCTATTTGACAAATCTACAAGATGGGGTATTTTTTCTGAAAATTAGATACTTTTTGTTTTGTGGTGGGGGTGGGGATATTGTGGACACCCATTTATAAACCTTAAGTTCTGACTGCACTTCTATAATCAATAATTATTTAATACCATGTATTAACCTAGTACTTCATTCGTTTTCAAAATAAATGCCCACTTTTAACTTTTTAAATCAAATTGATTGTTTAAATAAAAATGTTATATATATATATATATATATATATATATATATATATATATATATATATATATATTACAATATTTTTATTTAAACAATTAAATATCGTCCTTCACATAATTTGTATTTGTGTACTTCCAAGTGATTATAATTTTATTATCAATAATTAAATAAAAATATGTTGAATAGCTATTTTGAAATAGGTCAAATTACTTTTAAAAAGTACACTTATTTTGGAACAAACCTGAGATTTGAAATGATAATGCAATTTAAATAGTAGTTTTTTTTTTTTTCACCAAAATATAAGTACAAGATAATGTTTGTATGCATATAACTATTTCGATAAGAGAAAATATATACTCCCTCTGTTCCAAACAAACAATCCCCGTTTGAAAGTCAATTTTTTTAAGAACGTGACACTTTTAGTAGCCAATTAGTAATAAAATAACAATAGTATGCCTTATTTTTTGAAAATCGACTCTTTAACTAAAACATCTGAAAATGAAATAGTTAACATTTTGCCCTGGAACGAAGGGATTAGTTGAATTTGTAAGTTTTTAGAAATTCGACTTTCTTCAATCGCCAGGCTCCTTTTCTGATCTTTCCAGCCTCGTCAAATTCGTTCTCGTCCCCAGCAACATCTCTCCATTTGTTGCCCCCGAGTCAGATCCGTCCCCTGTAGTTTCTTCTCTAATCTATCTCCATGCACAAACAATCATAAATTCCGTCCACTAAGAACATGTTCAATCTCTTTCATCTGCTATTTTGGGGGGAGTAAGATGGATCCACCAAAATCCCCTCCAGAACAGATACCAATTCCACTTCAAGACAACGACTCACCAAATCCTATTGTCGCCCTTTTCTCTTTCAACTCCAATTATGCCTCATCCCCACCTTCATCAACCACCACCTTTACCACCACCATTTTCCTCATCTCTCTCTCAATCGCCGCCTCCTTCGCCTTCCTCTTCTTTACCTCCATCAATTCCTACAACCTGAAAGGATTAAAACCGAGGGATTGACCCTCGGCATGAAAAAGACCCGACCCTCGGCACAAAGAGGGTCCCACCTGCAGAGCCACACGTTGCGAGGACAGGACCACTCACCCCTAAGATAAATCACTTCAACTTCGGCATCATGACCCTCGGCACTATGTTGAGCCCAGCCACAACTGGCCTAACAGATCACAGGCTCCCTCGGCCTCGCCACCAAATCAGTCTTCATAAATCCTCAGCCTCGGCAAATAACAAAACCATTCGTCACAAAAACCACTCGGCCTCGGCCCCAGACCAATCATCCACCCCGACAAACCATTTCCCTAGACCCGAGAAAACCGCTGCACGCTATTACCAACTCTCTGACATACACAGTTCACTCATTCCTGACGAATACCCTCAACGCATTTAATAACAGCCGCTTTATGCTCCTCAATTATTAGCTGCCACGTCGCCATAAACTTCAGGTATAAATATGAGAGCCTACATTCAGGGCAAAAAAAAGTAATTTCAGCAATATCACAATTCCCTTATCACAGCTTCCTATCAAACAATTATCACGGCCTATTTATTACCAATTCTCTACCGGAAATCTGACTCTTACGCCGGAGGGTTATAGTCGGGCCTACCCGACACCTTAACGGTTCATTGTTTACTTTGTGCAGGTCAAGCGAAAAGGACGGACCTGAAGCTGCCACATCATCCTCGCTCACACGTGGACGTCAAGACAGGATCACCACACTTTTTGCGTGATCAGTTTGGTTCCATTGCCGGGAAATCGAATTTTTCTAAGCTACAACGTCCATAGACGAGAAAGGATGGTGAGATCCAAAAAGCAAGCCTTGAAGAACGTAACCCCCGCTGCATCCACCCGCCCAGAAAAGGAACATGCCGAGCACAGCACACGATGAGGGACGCAGGGGGGAACTCCGGCGCCTTGCTACCCGAGGTGTCGGCCAGGGACCAAAGAAGGATCGCTCTGAACAAACGGCTCGAACAAAAATAAAGACATCGACGCCGACCCAGGAGGTCGAGTCTTCCAGGGCCAACGAGGAGGAATCGCGTGGCAAAGCAAATAAGCCCACGATTCAAGACGAGGCCGAGCAGGAATACGCATATTGGGAGCACCAAAAGGCCTTGTGCACAAAAATACAAGAAGCCGAGACCAAAATGCACGAGCTAAGGCAAAAAGCCCGGGCCCTAGAGCCCATCAACGCAAAGCACCCTGCGCCATCCAACTCGGTTTGGCGTAGGGTGGGAACTACGAAAGCCAAAAGGCAAAGTTTACCACCAATGTCAAATCAAGACTTGGAAAGAGGGTGGCGGCGAGGATCTAAGACGAGCTGCTCATTCTCGCCTAAGATTCCCCTGCGGATAATTGTGAAGCCCAAAGCGGAAGGGAGTCTCGGCCATACGCACAGCAGTCCTCGACCAACAAAGCCCCCTCCAAAGTCTCGACATCCCTCTCGCCAACTAGCAAAGGAGGCTCGCTTGGGGTCCCCCATGAGAACATGATCGAGGAAGAGCCCGAGGTACCACATGCAGAAAAAGGGCTAATCGCATCCCCACTCAAGCCTTGGCTCGGCAGGCGGCAGTAGATGACATGCCGAGATTAGGGCATGGATGGAGAAGTTGGAGGCTCGGCAGATCTCTGGAGTTAACTTGGCCATCAAAAAATTGGAGGGCCATTCATTAAGCAAATAAGAAGAAGAAGTGCCTTCGAAAGTAAAGATTCCACACTTTGAGGACTACACTGTAACACGACGCCTCGACCACGTGTCGGGGTTCGAGTTGAAAATGATCATCGTGAACTGCATCGACGACATATGGTGCTTGGTGTTCGCTGGGACCCTCAAGAAGCGAGCCCAACGGTGGTACAACGGGTTAGCACCCGACTCTTATCACCCGTTGGGATGACTTTAAGGGGCGTTTCGAAAAGTTCGCTTAAGCGGCAGTGCTCTCCCAGCGAAGCGAGACGCACTGCAACGTGAAACAAGAGATCGGAGAAACCGCATCGGCATACATGGCACGCTTCAAAGAGGTCCCGGATCAAATCCCGATATTCCCGACACATCGCGAGGATGTGTTTCTGAGTAGGCCGTACGGTGGAATTGCCGAAGCAGCTCCTCACGCGACCAAAGGACACGACGCGAGATGTTCTTGATGCCTCAAAGCTGGTGGCTCATCTGGCGAGCAACCCCCCACCACAACAAACTCACGAGCGGTCACGTCCACTTCCGCACTGACCGCCGCAATAAGGGAAAAGAGCAGTGGAAAGCTCTGCAGAGGACGCCACTCTGGCGAAAAGAAGGAGGAGGAAAGAGGCCGCATTCAGGGCGAGATCGAGGGCCAAGACGAGACTTCGGAAGACTTCACCCCCTCAATGAAGTCTAGTGGAACACATAATGGACGCTCGACAAAACAAGATACGCCCACCACTCCCCACGAGGTCACCCGTAGAAGGGCGAAATCAACGAAAAAGATGCAGCTTCCATAACGAGATTGGCCACATTACGGACGAGTGCATACAGCTCAAAAGAGCAATACAGAGGGTGATAAACGAGGGAGATCGAAGGTTTGTGGCGAGAGGTCACATTCGCACCCCGACCGAGGGCTCGGGGCGACAACAGTCGACAACCGGCCGCTGTGGTAAATACCATCCGGGAAGAAACCCAGAGTATCACGCAGTTGAAGAATGCAATCAACTGCCTGAACAACTCGGCGGAAAACATCATGGATGCGATGGTTGAGCACGAAATGGTATTCAGGGATACCGAGCTGGCGGTCAATGATTATGCTCGTCAAAACCCGCACTGCAAATCGGCATTCACAATGTACTTAGTTAAACGGGTCTTGATAGACATAGGGCGGGAAGAGATGTGATGTACTATAAGTGCTTTCGGCACTGAGCTCGGCGATACCCACCTCACCCGAGCCGAGTCCAACCGGAGGGCTTTACACAGGCCATAAGGTCATGGCCAAAGGGAAGTGGCACTCAAAGTCGGGGCGGGGGGATACCACTAGAAGCGAGGAAGTCACTTTCCTCGCCCTTGATCTCCCTCCCCATGCAACGCCGCCATCCCTCAAGACCTTCCCGTGCCAAATTCCGAATGGTGGCATCAATGGCCCATCGGGTCAAGTACATGACCTCGCTCGAGTAGGGTCCTTAAGAATGATGCTCGCACTATGTTAGAGTACCCGATCAACGAGAAAAAAGAGGCGGAGAAAGATTGAAAAGGCCGTAGGAGGCCGAGGGAAGAGAAGATGAACAGCCGCCAAACGAGCTGAGGGCTCGACGGGGAAAGCTCCACCCCATAGCAACCAAAGCAAGCCAAGGAAGTTAGCCCGCGTCTGGAAGAAGGAACGTCGAGTGCCGAGACCGAGAAAACCGAAATCGAAAGCCTCGATGTTTGGGACCATCCAATCATACAACCTATGGAAGATGTAGAAGAAGTTATCATAAACTTCAACTACCCCGACCAGAAAATAAAGGTGGGAATGGAGATAGCGGGCGACGAAAGGAGAGCCATAATCGAGTTCTTAAGAGAGAACACTGATGTGTTTGCGTGGCAAGCCGAGGACATGGAAGGTATTGCCGAGGATGTAGCGGTACACCGATTAAGCATCGATCCAAAGATTCACCTATCCAAATAGAAGCCGAGGTATTTCTCTCCCGAAAAGCAAGAGGCAATCAAGGAGGAAATAGCCAAACTTCTGGGCCGAGATCATAAGAGAAATCCACTACCCCACGGATTGCGAATGTGATGGTCAAAAGAATAACGAAAAGTGGAGGATGTGCGTGGATTTCACCAACCTGAATGAAGCGTGCCCAAAGGACTGGTACCCCCTGCCGAGGATAGATCAGCTGATCGATTCTATCTCGGGATACAAAATTTTAAGCTTCGTGGACGCCTACTCGGGATACCACCAAATCAAGATGTGGAAGGACGACCAAGGGAATACCGCCTTCCGAGCGGCAGGCGCACTCTATTGCTACAATATGATGTCGTTTTCGGCCTAAAAAACGCGGGGGCCACCTACCAGCGAATGGTTAACAAAGTATTCGACAGCCAGTTGGGGAGGAATGTGGAGGCCTACATAGATGATATGGTGATTAAAACGAAGGAAACATGCCACATAGACGACCTCGAGAAACCTTCGCAAACCTCGAAAAGAACAAAATGAAGCTCAATCCCAAGTGTGCCTTCGGCGCAACGGCGAATCCAAGGAAAGTTTTGGGGTACATGGTGAACGAGCGCATCGAGGCGAATCCCGAGAAAATAAAAGCACTGCCGAGATGAAGGTCCCAATATGCATCAAGCAAGTTCAACAAATTGAATGGAAGAATAGTAGCCTTGGGAAGGTTCATCTCGAAATCACCAAAAAGCCTCCCCTTCTTCAAAATCCTAAGAGGAGCGAGAAAATTCACATGGGACGAGAATGCGACCTTGCCGAGCTCAAAATACCTCTGCAGCCTACCCCTGCTAAGTCGCCCCACACCAAGAGAAAGACTTTGTCTATCTCTCAGAATAACGACACCCATAGCATCGGTCTAAGTAAGAGAGGAAGGAGGACTCAAAACCCATCTACTATGTATCGCATGCACCGATCGAAGTGAAACGAGGTACATGCACATCGAGAAGGTGATTCTCGCGCTAATGATAACTGGCGAGAAATAAGTTTATTTCAAAGCCCACGAAATCGGGTTTATACCGACTTGCTCTCTCGAAGAATACTACACAGGCCCCGAATGTTTTAAGAATGATGAAGTGGGCCATTGAGTTGATGAGTATGCAATTGTTTACCTCCCAAGAAAAACCATCGAGCTCAAATTTGGCCGATTTCATTGTCGAA